>JAOXJM010000063.1:16107449-16118789 GCA_026413425.1 Tringa solitaria
AGCTTTTCTTTTACTGTAAAAATAACCTGTAAAAATCTCTGAATTTGTATTGACTGTTTTGACTACACTAGAAGTTTATTTTTGTGACTAATACAGCTATAAATTTACAGGAGAGTAGAAAGACAGATTTAACAGGCTGTTTTGAGGCCGAAAATACATGGATCACTAAAACCTGCTATTAACCTGCCTGTCCTTGGATAATCTCATTATTCTCACTGAAATCAGGCTCAAAACATAACTGATTTGGGGAACGTATTTGAAATACCTTGTTTATGAATGCATATGTTTGCTTTGTCAAACTTAGTATTAATTTGTTTTCTCGTGCTCTTTATTTGTATGGCTAATATCCAGTAGCCAATTCTGTAAGGCATTTTGAGGCAGCACTATTATCCCTATAATATTCTACCTTCAGGAAAGAGCTCTCTTTGAAAATTAATGCCATTGTACCTTTTTGATGCCTGCTACCTTCTAGATAATTTGGTTTTTAAACAAATGTTAGAGACCTTTCCACTTTCTGTAAATTGCTCCTTCCTTGTTGGTATTGCAGTTCAGCTAGATTTTGAAGCCTTGACTTCAGAGGTTCCAGAGCTTCTTCACGTTAAGTCCCTTGGCACTTCAGTCTTGTTGACTCACTAATTAATGTCTATAATTTCTCAGTCTGCTCTTTTGGAATTAGAAACCTTAGTAACCAACCTGATTTTGTTTATCCTTCTCTTTAATTGAAATCGTATCAATTCATGCTTATTTATTCCAAGGTTGCTTTGATGAGCTAATGGTATACCCTCCTGTTGGTTCACCAACTATCCAGAGTGAAGAAACCTAATGACTAATGCATCCAACAGTAGTAAGTTTCTACCATTATTGGCAGCACTTGCTCCAGTCGGTATGTGCAAATGTGATGTCTACTGTAATGGCACAGCACTTGGTAGGTTCCTCTATCCATAACATTAACAATCTCTTCATCCTTTTAAATCTGTCCATGGAAATTGAAGCAGAACAAAACACTGACTTAGAGAATGTTTTTTCACAATCTTTCCCAAAGTGATTTTCTGATTCTTATCTCTGTTGTCTACTGTTTCTTCTAAAACATGCTACTGCAGTGTGCTGTTGCCTCTTTCTTTGTTTGAACTTTTTGAAAAGCAAGTACTCTTCAGTTTCTCTGTTCTAGTCATGATGGCTTTTAAACAATATTTCTATTATTTCTCAAATAATATTTTTAAACCAAGATGACTTGACATTTAGAAAAAAACCCAAAGCCAAAACTCTTTGAGTCAGATATTTCTGCATAGGAATATGAACATATATTCTGGAACTTCACTCAGTGAAATCTGAGCTCTGGCTGTATGTGTAACATTAAATATAGCTTTGATACAGTGTTGTTGCACTCATGTTTGTAATATTAGTAAAAGTATTGCCAAAAATGTTTAAATTTGAACCCATATTTAAAGAACTTTTACAAGCATCCTGTCATGATACAAACAGAGCAAATGCTTTATGATGTAGGGGATGTCTCTGCATATCATACCACATCATTTTCAGGTGCTCCATATATAAATATTTGAGGTACTTTCTTGTATATACATGTATATATACAAGAAACTTGGAAAAGTATAATTTAAATGCAATGACCTGGTTTGCATCGTTCATCAGCAAACAGGAAAACCGATCCTCCACACTGCCAAACCACTGCATGTGTTTTTTTAAGCCTCATTTTAACTGTAATATTAATTATCTTCTTTCGAAACTCCATCTTTTTTATTTTTTTCAAGTTTCTGCTTTGAAAAGTGAAAATCAACTTCTCTATTCAATATGGTGTTCTGCTTTAATATATAACAAAGACAGAAGTCTTTGCAATTGTATTCGACATCCATTTGTGCTATTTTTCTAGGCTTTTATTTGACTGAACACATTAATTCTTCCTTCTAATTAAAATCTTATATTTAATTTTACATATAGATGGCCTATAAGAAAGGTGGTCTGATGATGTTATTTAAAGTACATTAACAGGGTAATTTATATAACCATAACTTGTTACATTTGTTTTCCTGTTGGAGTTTGGAATCTAGACAGCAACTGACAAAATACTGAAAAAAAAAATAAATTACAAGTAATTATTTACTGGCATTCTGTTCTAGTTCAGGAGCAAGATTTTCATATCTTGGACCTCAGTGCTGGCTCCAGGATACGTTACTGTACATCTGAGAGAAACTGTTTTCAGCAAGAGATTTCAGTATGCATATCACTGTTCAAAGTTTCAGCCTATTTTATCCTTTTGCATTTTAATATTGAACCAAAGACTTACTTCACATAACTGATCTATAAATATCTTAGAATGAACCAGTCAATTCAACTGGAATCAATTTAAGGTTTTCTTTCTTAGAAATTAAAAAAAAACAAAACCAAAAAACCAACCACCAGCCCACACAATCTCTTTAACCTATAAATCTTTCCCAGATTACTAATTTGAGTAATTTCTTTTTTTTTTTTCCTTAAATAAGAAATCAAGCAAATCCAGAGTTTGGTAGCACAACCTGATAGTGAAACTGCCTTCAGTAATTTTAGTGCTCAGTTACATTGATTATGAAACTGGGTAAAGGACGGTGTGCAGAACATCAAAGGGGCATTCCTGAGAAGCTGAAGCAAACCGTAAATATATAAAGAATTGATTCTTCAGGGTGATCATTATGGCAAGACAGGAGTTGTTGAGAAGAATTATAACCAAATATAACGTAAGAATTGTTGTCACAGGCTTGGAAGAAGACAGAGTTGGAAACCATANNNNGTTGTAATGAGCTTTGGTTAATATGTATACGTACTTGGGATTAAGACTGCACAAAGAGCCACTGGGGAGATGGACTTGAAATTAATGGCTCAGCTTCTTTTTAACTTGAAATGAATTCTCAAATATTTGCCAGGATTCAGTTCCCATCCAATGGCAAGCACGTCAGTGCATTTTCATTTTAATGGCTGTTTCAAACAAATAAAAAAATCACTTTTTCAAAATCAAACACAGGCCTTTTAAGCAGTGCTCTAGAAGATCAGCTGGTTGTTAATTTCCTTTATCAGAATATGTGTTCAACCCGTCACAAAACCAAAACCATATCTTCATTATCAAAGCCATTTCATTTTCAATCCTCAAATTTTAAGAACATGTCATCCAATATGACAGCAGTGGAAATTTTCATAAATCTTTCCATGTTTTGAATTCTGGATTTTATTTAATTACAGTCTACAGCACATGAAGAACAAGTAAATTAACGTTTAAAACATGTGATGAGCATCAGAAGTAGTCAGAGAAATAGTATTTAAAATCTCCCAGTTATCTTCAGTTAAATTAACTTTAGTGGCTTTATCACAGACAAAATCTGTTACACAGTCCAGAATTTCAGTATCTTAAAACCAGAGCTTTGCAGATGACTGCTGACTTCACATCTTTTCACCCAAAAATATCACTGTCCAAAACCAAAGCGTGATCTGTCCCGACAATCTTACGTAAAAACAAAGCCCGTTCCATACATCTGATAAACTGTCCCTGTGCTGGGACTGTCCTTCCTGTTTTCAATCATGTTCTCCAGCTTCCAGTCTGCTACTTCTGCTTTCTGTTGTCTCGTTTTCCACTTTTAATTTAACAACTTTAGCAGATTTTTAACTCAGGTGTTCACAATAATTCAACTCCAGCTTAAGATTATTTTTTAAAAAATCAAGCTATATGTAACAGGAAAAAGAGTGATAAAAGAGTTGCAGAGTATTTCAGAAAACTACATCACTGATACATGTGATTTTACAAGCTTAAAAGCCTCCAGCATTCTCTATGTGCTTGTGCATAGCCTCTATGAAAATAGAAAATGAAAATAGTATGGATACTTTCATAGAACATTTGCAACAGAAAACAAGTCTAAAGATGCAAACCTTTGCTAGAAGCAAAAAAGCTGATGTGGATTACCTTTGACTTCTCTTTCACTTCATTGGCAACACATGAGAACATACGGTTTTGACAGGAAAATAAAAGGAATTAACAAAATGGTAACTGAAGACATATTCCAACTTTAGATCCCAATTATAGACCACATTGCTTAAGCTAGGAAACATGCATACATCTAACACAAATGAAAAAGATAAATCTAATGAAAAAGACAACATGACACAAGAAAACGAAAGCGGAAGCAGCTAATTAAAGCCATGCAACTATAATGCAGAGGAATGATAAAAAGAGCCAGAGTTAGTGATAAACCTGCAGCTTTCACACTGAAAGAAGATTTAAAATTAAACAGCCTTCAAAACACAAGATACGTGTAGGATAGGGGGTGTTGAGTAGCTAGCATTGCAGTTTTTCCCTCAGCTGTAACCGACTGTGCCATCCAATCTATGTACCAAAGATTGCACAGGACAGGTTTGTCTCTGTGCTGCAGGGTTTGGATAACAAACTGTGGAGTGCACAATATGAAATACTTTTTCTTTGGGATATAAACCTCCATCCACCATCATTATTAATAACAACAAAGCGTAAGTATATTTATAAGGCAACGTTCATTTCACTTACTATGAAGGCCCATTTTGTACTTAAAATAATCTGCAAAACTTGCTACTTGACAGTAAGGTGTCTACTACCGATCTATAACCTAGCTAGTGAATAAAGCAGCCTGTACAGCAGAATGAACTTGACACCAGGAAATTAGGGACCTGGCATGGATCGTTAGTGCTGTTACTTTTTGGCACATGGGGTGCAACCACAATGAAGTAACTCATTCAACTTCCACAGGTAGCATGCAATAGAAAAAGGCAACCAAAGGGCTGTCCTCAGGTCTGTCTGCATGGGAGGACCCACATCTCCATGCAGAATGGGAGGACAGGCTCTGGATCTGGCACAGAGACCTGTGCAGGACAAAAGGAGGAGCTCTCACCTCTGCACACTCCACTGGCCAATGTAACTTTAATCCAGGAACAGAGATCTGTGGAGGGAGACTGAGTTAACATGTCACCTTGGGTGCTCTAGGAGTCCTCTGTTTTCATGAGCAATTCTTTATCGTGGACATCTACCTGATCCCTCTCCATGGTTTTGGAAATCTAGATGGAACTGAAAATCTTCTAGATTCATGATGCTTGAGGTGTTTTTACAGACTTCCTGTTAATTTTCTGAAAATTTGCTGTGAAGTGGAAGAAAAGCAATAAAGAGATGCAAGAGCAGTTTATTGCTTGGAAGAAAATTCTTTATATGCAAGATTTTCTCCAAGTTGCTAACATTTTTTAAATAGTCTGTAACATGCTCTCTTTTCAGCATTTCCACCACAGTTACTTAAGCTTATAATGTAATCATATTAATGATTACACAACTCCACTAAAATCAGACTTAATTAAAGCAGCTTCGTGTATTCAACACAAATTATAAACCCCTATAATCTAAGCCTTTGTATATACTCTGTACCTGCTTTCCCACCGTTACAGGCAAATATTTTCATGTGAGGAAATCTCTTTGTAGTAAACTGGTTTTTAGCTGGAGTGAAAACCTATACTTGACTTGCAGGCTTCACTGCTTAGGCAGATATGACCTTCTCCCTTTCTACCTTCCAAAGTAAGGATTTCTCTATTTGGTGAAACAAAAGATTGAGCATAATAGGAAAATAGTCTCCTCTGTAATTCATTGCTGGGCAACTCATTGAACTTTAAAAACCATCATGGATGGATTAAACTCCCCCACCAGATGACATGTGTGTATTTACAATGTAGATTTAACTCCTAAAATATCTGTAGATAAATAGTCTTCTGTAAATCTTCTTTTCTTCAAACACTGATTTCCTTCAAGAGAGATTTAGAGTTTGCACTGAAAAGTGCTATAAGAAATCTTGGAATATCTCAAAGAGTGTTTTTTTTCTATCTATAAAAAAATCATCTACACTACATAGGTATTTTGAAGGACAATTTTGGCAAAACCCTGTATCTGAGTGTAATTAAAATACAGTAAAACGTTCAGAACTATATTCTTGTGGGCTATTCAAACACATCACTGGCTTCTTTGGTTTTGAAGAACAGGACATTTCTTAAATCATGCCCTACCACTAGCAATTCATCTCTCTTACACAGTTACCATCTTACTAAAATAAAGTGAATCCCAGGTCTCATTTGACTATATGAAATAGAAGAACTCATTCTTAAAAAAAGTTATTACATTTTTAGAGTGCACCAATCACAATATGTGTGTTTGCACAACAGGTTTTTAATATTGAATATGCAGAACAATTCAGAATTTCATAGTTTAAAAATGTCTCACATTTGGACATCTGTAAAAACTATAAAAATTAACACTAATTTTTCAAATTATGTCTTAATTTATAAGCAGTCAACTTCTACTCTGGCATAACAGAAAAAACAAAACAAAACAAAACCAGATTTTTAATTAATAGTTTAGAAATGTTAAGACACTGCTTAGCAAATCTAAGTATAATGACTCGAATTCATTGCCTTTTTCTGCAAACTCACGGGGTTTTGACAATTTGTTGCCATCAACTGTGTCTTGTTATTAAAACTTCCTATAGAGAAAGCTTTACTAATGACAAACAATGAACCACTTTTTTCCCCAATATCAATGAGTTTCTCCTAACAAAACTAAATTCCTCCTCCTAATCTGAAATGTTATGCGCTATTTTTGCAAGAACAGATGCTTCAGTCGTTTCCCAGTGATCACTTTCTCTGACCTAAATTACTTAGTCCTTTGTGGCTGATCCTGGTTACTACAGAATTTTTCAAGTATTTTTCATTTAAGTCTCTGAAAATCTCAAAATAGCCCTTAAAACATTCCCCATACTATCGAAATAGTCACATATACGCAAGATTGTCTCGGGTTTTTTATTGTAGGTCTCTTCCTAAGCTAACTTTCCACTGTATTTGGTTTGCCCAGTATCCCTGAGCATCTGCACACTCAAAACACACAAAAGAAGTCCGTTTCCAAAACTGATAGAGCAGGAATGAATCTGTCAAATATCTGTGAAGTGCATTTTTACAACAGAAGACAATTTGGTTTTTAACTACTAGTGTATTTTAACTGAAATTTACAAGTAGCACTTGAAAAAGCACAAAGTCCTAATTTAAGAGAATGTATATGAACCCAGAATAGTTTCCAGCAGTACACATACATTAGGATTCCATATATTTGTGTGGCAAAAGTAATCTTAAAAATAGAAATAGAATGCAGTCATTTGCTCAGTCCTCTATATGTGTCCTGTAGTAATTAAATGCAACCACCCTTTTGTTTTCCCATTCTCTTATACAGCAGTAAGATTGGCAATGTCATCCTCTTCCTGATGAACGTATCTAGACAATGTTTATCATAGCTTCTTTCATCCATAGTACTTTCATTTCAGCTGAGATGAGAAATTTCCTATCAACCCAATTTCATCATAAATCCCTTACTTCTAGTACTTTTCCTGTACATCTCAAGAGTTTATACAAAAATATGCAAGTCAAAATCCTATCAGTGCTGAAAGTAGTGCTAGTCTATTTCTATTGATGAAACAGATTTGAAAAGAAAGTGCTAAAATAAGGATAACATTTTCCAAAGTTCCTAGGCAGCCAGTGGAAATCCAATACTCAAGGGCCATGTAGAAAACTTAAGGGGGCCAAAACCATAATTTCCCTGGAGACTCATGGTCAAAAAGTTCAAACCAAGGTGCTTGAGACACACTCACTGACACACACAGAACAAAATTCCGCCCTATTTATAGGACTTACATGTGCAACAACTCCTTATATTATTTCACATCAATGCTTAGTATGTTTCCCTTTGTTTAAAACATACTACCAAAGGTAGGAAAATATAATAATAGGTATCTTCCAAGTAAAATAATTCTATGAAGCAATCTGACAGTCAACTTCCCCACCTTTTAAAAAAAAAAATTAAAAAAAAAAACACAAACAGACTACTCCCTAGTTTTGTATCCAGAAGATCCAATTGTAAATAGTTTTTTGTACACTAAGAAAATGACAGTTATGAACAATGTGGTCCAGTACAATGTCCAGAGAGTGACAAACACCCATTTTAACTATACAGCCATTTTCTCACTTCAACTTCCGAGGCAATAGTTTTTTTTCCCTGGGTTTCAAGGGTTATACAATACATTTCCCTTCTTTAACATGTAATTTTGCAGAATGTAATGAAATGTGGGATTATGAATACCAATGCTTTCTCACACACGGGAAGAAGAGAATCAAGTCCTATAAAATTGTTTTCATATTTCCTGAGTTTTACTTACAAAATTTCTCAAAAAGTTTAATGCATTTTTAAGTAGGTCAGTTCTTAAATTTACTAGGAAACAAAGTTTTCCGTTTTAGTGGCACATTTTATTCTAAATTGGAAAGCTATAAATAACGTAACAAAACCAAAATAAAGCAGATCAGGCATCTCTCCTATTTTTGGTGGATGGTCTAGCTGGATTGCTACATGAATTGTCTGATCCTTGCACCATAGTTTAGAAACTACTCAAAATGAAAGTACGTGAAAGTTTATGTCAAATTTTAAGTAACTAAACTTAAAACTAAACACTAGACACGAGTAGAAATCAGTTATCACCCTCTGTAAAAACAAAGTGCTCATGATTTACTGATAAATATGACATTTCTGGAACGTAGTCATTAGTATTAGAGAAACGGAAGGTACCAAAGTCTTTCACAGTTGCAAGTTAATTTTGTCATTTATTACTGTCTAATTTATATTTAAAAAAATAAAATAAAATCCCCAATGGATGGAATAAGATTCTCTCTCGGAAAATCGGCATGCATGGGGTACAATTCTTTAGTATGAACAATATGGAATTATAATTAAAATAGCTTTGCAAAAATTCTAAAAATGTAAAGATCCTCTCTCTGGGTTTGCTTCACTGACAGAAGCTTATTAGACCTTTCTGAATGCACATTGGTGAATAAGTAGTAGAATTTCAAAAATATAGTGCATAGCAGTGAGAGAGTTGGCACTGCACTTACCAGAACAGCATTGCACTTCACCAGAACACAGAGGCATCTCTTCATTTTGATGTCCTTCCTCTACATTACACTGCTTTCCAAATACCAGTTATCCCTTCCTGCCATTCAGATGTGCTAGTCGTCTTAAAATCTACAAGTCAGTTAAGCACTGGGTATTTCTGCTTGAAAAATAAGTCAACACAAAGATTCGCCACAAAATGGTCTACTAGTATCTTGATGGTCTATGCATCTGAAGGCTGTCATTCACTATTCAAATTACCTTTTCAAAATAATTTAGAAGAAATAAGCATCTTAGGAAGAGGTTTTTGACATAAACAATGATGAGATATTATATGCCTATATCAAACATTCAGAAACATGTACAGTTAGTTTGTGTCTCTTTAGATAAGAGTTGCGGACCCTCAATGTATTAGATAGTTTTGAAAATAAAAGTAAACATTCAGATAAGACAAAGAATAAAACTTAACAACCAGAACAGCCCAAGTCAAACACAAGACTGATATTCTTGACTTGAACAGAGAAGGGTACAGCACAGAAAGAGACAGGCACTTTATTTTTCTTTTATCCATTGCTTTTAACAGCTGATTCCTTTGTCTGGCTTTGTAACTCTGTACAGTTGCATCTGTAAATGAGAAAAATCATAGAGCTCGAAGGGCCTTTCAAAGGTCATCTAGTCCCTTCCCCATAGATCAACTCTAACTCTGTTACAGATGTTTGTCTAACCTTTTCTAGAAGTTGCCAGAAAGTCAGCAAACTACACCAATGCTTCAGCATCTTTACCACTGAAACTCTTTTCTTCGTATCATCTGAATTTCTCTTACTGCAATTAACCCCCATTATTATTTATCTCCTCAGGATGAACATGGGAAATAGCTTATTTCTTTTCTCTGAGAACAAAATATCAAACTTTACTTTTCCCATTTGAAGACATCACATTCCTGCTTCATCTTATCCTCTTCAGCTAATCACAGCTCCTTTAATCTTTCCTTCTGTTGTGTCTCCTACCATTCTTGCTATTTTCTTTTGACTCTCCAAATGACTCTTGGGGGTGTCAAATCTGGACAAAGACCTTCAGCTGAGCCCCTATGACAGCTGAGCGCAGGAAAAGGTTGCTTCGTGCATCAGCAAAACACAAATTCATGTTCTTATGTGCCATGGTGTAGGCTGCCTTCCTGATAATAATGTGCCATAATCCCTTGTGTTTAGCTTGCAAGTCATAAGCAGTCCTCTGCCTCTCCCACCCAAGGAATGGCTGTCTAGCCAATTATTCTTGTCCCAGAGGAAGACCTACCCCTTTTCACATATTACAGCAAGCTCATTTTGAAATACAATCCAGGCTTACTGGTAGCTTCTTCCAGCATCTTGTCATGCACAAAATGAGTACGTGTAGTTCCTTCTCTGTCTTCTAGTCATCTATGATATCGAATAACAGGGCTCAAGGTAATCCCAGTTAGACTACACTTCCATTTTGACAGTTGGCAACATCTCTCTAAATGGAGTTTCCTCTTCAGTTTTGCATTACTCAAAATGTAAGCTTTATTATTTATGGGACTTTGATTAATCTCACAGAATCACTGTTCAGCCAATGTTGTAAGTATGGAAAATGCAATAATGCAATTTAGCATTACAATGCAGAAAAAAAATCAGTACCTTTGAACTGCATTATTATAACTCTGAGAAAAAAAAAAAGAGGAAAATTGTCTAACCCTGTATTAGTCTCTGCTGGAGTGCCGTACGCAGTGATGAGCTCCCCAGTAAACGAGAGACGTGGATGTACTGAAGAGAGTCCAGTGTAGGGCCATGATTAAGGGACTGGAGCATCCCTGATACAAGGAGAGGTTAAGAGAGCTGGCACTGTTCAGTCTTAAGGAGCAAAGGCTCAGGGGCGATCATATGAATGGGTATAAACACCTGATGAGGGCAGTAAAGACGATGGAGCCACATTCTTCTCAGTGGTATTCACTGACAGGACAAGAGGCAACGGATACAGACTGAAACATACGAAATTGCACATAAGAAATTATTTTGGTTGGTTGGTTGGTTTTTGTTACTATGAGGGTGGTCAAACATGGCAACAGGTTGCCCAGAGAGATCGTGGAGTCGCCATTCTTGAAAATCGGCAAAACCCAACTGGAGATGGCCCTGAAAAACCTGTTCTAGGTGACTGGTTTTTGAAAAGCGGTGTTGGACTAGATGATCTCCAGGGGTCTTCTAGTATTCAACTATTCTGGTTTTCTTTTTTTAAGTTCTTAGCTGGTTGATCATTTTTATTAGCCTCTGAAACTGTAGCTTTCTTTTCACGCAAGAATGCGTTAAGAGTATTTTTTATGAATAATAAAATTTTTATCAGGACCAATTTTGTTCAAACTG
>JAOXJM010000063.1:16118918-16131284 GCA_026413425.1 Tringa solitaria
AAAATACCCCTTGTAACTAGCTGAGCAGTATGCAATTAACTTTCATTATTAAGCAGCTTCTTGTTAATTTTGCTGAATTCAAAAAAGCAAAACATCAATTTAATCTTATTGCCTATGCAACTGTTGTAATTTATTCTTTAGTAGGATATAATTAGTTACCTTTTTAATGTGTTTTAAAAAAAAGTGAAGAAAAACTTTCAGTACCTGAAGCATAAACAATTAACTGTTACAATGACCACACTAAACTTGGAGAAACACCTTTTAGAGTAATGAAAAAGTATAAACTAAGTTAATATTTGAGATCCCTGACAGGCACTGCCATGCTCTAGCTGGCAGGTCAGAGGAAGCAAATGCTGCCAGGTGCTTTGTGAGTCCTGTTCTGGGCCCCCAATACAAACAAGATGGCTCAAGCTGAATAGTCCAGCAAAGTGGCATAGATGGGGTTCAACTCAGGGATCCTACAGTGAAATGAGCCTGAAGGCATTAATTGTTTATTTCAGGATGAGAAGGCTAAGCCGGGGGATCCACCAACCACCTGATTGACAGCCAACCAAGAGCTGACAGACACAGGTCTCAACAAGGGACACTTGGGCTGGACTGAAGGGAAAAGGTAAGGAGCAGACCACTGGCCTCAAGAGTCTGTGTGCATTAGCAGTTCTTGGAGTCTTTCAAAACTTTCCCAGAGAAGGCCACGAGCAACCCAAATTTACTTTTAAAATTTTATGATTAGAAATTAAATTGGCATACCTTAATTTAAATTAATTAGTATTTAGCCCTGGTTTGACAAGAAGGCTGAAATAAGGGATCTCTATAGGTCATCCCAAGAGAATTTTTTCTCTACTTCAAGCTACATGATGCTATATAATCAGATATTTCTGAAATATTGCATTCTGTGCTGTATTTCAGGTTCCTCTCTGACACTTACTGATTTTGTGGTTCAGTTCCTATTTTGAAATATTTACACTGAAAATAATATAGATCTTACATTTTTTTAAGGTATGTTCTTCCATACCTCATCTCACCAGGGCTATTATATTTAAATAAAGCATATTATTTTTGTTTCAAAGCTTTTTTTTTTAAAAAAAAACATGCATACTTCTTTAAGATTTCTCCTCCTCTATTCATTTATTCTTGATGAAATGAGCAAGAATCATAATTTTGGGTCTTTTTATTTTACTTTTCAAGGTATAATGCATCATTCAGAAAGGAAATATAGCTCTAAAAGTTGCTGTTAAGGACCATAAAGCAGAGAAATAATATGTAGTTCCTTTGCAAGGTTTTTATCTTAACAGCATTACTAACTGTGACATTTATCCTGCTTAACCTCACCAAATGTACCCTAGGGAAATGTCAACAGAGTCTTATGGTTTTAATACAAATGAATTATCAAAGAGTTTGAATAATGTAATCGTCTTAATGTATTCAGTTTTTATAATGAACATCTGTTATGGGGATAGAGAAGCAAAGTGACTGGTTAATGTAACAATTAAATAAACAATTAAATGTAAAAATTAATAAAACTGATTTTACAATTTTAACTATTTGAGTTACCTTAGGTAACTTTCATTGTAACATTCCTTACATCTCTCATTTATGTTGGATACAGTTTTTCTTTGATGGAATTCATATATGCTTTTTAGATGCTTGTTATGGGTATAATCCTGTTTACAAAGACAGCTTGTTCCCTGGATAGAAATCTTCTCCCTTGAATGATGCATATTTGTGTTTCTTAAAGTTCCTGCCAAATCTCTTACTTCACATGCCTTTGCCAATAATCCTTTTTCAGTGTATTTTCTGTCAACTCCATTTATTAACAGGGCTGTTTTCAAACATCCTGCTAGCATACATTACAGTAATTCTACTCTCATGGGAATACATTCTCTAATTATCGAGATGTTCTAACAAATGCCTTTGATATTTACTGCTATTATATTTTATTCTGGCATTACAGTTTATGACCTGAATATAAATTTTGGAAAAATTGCATGAATGATACATAACTTTGCAGTTTACACTCTTTTGAACTACATTTTATGAGTAATTCCAAGAAATCATTAATATTTTTTTAAGGAAATCATGCCATCAGTTACAATTCAGAAAATAAATATACTCAGTTTTATCTGAGTTCCTGAAGGACATTTCACTCAAACTCCATGCTCTGAACCTTGTTCATACACTGTAACCAGTTTGCGCATTTGTTCCCAAAATGTAGAAATTGGAATATACTTTAGGCACATTTGTCAGCTTGTCACCACACATCCATATAGACTAGGTCCTGAGTATGCAAATCTGGTATAATGTAATTATACTCTCAGACATCCCTTGCCAGGTTGGGTCAAGACTTGATGCATCTGCTTTTGTCTGATGCTGTTTGCTTTGACAGCGACTATTTGCTATTCACAAATTGTGAGATAGTGCAAGCTGCGTTTAGAGTAATATTACACTGAAAGTAAAAGTTATCACATGATTAAAGGTCTTGAGTACTCTTAGATTAAGCACAGAATCTCAGTGACAGAGAGGTCATGACATCGACTACAACCACGACTTACCTGGAGTTTAATATGCAACATTTCTTACTGCTATTCTAACACTTAGCTCTTTGATTTCTCACTGAAATCCATAACCTCAATGTAAATGACTGTGGTTGGTCTGTCACGTCTAGAAGGTTATATACCTCAGAATGCTATTCACAGCTTCTGGTGTATTGACTAGGAAAACCCAAAATGGTTATATCTCAATTTTGAAGGAAAACAGCTCTATACTCTTGAGGCTTACAAACTGAGCTCAGGTTCCAAGGACTTCTCTGCCTCCTGTCAGTAATCAGAATTTATAACCAGCACCAGAGTAACTGCCCATCTCTTTATTTAATAAGAATGTGTATGGTAATATATCTTAAAAATCTAGATACAATAACGGTATTTTCTCTTTCTATAAAGTGTTGTAGTCAAAACACATTAGATACTGCAGGCAGGTTCAAATCTCATTTAAAAGGAGATTTCTGGCTATTCTAGAGAGTACTTTGTAACATCCTGAAAATCTTCCTGTTATAACACAAATACAAGAAATCATGATTAGGCAGAGTATGATAATTATTTCTGGAAAAAAAGGGAGAAGGCCCTTGGAAGTGAGGAATCCTGGCTTTACTGGTTGCTCACCCTTCAATAGCCAAGGGAATAACTGTGTCTCATACGTGACAGCTCTGAAACCTGGGCACATAGGCAAGTTTTCTCACAGGGAAAATCAGTCATTTCAGTCAGGAGCTAATGTAGAAGTTGCTGCTGTCAAAATCACTAGAACATATGCATAATTTTCATTCTTGCATCCATATTCATCATTAGCAAGAAGCATGTAGAGCGACAAAAACAGATGCCTCTGACTCTGAACATAACTTATTCAGTTTACTGTCTGTTGAGTTTGATTACTTAGTTGAGGATGCCCTCCCCTGTCTGGATGATGATGGTTTTCTTTTCACTTCACCATCTGGTTACCACAATCAACCCTGAATTTTACTGAACTCCATGCCCCTTAACTTATCCCACTATTTACTGTTCGGTCTCAATCCATTTCAAATCACTGAATCATTTTAAACCCTTTCAGCCTGACCAGTTTCCCTAGGGGAAAATAATGACATACCTTTCTCAGGATCTTCTACTCAATTTTCTGTGTGTTAACTTTTTGGCCCTAGACCAGATTATGTTGATTTTTTTAGGAGTGGTGACACTATGGTCATCCAGAGATCTGAATTTATTTCATGTGATGCAGGGGACAAGGGACGCTGTGTATAAGGTTTGAGAACAGCTAGTCATTCCTTTCACGTAGTAGGGACCTGGAGTAAGTAGGCAGATCTCACCCAGGGCAAGATGTGAACTAGAGGCTAAGGTGTGACATTGCAGTAGCAATCTTGGCTATGCAAAGAGACCAGAATTTAGCTAAATCTTCCTGGAGTACTTGGAAGCACCAGCTGATTGTTGTGTCTTCACGTTCAGGCAGAAATTGGAACGATTACACTTCTTGACATAAAATGCCTATATTCTGCCCCACTTATACATTAAATGCCTTTTCTGAACTAAGCCTTGGTCTTTTAAAATTAATTATCTTTAATTACCAGGTTCGCTCTTCTTTCCTCTGAAAACTGTCACTTCATTTGCTTTGTTCTAATATTTGCTTACCTTCCCAGTTAAACATGACTTTTCATAAAGAAATTCTCAGTTGTACAGCAGAGTATTTCTACCTAATTTCCTTAATACCCAAAGGACGCACATAATCTGGACTTTGAGAAAAGAGTATCAAGTTTTTTTTCCTGCATATTCCCTCCTTTGATCTTAGTTATTTTTACAAGGTCAGTTCTAAGCATAACTTCATAAATTTTCAGATGCCTCCTCTAATTTCATTTTCTGTGTCCTTCAGCATTAGCACTCAGAGGTAAATGATAACCCACCTTTTTTTTCAGTGCATTATTTTCCGCTTCCCGAAGATTTCACTGCTGTGTTCCCTGGAGTTTCATTTTGCATGCCAGAAACCAAAATTCCTTTGATATAAAACTACCTCTCCAAATCTCACCTTTGCATGGCTCCTTGAGTTACTCATTTTCATTTTCATCAATATTCCATCTATATGAACCAGCACATTAGATTTCAGTAATGCATAGAAAATCACAATTGGTGTCACCCACTTTGCTTCTGCAGTCTACTATTTCTGCTTGTTTCTTCTCTTTCCATACAGCCATTTTAATACATTAACACAGTCTCCATTTTTCTTCTAATCTGATTTCTGTCTCACATAATACATTTCTGAGAAAACTGAAATCGCCTTGCACGTTTTAGCTCAGGTGCCACTCGAACTCTGCTCCCCTTCATCATCCGCTCTCCCCCAAAACAGGTCTGGAAGGCATTATGGTTCATGCAGACCATGAAATAGCCTGCTATTCAGCAAGAATTTGTTGCTGAAAGTGCTAACTATTTGTCCTGGTAAGTTTTGTGCACCTTTGTGCTTCGCTTTTCAGTGAGTGATTTAAAGGCAGAGGGGAAAAGACGTCCAAGATTTTGACAGTGACAAGTATACCTATTAAAGATGAATTCAATTATTTTAATGCTCAAAAATTAAAAAGAATCTAATATTTTAGGTTATATTAAAAATACCAACTTGGTGATAATATTCAGTATAATGGATTGTAAGATACATTTTGAATAATGACAAAAAATCCAAGTCTATCTGTGATAATGAGACTGTAACTTCAATTGACATTCAAAACTTCTTTAAACATTGGCCTATTGAACTGTAAGTCTCTCTAGTTAATTGAGTTTAATGCTAAAACAAAAAAGATATTTTAATTGTAGATGTGACCACTGGAAAAGACTAAAAATGGTAAGATCTGAAATCCCAGGGAATTTAGAACCAAGTTTTTCTTAACTCAGTAAAATGGATTTTACAGGGCCTAGTCTTGTTGAGGATCTGATTACCTATATATGATTTTCCCTCTAGTATTTTGCAGATTGGCATATTTTTTACTATTTTTTTCCCTCACTCCTTTCTCAAAAGCAGAGTTGAATTTACTTTCCAAAATCATTTAAAAGGTTGATACGATTTCTCAGAAATGTTATAAAGCAAGTAATTTACTTTAGTGCTGCCAAGGCAAAGAAAACGGGAAAAGTGTGAGCACAGACTTTTCACCCTTCTTCCGAATTAGAGCTAATAATGAAGATTTGGCAGGAAAAACAGCTTTATCCTTACAAAAAGTTTCTGTTACAAACCTATGTTTTCACTTACGGAGTCATCCAAAGTTCATCCCTTAATACTTCATAAAAAATTCTTTCCTATAAAAATATTCACCATTTTCCAAATTATTCAGCTTAATACAAAGACACTTATAATCCTGGATTATATATGCTTCCTCACAAATAAGATGTCTTAGAAAAATAAGACATATACTAATCTATAAATACACAGAATCACAGAATGCATGAAACACTGTCCAAGAAATTGTTTAGAAAACATCCTTTGAAATATTGTACAACTTTTGTTACTGTGTTAGATAAAAGAAGATAAAATGACCAACAAACCCCTGTGCTATGAAACTGTGAATAAAAGTCTTTCATTTTCATATTAGAAAATCAATCAGTCAGTAAGGATTCTATGGACATTTAAATTATTTTGACCAAAAAAGCTTTTAAGAATGCATGTCTTCTACTCTGTCTTCCAGAGAAAGTTGGACTGGGTTCCAAGTCCTTCTCTTTGTTTTGTCTTGATACTTCCTAAGGTACACGTGAAACAGTACAGAAATTTCTCTTACAGCTGAAATTGCTCCATCCTCTACATATCTTCTGCCATCCCCTCCCCTGGAACACCTCACAATCCTCTTAGTCATAGCAGCAGTTTGGCTGCAGAACAACAGGCTCTGCTTGGTCTAGCAAGTTGCTTCTTGGGTTTTTTGTTTGTTGGTTTGTTTTTTTTTTTTATTTCTCCACAGACTTTTGTTTTAGAAAAAGTAAACAGCACATTTGCTCACAGTTGGGTTATTCTGCTCAGTTATTCCCTTCGCCAAAGCCATTGTTCGCCAATTTGTTTTCTAACTTTTCAAACATTTGTCTTACAACTGGGAAGGTTAAAACAGAGATCAGCTTTTGGGTTTTGTTTCTTCTTTTCAAATGGGGATCTGTCAGAAAGAACTGATAGGATTCTTGGATTTTGCACTTCAGAGATTTTTAACTGACTTTTATAAAATTCAGTCACTTAACTCCTTAATGACCCACTTTTAGTAGGAAAATTTACTAAAACCCGGGGGATAGCACACTCCAACTCTCCAATAAAATTGGAAAATATTGCAAAGTACTATTGTATTTTTGTGCACACAGTGCCTGCCACACACACAAAAAAACCCAACCATGGAACAAAACCCCACACCTCTTGAATTCAGCAACACTGTGATTGTCAGTCAAAAGGATCAAGTAAGGCCCTTCATACTAACACCAAGAGGACTGGCTTGATAAAAAAAGAATTAGCTATAGCTTCTGTCAAGAAATTGATTTAGGAGACAGAACAAACACACACAACTTCCATGAACTTCAGAGCCTACTTTTTAAGAGGAAAATTGAACACTGTGAACAGCAGTCTCAAAACAAACTATTTTCTGTCTATTGTTAAAATATGGCAAAATTAAATGTTCATATACGTTAGATTTGAGAATATATAATTAATACCTTCCATTCTCAATACCAGATGTTCTTGTCTACTGAAAGCTTAAAACTTGAGAGTAAAGAGAAAAAAATTTTTTCTGAATTGTTGATAAACAGATAATTAGAAGCAAACTAGGCTTGAAATTAGATTATATACTCCTACAAGAGGCTGTATACCTGAAGAATTATAAATTAATTACAGGGCGAAAAAAGGTAGGCTTTAATTTGTTGAAGCACAGGATGAGGCAAACTTTCAGAGACTAAGCTTGAAATGAGACACTTTTGTAGTACAAAAACATGATGAGACAGCCTTTCATAGCATTTCAAGCTTTTCCATAACATACTGTCATTGTAGCCAAAGAACCCGTCATATATGATAATTTTCACACAGTTTTGAATAAGAACCTCAAACAGATCAAAACAAACTTTCAAGTTGCTTTGTGGTTTGTAAATATATTTAGAAATTACTTTGTATCGTAAACAATAGCGCTCTAAGCACTTCAAAAAGAAAGCTGTTAGGTTACCTAACAAAAGTAATGTTATTTACTGAGAATAGTTTACAACACTTACAGGGGATAGAAACATTTATGTAAACAGCAAAATACTGGAATGACTTTGTAAAGCACACTTGTACAACAACCATATTGATTAAAGTTACTGCTGAATTTTCAGGTTCATTGCTTTTAGGTCTCTTAATATACTGAAAAAATCATTGAATTGTCTTAACCCAGGGAAGATGTGACTTGTTAACTATTTGAAAATATGTAAGTATTAGACTGTCCAAACCTCAGTTTCCTCTGATGAATAACCTAGGGGGAAAAAACCTCAAATCTTCCTGATACTGTTGCTCATTATCCTCATATAGTCACCAATTAAAATCTGCACACTGCAATTAAACATATAGGCAAATGTTGGCAGTGAAATATATCACTAAAACGTGTTATATACTGAACCTCAAATGAACAGCTTATTGCAGGAATCGCATCTAAGGAAGACAAAGCCAAGGCTGACAACAAGGTAGGCAACACCAAATAAAAATGTTACATATTGCCAAGAAGTTTCAGATTAAGAAAATTATTTGTTATGTATCTACATCATCAGTAATGAATAGTGAGTTTTCCCTTGACTGTTCTAATTTCCATACTGCTTTAACATGATTGCTGTTCTCATGGCTCTGACTTAGTTAGCAGAAGACTAGTCTTCAAAGATGCTACAATCCAGAAATGATCACTAATTGGTAGTAATTTAGGAGCTAGATTGAACAAGTTGGGCTTTTTATCTAATGACCTCTGCAAAATGAGAATTATTTTTTTCACAGAAATATTTTCATTTTCTTAGGACAAATGTGAGCATGTTGTGTTGACATAAACATATAACATAACTCATTTAGAATATGTGCAAGAGCACAAAGTGCTTTTTCTTTATTAAAAATTTTATAGAAGCTGATTTTTCCCATTATGACCAGATCCAAATCCCTATTTCATTTCAAGACAAACGTTGAAGGAATTTGCACTCTTAGATTCCCCTAAAAGCTGTATGTGGAAAGATACTGGGCTAGCCATATAATCTTTATCACAGCTATAGAGGGTGGTTTTATTAATTTTAAATCATACAGATCCCAATACAATAATCCAAAAGGCAGACTTAACTGAGTCCCCTTGGAAGCACAGCACTCAGATTATTTCCTCTAAATCTCTAAGGCCATTAGCAGAAAACTGATAAATGAGAAATAGTACTGAATTAAAAAAAGTTACTGCAAGGCTATAATTTCATATTATAGAATTTTTCTAAGATTTTAAGTTTTTAATAGCACCAAGATTAACTGAGTCATACTTCATTGTATTACTTTGCTTCAAAATATTTGACCTCTTTTCATTTCATTAATGGAAAGTATTCTTCTTTTCTGTGAACACTATTATCATTCTTATTTTATAATACCTTTCCTAGCTTTTATAGTTCAAAAATATGTACATAAACTATCCAAATAGTTACCAGTTTTACTTTTGTCATTTTGGATACCAGTGGATGTTGCTGGATATTCCAGAAACCATATTTTGAAATAAATAACTACATTTATAGTAGAGGTATATATTCATCAAAGAAAAATCACATATCCTCAATTATCCTTAGTTCAGCAGTTCTGTGTGTATGCAGAGAGACAACAAATATACCAAACTAATGAAAAACAGATCTAAATAAACATCTCCTTTCAAGTTCTTGCATAACCCTTCTGTGCAAAACAAGTATCTAGCAGGAGCAGCTCCAAAAATCTCCCATTAACTTCTTTTACCAGCCTAACTCCATTTTGGATATCCTCTTGTAAGGCATGCTTCTCTTTGTAAGCCATACTCCTTGTTCCTAGTGGGTACTATGTAACAGGGTTCCTGCTATAATCCAGTCTTGTCTTTTAGCAGATGGCACTGGGACAAGTGTTTTCTCTGATTTTCTCTCACCTCAGACAAAAAATGGTGGCAGATAAGTATTTCCCTTGGTTTGTAAGGATGGAGGTGGCTGCTGACCCTGGCCTGTGACCAGCTAATATAAACGGGGCAGTTTAGACAAACAAGTACATTAATGACTGCAGAAAAATTCCCTGTTTTCAATGGAGGCCATTATGTGCCCAAAGGTTTTAGATTTTTCCACTCTACTCAACATTGCTTCCTCTACTCAACATATTTAACCTGGTGTCATTTTATCTGAATTTCACCTCTGAAAGAGGGATTTTCAACCGTGCCTATTTGAAGAGCTTTTTATTAGAAAAAGATGTACTTCTGCCACCACATATATTAATAGATTTTTCCTAACATTTCTTCTTTTTAAGGTCATTCTAATAATAAAAACAAAACCATAATCAAGTCTTATCTTAAAAATAAAATTGCTTTGTAAATACGCATTTACAAAATACTTACAATTACTTTTATACCACAGCCCTAGCAATTAAGAGTTGGACAGCATTTAATTAGTTTATCAAGTCTAACTACAAACTCTTACATACATTCTTTTTTTATTTCCTTCAAAAGAACTGTATCAAAATTTTATAATCTGCCTCTTCACAGACTGAACCTTCCTGCTGAAAACAAATGACTTTATTCCTTCTGGAAATGTGAATCATGTCCTAAATCCCATGCAATATAAATAATACCTCCTGGACACAGACAGATCAAACATAAAAAGTCTAAGCCTTAATCCTCATCCCTAGACAATGCAAGCAACTTTAGAAAGCAAACATATCGTGTCTGAAAAAGGCTGGTTCTGCTCCAAAGTCAGTAACACACAACCATCACTGAACACTATTGTTGCTCCCATACCAGTTTACTCATCCTATCACAAAAGTATACTTGTGGTACACGACAATGATGCGTTTTTAACAACACTACAAGCTACTTATAAAGATAGTTACCTTTAAGCTGCAGAAAATGCTATTTTTACATACTTTTTCATTTATTACTTGAGGATGCACGCAAATGTCTGCATGTACCTGCACTTTTCACATGATCTACCACCTTTTTTTTGACGTAAAATGTGCTGCATATGTTTTGAGGAGCAAAGAACTGAACTTATTTTAGCAGCTTAAAAGCTTTATGAAAACCTCATTAAGAAAAGTAGCAACAATTCCTGACTAACACCATACTGCAAATGAAGAATATTACTGTTCAGAGGTGGATTAATCATGTGCAGGGTCTTTAGAAATGCTTAATGCAGTTGTTTTTTGCTTGAAAGCCATTCTTGGCATGCCAGTGCTGCATTCCATATCACATTCTTCAGTAAAACTATGAATAATCCTTACCTAAAGAGCAATTACAGATCCCTAATTTCAACTCTTTCATTTCCCTTAATTAGAGAAAGTACCAAGGGCAGAAAATATAGGCAACCCTCAACAGCCATTAAAAGTAAATAAGATTTGTATATGTAACTTATTTGAATCTAACATCTTTCCACCTGTGGTGCATATGTCTGCTACATAATTAGTTTATATGTTTTTATAGATGCCACATATACTCCTATTTTTCCATAAGTGAAATGCCTTTCCCTCTTTCAGGACCATAAACAAAGTTGACAAATACCCATCAATTAATTTCCACGTTTCTGCTTTCCTAAGAAGAAAAGCTGATCGCGTTCTGAAAGCAGGTTGCAGCACGCACTGCACGCTGTGTCCAGCTCTGTCCCTTCCTGCGTGCCCTGATTTTCTTCCCGAGGAAATACACACACAGGTCTGCTCTGAAACCGTGGCAGAACACCACTCCCAAATCTTCCGTTCAGCCACATTTTTCTAAACCATACAGTCACTATTTACCTTGCTGGCAAGTTTAATTTTGCTTAGAAAGGCTTTTCCTATGCTACTGCCATACATAATAGTTTTCAGAATACAATATGACATATGGTAACAGCAACTTAACAAATTTCACAAACTATGTCACAGAGCTTTGAATCTTATAACTTTATCTTCTCTATCATTAGCTGCCAGTATGCCTGTGAATGCATACATTCTAAATTGAAAGTTTACATTTTCCTTATTAAAGATTAACAGTATGTGACCCTGTTTGGTAATATAACATGATCTAGCACTTTCTTTGAGGTGATTTGTTGGACAGACTCAAGAAAATCTAGTTATTAGACCAAAAAAAAGTCTTTTTTTTTTCTCAAGAACTTTTAAAAAGCTTTGTAATTTTCAGAGAAAATCTGCAATCCTACTCTTATGTTTTAACTTTTCTTATTATAGAACATGAAAGCCCGGGAAGATAAATTTTCAAAAGATTTTTCTTGTGGTAATTTCTTACCATACACTGTAGGTGGTAATTCAGATTATCTAGTCTAAAAATGAGATGTTATCTGAGGGACTCTTAAAAAAGCCTATTTGTACTGGCTTGTCTATGCGTCAAAATATGTTTTTAAAGGTAGAAATCAGTGTTCCTTAATATGTGGTCATCTTTAACTCTTGCACTTTAACTTTTGCACTTCTTTGGGACAATTACGGACACACTTTCTACAGCAGAAAGAACTGCTGCCTGTCCCCCAACTACCTCCTTGCCATTTAAGAAAATTACAAAAAGACTGCATTAAAAAGTCAAATTCTGCCACTGGGCAAAAGACTGGTAAAATATGAATTCACTAATCTTGTCTAGAATTCACAGATATGAAGAACAATGCAAACTTTTCAGATGACCTCAAAAAGATTAATACTTCTCATGGAGTT
>JAOXJM010000063.1:16140270-16160191 GCA_026413425.1 Tringa solitaria
CAGCCCTGGCAGGATCACAAAAACCCAAAAGCATAAGAGTGCATGCCTTCATACAGTGTCATGCTGAAGGGCAAACTTCTCAAAGGTTAGAATAACTACCCCTAGCTTTCCAACCTCAAAACCCAGGCAGAGCTTTATTAATGCTCCACCCTGATTTGCTATTTAACATAGCATTCAGGTTCTTACCCTAATTCATAATAGTTTTTTTACATAATATGATCTTTGCTTCATCTCAGGAAAACAATTATTTAAAAAACATGAATTAAGAGATTAAAAAAAAAAAGTTACTGCCATTTTGTCCTTAACAGTCAAATGAAATTAAGAATACTGACAGGTTTTGTATGATATAGCAGAGACTAATGAAAACCTTTAACCAGGAACAGAAATGAAGCCCTAGGGCCTCCTGATGCAAATAATTACATTCATTATTTTTATTAGAAATAGTAGTGAATGCGTAAACTAGGTGCTTGAAAGCCCCTGTAAAGATTAGATCATTAAACATATATTTATGTTGTATTCTGTTTGTTTCTGCAGTATTCTGTATCCTAATATTTATGAGAATAATGGGATAGAAATGTCTTACAGTATAAGGTCTTTTTTGTAAAGCATGCATCTCTCCGTGCATATACACATACCACAAAAAGCAAACTGTTTTCTGTTATCTGCTTACTTGCATAAAAACTGTAAAATTGAGGTGTGGTAGGTATCAGATAACCCACGCAGTTAACAACCACCAGGTAACACGTCACTGGCCTACCCAAGATAGGTTGGCACCCAAGAGGTTAACACCTCTCTGAACAAGCCACAGAAGACAAGTCTTGACCTATGCAAAGAAGGAGTGTAATCCTTCGGTTCAGAGCAGTCTTGATCCACAGAAATAATTATATATAAACACCGATGATACACAGTGAAATGTGGGAAAGAGAAAAATACGAGTTCAGTTGTAACTTCCCATGTAGAAGAGGTCTCAAGCCTGGTCTCTGCCACCTCTAAAGACACAGAACCACCAATGACTATAGCCAACAAGACAGCATCATACTTGTATGGTATTACAAATGTATTGCTCAATTACTACCTTTGATTAATGCATGAATCTTAGTTGTTAACAGATGGATTGCCTGAAATTTTAACATAAAGGGTCATTTGAAGCTTTGAAGTTTGTGTGATGTCTCAGTCTCATACTATGTCCACCACAGTGGTACCAGCTTTCCTGCAAAACAGTATTTACCCTGCTCTACAACTTCAGTTGGCCTTTTTTTCGCCTTTTTTTTTTTGAAAGTACTACCTTGTACATTCAATAGCAGCATTATGTACTGTGGGGTTTTAGATACTTATTGTAGGAGGTAAACCTACCGTTCAATCCATTAAAGATAAAAAGATCAATTTGATAAGGTAAAAGATTTAGGCATTTAGGTTTTAATCCACTGTTGCATCCTGAGTAGATATTATACACTCTACAGAATTATAATTCCTTTCAAAGGATTATTTCCAATGCTGCAGTAGCACGCAAGTTCAGGTCAAGATTAGTGTCTCATCACATTAGAGGATATGTAGGCACATAATCAGATACTATATATACCATAATGAGAAAAAATTTAAAATTTAATTCCTAGAAAGTTACATTTGACCTCAGCATATCCTGAAACAATAGCTGTATTTCACCTATTAATAATAAGCTATGCAATTTTATTAAAACTTTATAGAAAGACGACAGCTTTTAACCAGATTCTATAAGGAAACTGTTCACATTTTCCTCTTATCACTAACTATTAACATTTAATTTAATCAATTTTGTTAAGGACAGAGGGCAAGCATTCCTGTTGTCAAGTGTGGCTAAGAGTTGGAACAGTTTATGCACTGTTGGCATGTTCACATCTCTCCTGAGACACACAATAAAGCAACGTTACTACATTTGTTTCACTGATAAGAACGCATTTTCCTCTTTATCTTTGCCATCTACGGCACTACTCCTAAGTGAAATAGGCAATAGAAGAGATCTGTCAAAAGTTAGATACCTCAATTTTTGAATGAGTTTGAATTTACACGTGTAAAAGGACATCAGTAATTTTCTCACATTTTCCTAATCTTCCCTGATGGATTCAGGCCATGCTTTTCATTTACTCCAGATGCGATAACCAAACTGTCAGCTATGTTTCAGCTTTTCCTTTAATCTTTCCCTGGAGCCAATAATAAAAGATTAGTAATTGACAGTGGTTGCTAGGCTAAGGGTAATGCTTATTTTAAACACGGGAAGCAAGAGCTGTATTCTTTGAAGGGATAATTTGTGGGAGGCCAGAAAATTGGATTACTTTGTTATCTGTTGTGTAAATGACAAAGATATTCAGTGTCCTTAAAATGTCAAGGCAAGTTTAATTAAAAATTAACTACCTAATTTGAAGGTGGGAGAAAGATATGGAATGGAGTACTGTTTACAGGTATTTTAGAAACTTTACCAGGAAGGATACGATATTAATAAAAGTTATAAAAAAAGATAAAAATGATACTGCCATTCTGATGTATAAACATACAATCATTTTTTGAGCCATACAGACTTTTTTGAAATGAAAAAAGCATTCATTCTCATCAGAAGCTAAACGTATGCAACACATCATCAATTAGACATTAATGACATTATTACCTATAGTTTAAAAGTCCAGTGCTGGCAATGAGAGAAGGTGTTAAGAAAACATTTAGAAAAATGAGATTCCTTAGAAATTCTCCAGCTACATCCATACTTCACTAAAGTCACCTGCACAGAGATAAATTTCACTTAACTGTGAACTCACTTAATTACACAGCATATTACTACACAAACTAACATAGCACTTTTCCTAGATGATACACAGAGCACCTTTTAGTTTCCCCTGTAAAGTGAGGGAAATTGCATGGAGAACATTAATACTTTGGGACAGATTCTGTTTTAGGCAGCACAGTGAGCTTGACTCCACTACTGCATGTAGACATTCATGAATTAATCAAAATGGATGTAGGAAATTTGAATTGAAATATTAGTGCAAAACTTGGTTGGTGTGGTTCTAAGTGAGAAAAGCTGGGGCTGAAATGTTGTTATTGACAGCAGGCAACAGTAATACAGATTTTGCAGAAATAAGGTACACAGTTTGAGTAAAGTCACCACATTTCTGGAAGAAAAAATACATTAAATTATTTTTTTTAAACAAATGTTGACATATCTCACTAAATGAATTATCTATCTTTAAACTGTCTTTATACATATCAATGCTTTTTTCTGACTTCTTTCAGTTATGTAGATCTTTCTTACAGATTAGATATATGCATAAATAACTATGTAGATATCTAAGGCACATGCTACCCATACAGCTGATGCCCATGCCTACTGACAGCAGGAACAGAAATAACATTGTAATCTTCACATACGCCACAGGTGGGTCCATGTGGCATAGGTGCAATACCAGGTCTTGCAACATGGGAGCATATCAGTGATCTGAGTGCTTTCCTTGTCACTACCCTTTTGAGAAAAATTTGGATCTGTAAATAGTTTAATAACAGTGTCTATCACTTTATCTTGGTCACATACTGTTTTTTATGGCTAAGAAAATTTTTACTGCAAAGTATGTAAAGAAAGCAGAATGCAATCCAATACTGAGATCTTTCATAGATAGGATACATGACAAGCACCATGGCAATAATCAAAAATGATCAAGAAAACTGGAAAAGCAAAAAAAAAAGATGAACATGGTTTTGAATTTTCCAACCCATTTAGTTCATAAATATTACAGCTTTCATGGAAATGTGTTGCAGTGCCATTGAGCTGATCCAGTACCAAGGAACTTTATCTAAGTCATCACAGTTTAGTTTATGCCTTTTCTATAAATGTAAAAAGACTTACAGACTTCACAAATTAGCTTCAAACACACTTTGCTCATGAAATATTATACTACTATTAGCTTACAAACTGACTTTTACTGCTGTAAAGTGACTTAAAGCCATGCACATAAGGGAGACGAATGAGATTGTTACAGAAAAAAAATCTCTGGCTATATTAGTTTATTCTTTCAAGCTTCACAATAATTTCTGATTTCATTCTCAAGAACTGAAAGTCCAGTTCTCCACAAAATAACTCACTGGTCAACAAGGAATTTGAGTACCATTTGAAATATTCCCAATATGGAAGCAGTATTTGTAGAAACTTGTATTTGAGTTAGATGGATACATGTGTTCTGTCACCTTTTTCAGTGAAGTCACTGACTATTAATAGACAGAACTGTGGTTTCACTAAAAATGTCTGAAGGGAAATGTACTGTTAGAATTTAGGATAAAGATGGAAAACATTACAGTTCAGCATATGTCTATCTCTAAGCACGCTTTCAATTTCAGAAATGTATCTAGCATTTATAAAAGCTCCCTTAGTTTTTTATCTAATTTAAAGTAACATTTTCTGCAATTAAATGTCCGTACAAACGAATAGAAAAATGGGATGGCATCTTCCTATAAACATATTATTTGTGCAGTTAAGTATGAATTCTTTCTGAAAATTTACATTGTTAAATCAATAACAGCACCAGGTTCAATCAACAGTAAGACTGGAGTTCAAGAACACACACAGAACGATGAGCTAGATTTAACTAAAAGCCTGAATTAAATAACTACCTGCTTCACTATTTGTGAAAGAATCTAAAGGTCACATAACTCAATATTGGGATAATTTTTCCCAGGGCAGGTAAGTGAAACAATAAAATCCCTTTTATGGTTACAAATTACCAGATAATTTGAATATTTGAACCTCTAAGAGTGGATGAAGTGTCACAGCAGGATGATTTATAAGATGGATTTTTAAAAATAGAAAAGGAAACAAGAAAATTTTCATAGTGACTCAGAGTCTATAAATTGATGAATTCTATTCACAATCATTATTGTACAACTGAAAAATAAAGAGCTAGAATCCTTGTAACCAGATACATTAAGCCCTAAATTGAATGGAAAATATTGACAATAAAACTCTCTAAAGAACTGAATTTCCCCATTGGAGTTTAGGTATTTGTTTGTGCAACTTTTTATTAACTATTACCTTGAGAACCTGGGATATTTTCTGACTTCATCAATGATTGAGAAGAGAGAAGAAAAATATGTTAGAACAGAATTATTTTTAAAACATCTATTAAAAAGTGGGGTTTTTTACCTCTATTTTTATATAGAGAGACTAATATTTCACAAAAATTATTTTTAATTTCCTAAAAAAGTTATCTGGACTTAAGCTAGAGATGATCAATCCAATCTTTTATGATGCTTTTTCCAAAAAAGAAGAGAAAACAGAGAGTGTCTGAATCACAGGTGCCTCCCTAACGTACTGAAATATATTTATTAATACATCTTAGATGGGATACTTTTGCGGGAAAGGAGTTGATCACAGTGAGAGACAGCATAAAATTTTTGGTTAATGATGACTTCTAATGAAGTGGAAACCAGACCAGTTTACTATTATACACTAAAATGACAAAAGATGCAGAAGACATAAAAAAAGAAAAAGGGATCCTAGACATGGTACACTGGGGAAAGGCTATTCTGTGTTTGCGGTGGACTTCCTAACATGAGAGAAGGGTGGTAGCCTATTTTTGCTGTGCAGAGTTGGCAACAAGATAAAACTTTTGAGGCAAAATATTACTTTCTCTGTTATGACAAAATGTCACAGTTGGGATTTCTTTATGAGATAAATGTCATTTAAGAGCATTGAAAGGGGATTCCCAAAGTCATTTTTCTCATCCATAACTTCATATATCTTTTACTACTTACATGAGACTCAGTGTCTGGACAGCCCTTGAAATGCTGCTGTCGCTGCAGCGTGCCTGCCCCCCGTGCTCACTGCCCCATAGGCACCAGAAGCAAAGCTGAGAAAGAGTCTGACAGTAACAGGCCAAAATATTTTAAAGAGTAGATGATGATACTGGTCACAGATACGGGTTTCAGTGAGAGACTTTGTGACTGACAAAGAATTCCTATGTCTCACAACAAAGTCCCACACTTGGCAGGGCTAAGGGACACTCAAAAGGAAAAGGATGCTTCCAAGGCAACCAGAGACACACAGAAGACAAAGCAAGAGACATTCTTTCTCTTGTGAGCTCCTGGCCCAAACTCTTTTCACAGAAAAAGAATAGGAAAGTGAAACAGCAGCAGCCCTGACAAACTCATGGGCCAACAGGAACAGGCAAAGCAGCGCTCCTTTAATTTATTCTTCAGAAAACAAATAATGCAATAGCCAAATTAAATGTTACAAAGAAATGCAATGAGACTATTATGTTTTCAATGAAATTTGTAACTCGAAGTTATTTCTAAACACTCAGAAGAAGTCTGTTAAAACTCTGTTCATACTTCAGTTGGCTAAAACTCGCATGTCTAATGAAAGCAACAGTAGGTGTGGACTGCAGAAAGCACAATTCCACTTCGCCATGACAAGAAGAAAAGCGGTCTGTCTGCTGAGATCCGTTAAGTAGCAGAGTAATTTTAACTGTCCAGCAAATGACTCACTGAAAAAGGTGATAATGATAACATTAAGTCTTGGTGAACTGAATTAACTCACACCCTTGTTCTTTCCAAAATACCTATGGAAAATACTATTTGCCTTCTTTAAAAATAGATACATACATATTTATTTAAGAAGCTCTTCCTGATGGAGACCTTTTGAATTGCCCTCTGATGTTATACCACATACCTGTAAAACCTATTAAAATGCATTTAGCAACTTTTTTCCAAGAGAAAATACCCATTGCCACACTACTATTGGGATTTTACTGATTTCATTGTAGTATAATAAACTGGTAAGTTTTGCTCACAAATGTGGTTTATCAGTTATAGAGCTGAGTTCAACTCTTGGTGTTGAACTATAAATTTAAAATCAACCTAGGGGGCACTAGTTGGAGAGTAATTATCTTGAAGAATAGCTTGGCAAAACATACACAGATACTGGTTCTTCCTAATGATCCATCCATAATTTTAGCCTATAAAGCTGGAGAGTAAGAAATTCCCTGTCATTCAAAACTTAGACATTAAAAGAAAATACATGGTGCAGGTAGAATAATTTATATCAACAAAATATGCATGCATATTGGGTAACAAAAATTATGGTGATACTATAAATATTATTTTATTATGAAGTGCAGAAATCATCATTTCTTTATAATGTTGTTGATAAGTCTTTTCTATAGTAAACTGCTATAACTATTCCTGTATGGAATAGGAAGGGTTTGGGCAGTTAGCAAACAACCTTCCAATGGTTTCCATTCTTTCCTTGGATATAAAACTTCTTACATAGCTCTAGTATTGTATGACAACTGAGCTAAAAATCTAATGTATTTGCATGTTACCTCATTCACACCTGAAAGCAGCTCACCTTCCATGGGAGCTCCACATGCAAATAACCTAATGGTGAAGCCGTATAGACAGTATATGCCAGTCCTTATAGGTCTATACCTGTGTTCATACTGGTAAAGAATATATCTGCTAAGGCTGAAGTTGCTTAATTGAAGTTGTTTAATGTATCTCTATTTTGTCAAAACATTGACATTTCTTTGATTTTGTGAGGGTAGAGAAGCAAGTTAAAGACACTTCTGGTATAGAGGAGAGGCTGCTGCAATTGCAATTTGTTCTGGTGAGCACACAGAACAAAGTATGATATTTTGTAAATTATGTTGAAAATATCATTAGAGTTCTGATTTGGACTGATGTATGCTAAGCATTCATACATGAAACAATCCAAATAAATAATGAGGAGCATCTAACTGAGTTAGTTTCACAGTGATTTTTTATTATTTATAGATGAGAAAATTGGTGTGAGCAATACTTTTGATGACATTGACAGACCAACATTTTGCAGTAATCTAGAGCATTGAGCCTTCTAGACAAGTGAAGAAAATATGATATAGCTATTTGTTTCAAGTTACACAAATAGTGAGATCCAAAGATTATCCCTTCTTCCCAATAAATGTTGTTATATGCTTGTAAGCACAAGAGGTAGAGAAGAGGAATGGAAAAAAAAAGCAGAAAAATATTTATGCTGAGATAAGAAACACTTCACAGCTTATATACTGGATTTTATGTGCTTTGCAGGCATTGGTATATAAACATAATAAATGTAACCATAAGTGATTGTTGAAAAATCTTGGTTGTTCAGGTTTGCATACTTATAGTAACCCAGTAACACTTAATTTCATTGGTCTTCTAATCAATCAAGTTTCCAGACTTTACTGATATCCTATATAATCTATTTTATAGGCACATTAATCTCTAAAAGGGCATCAGATTAAGTTTTATTAAATATGTTTCTAGACATTCTAATGTATCTGTAAATTTATGTAAAGGAAAATTAAGAATATAGGGTTCTGTTTTTTCAGCTGCCACAAACAACATGCCATGCACACTTGTCTATTACACCTGTTGTTACAGCTGAAAAATTCTGATTTCAATGAAAATAAGAAAGTGGTAAATCATAGATTTTCCTCTGAAATACCAAACACTGTCTTTTCTGATAAAGCTCATCTTTCTGTGATACCAGTTAACATATTTCTTCAGTAGAACTGGATTGTGCCCAGCCAGCCATAGCACTGTATAATATTGCTTCTGTTGTAAAATAATGTATTGTTATAGGCTGTAATTTTTAAACAGAGAAAAATGTTTGAAAACTGTCAATGGATTGATATGAAGCAATTGAGTTTTGAAACCTGCACTTTTATTGCCTTTTCCCCCTCCCCTTTAAGTTTAAATATCACATATACAGGAGCATAAAGAGCTGTTTGATTTTCATGCTAGGTCAGGGGTAACTCTTAAGGTAAGAAGTAAAAGGCTAAATTATAAGGAATTGGTTTAAATCAAATGCAAATAATGCACCAAGAAAATTATTTTTAAGGACCAAGATCGGGGAGACATTTCATAGTTTAAAACACTGTGCATGACACACGGCATTACTACAGAAAGTATAGATCTTCAAATCATATCTAAATATTTTGTGCCATATGCCAAACTGTGTTACTGTAACGTATTTAAATCCATGTATATATAAAGATCACCAGTAATGGCAATGTATATGATCAGTACATATGCCACTGCTTTTTTTTTTTCTTCAGCAGCTATGAATAGTATTTACAAGTACAAAACTAATATTCAGAGCAGTAATATTCAACACAAAGATGTGTATTAATATTAATCCATCTGCTAGGTTTATCTGCTTCTACTGCATTTCATCTTTCAAATTCCTTTTTTAAAAAATTATCCAGGATCACATTCTTTAAAAACATCAGCTTAAAACTGATGACTACTTTACTTAAGCTATTTAAGTTATTACTTAAAGTACTGTTCATCAGAAGGTGCTTTTATTTACAGCAGCAATTCACTTTGCATGTAGCAAAGGCAGATGAGACAAACTAGAAGGGTTAGAGTACATTGTAGAACTTTCCAACTGAAGAATTTATATAGTGGTATTGACTCTTTCCACTTCCATCCCCAGCTCCCTAAGACACACTGAATTTGGGGGTGCTGGCAAGGGATCTTTTAAAAGCATTTTTTAAGGTTACATGATAAAACAAGCTAATAATATGACATAAGAATAGGAACTGAAGGTAGGAGAAATTATTATTTTAGAGAGTAATAATTACTACTCAATCAGCATTCAATTTCTTTTGATGGAGGAGGAGGAAGTGTTTGTGTTTTGTATTTCAGAATATGCAGATGAAAGAGTGCAGTCCCAGTTTGATTACAAACACATAAAGACATGTTGCTTGTTTCTTGAAAAGATTCTTACTGTGAGAGTTTATACAGAATTTGCATCTTGACTGTAATTAAGATAAGCATAAAAAAAGGTGTCTTTCGAGAGGGCATGATGACAAGACAGTCAAGAGGATAATGACAACTGTTGGCATCTTTCACTTTGATAGAAGGCATATTATTTCTGTTCAAAGAAAGTACCTTGATAATCATCATGACAAAATGCAGGTAAAAACTGTAGATAAACTTAAAAAATTGTCAAACGTCTCAAGAAAACAGCTTTGGAAGATTAAGAAATAAATACATGGTAACTGTATTTATGCCATTGACCCTATAGATACTCCCCAGTAAAGTTGATTTTTATTATTATTGTTACTGTATTCATTTCATCTTGAAGTTTATGTGCTTTTGTCAAAGTAATCTTATCTTGAATCAATTACTTGTTTTCACTGTTGTCTTCTCAAACTTTTGCAATAACTTTAAACATGAATATGCATGCACATTATTTATCTACATCAAATGTTTTAACATGCTTTCATCAGAAATCCTTGTGAGTTTTTCAAGGTTCTTTGGCAGAATAGCAACACTTTTATATAGCAAACTCCTTACAAAGTTAATGTCTTTAGGGTAATGAAGTTTTGTGGATGAAAGATTAAATCCCTGAAGGTTTACAATCTTGAAAGTATTTTTCACAGAAATATTCCTCTTTTCTTCATTGCAATTATTAGGACTATATACCAGTTAGGAACAACCCTCTGGTAAACTTTCTAACCAGACAAACACTCCTCTAGTTTCACAGTATATTCCTATTCTACTATTATTTAATAGTTCCGTTGTCTTCTACAGAATAAAAGGATAAGTTGAAATCACTTCAATCAAACTGTATACAAATGTGCATTTAACCTTGAATAACTTATTGTATTGCCCCTAAATCACTTATGAGATATGGAATTGATATGAAAAAGGCACAAACTAGGAAGAAAAAGAGAGTTCCTCATTAAATCAAGGAAATTTAACTCAGTTGAGTGAGATATCCTAGTCAACTGTATATTGACTAACATTACTAACTTGCAGAAACTTCAGTGTGTGACCTATGGGGAGAGCAGGGAATGCTCTAAACTGCATTGGTAAAACCAAAACTCACTGCTGTGCTGGGATTTGATTATGATTATAGAGTTATAAGAGGAGAAAACAAACACTTCTTTCCCCACATATGTAGAAATTTATATGGGGGGATTGCAGGTGCCAACTGGAAACCTTTCCCAAGATACAACTCTTAAATAAACATAATTATATATGGAAATTTGGTGACTCCATTTTTACCTCTCTTGCCTTGGGGCCCTTTCTCTCATGCTTATTATTAATGCATGCTATGTAAAGCAAGATGAACTTCAGCTAATTTCACTGTTACAAACTATCCATGTTTTCCAGTGGTAACTTTTCCACTACATCCTGGGGAATTTATGGTATCTCACAAATACAGACCCAAGAATTACTCCAGTGAGACAGAAAAATACTAATCCCCTTTTCACAAAAGACTGGTCAGACCTCATGATTATACCCACTAATCATCAAAATAAAGTGATTTTTAATCACAGCAGATAATCACATATATTTTGTATCTTAGACAAAAATTTTAAGAAAGTGCATCTTCCCTAAATGAAGGCTATAAAATGACATTTAATGACATTTCTTTTAGCTTAACTTCAACTAAATGAGAAAAAAAAAGACTCATGTACAAGCTGGCTGTTTTTTAGTGGAAATTGGTGAACAGTTCCAAGCAGTAAGGATTTTAAGTACATTAACAGCTTCATAACACAAGTAGTACTAATAAAAACAAGACAAGAACTTGAAAACAAGCCCAACTTATGAAAGTATTTCTCTGATCTGGTTGCCTCCAATTGCAGAGAACTGAGCTCTATGACCCAGCAAGTCCCATTGCACCTTCTGTCCTTTATTAACTTGTATTTATTCGGATATACCCTTTCAAAAGAAGCTGAGCATCAACAAACTGGAACTGGAGTAGCACAAAAGGCCCAAATGAAGGTTAAAAAAAAGTAAAGAAAATCTGTGTAGTTTATGGGTGTCTAGGGAAATCACAGCTCTAGCTTTCTAGAAGTTAAAATACAACAATTTAATTTTAAATAGCTTTTCTGCAATTCCAAACAGCTTCAGGTGGTACCAAAAAAAAAAAAAAGGCATATTCTGTATTTTTCTATTATTTGGCCTCACAAATTATGCCTTCTGATGCAATATGGATAGAATAATTATATAGAACACATATGTGCAAAAGGCAATTCTAAGGTCTTTAGAAAGTAGCTAGCCTTTCCAGAGGAATTAGCAAAGTAAATGTGCACTGGATCCTTACTGAAATGGCTACAGATAAACCTAAAGGAGCCTATATGAAACACACTGATGTGCAGGCAGTTTTTATATGCTGATGAAATCTACACCATGAGGAATTTAAGGTCTCTACATAAATTTCTGATGTGTTTCAATCCAATCAGCTCCTCTCGCAGATGAGAAACATCTAAAGGGCTGTCCTGGGACAGTATCTCCTCACACAACACTCTTTCCCCTTTACGAAGCAGCATGTTGAAGCTGTCATGATCCTGCTATATGTTTTAGCAAAAGCCAACTACAATCCAACCTTATCAGCCTATATACTGATTACTAGGCGAGTATATGTATAAAGGTATGTACACACACGCATATACTGGTATACTAGTCTATAGCACAGGTCAGGATTGCTATCTGGACCTTTGCTTAGCCACCACAAACTTTGACAGTATCTCACAGGCATCGAGCTTGTGGTCATAGGCAATGTGTTGGTATTAGCCCAGATCACTTTTCTGCTTCTTGCTTGCCCAGTCAATATTGTATAAACCTACCTTCCCAAAATCTCTCCTATTCTATGCACTGTTCCATCAGCATTTATCTCAAGAAATAAATGAACATAGAAGGTACAGAAAGAACGTGAACAAATTAAGGGTAACAGAAACAGTTAACGAACCGTATCCTCACTTTGAGCTTGAAAAGGTCCTCAAAACCCCCACTAAACAAAACCAGTCCCCTCCATTCCCTCAGATCCTCTGCAGTGCCTTGAGGTGGTTTGAGCAATAAGGAGATCCAGGGTTGGGAGAAGCAATAGTGACTAACAATGAATTTAATGCAGTTATCAGAATTGTCACCGAGTAGATTCACTTCAACACACTGTATTTTAGGGTTTTTTTGGTTGGCATTACAGAATTCCTACTCTACTGTATTTTCATTATGGTTTACTTTAAAAACTGAAACCAGCATCAGGAAGTTATCCTCCTTGTTACAGTGAGCTTATTATTCATGAGCAACTTATTTGTTAAATAATTTTTTATTATTGAGAAAATACTTGTTTTATTTACAGCCAATGTTAAATTGAAATTTCATAGCTATAGAATATCCAAAATCCCACAAACCCTAGAGACTTAAAGTAAACTAATTACAATTGGAAAAAGAAAAAAAACAACCAGTAGATAAAACATTTGACCTAAAACAAAGCTCTGCAAGAGCAAATCACATGCAGGAGACAAGCATACCTAAGACGTGTCACAAGTTCACAATCACTCCCTCAATAATATTACCTGGTATAATACAACAACTTACGGCATTCTTTTCATGGAGACGGGAACTGACAGACTTGACCTGAAGGACCCAACATTTCTGTGTGCCCCATGAAACATAATATATTCACTCAGGAGAAGATGTTCCTTTCACTCACACATTCTCTTTTCCCAGTCCTAAAGCCATTAGTATATTTTGCAAAGCCATTCTTTTTTGGGGGTGTTTTGATTTTTATTTTTTTTTTAGCACTACACTCGAAAGCACCAGTGAACACCGTACGGTATTTCATAAGCATAAGAAATGGAGAAACAGAAGTAAGATTTTGACTAGCTGACAACTAGCACAGGGAGAAAGAGGTGGTGACAGCTCCAGCTGTTCAGATCTTAAGTGCTGCTTATTTCTTAAATGATTGTGAATTCGCAATGAAAAAATATGGAAGTCAAGTCATTCTACAGCTATACCATTAACTAAAATTATGACTTTGGTATTTTATATTACTGGGTTAAACCTAATTGATAAAGTAAAGAATTAATTACATCATTTCAGCTTTTGCTTAATGCTTTTATTTTTTGACTATAACTTTATTTTCCCCTCCTTCCTTTAATTTTCCTGTTATATGGTTTGCAAATTGAAGACAGTGAATAACATAATTACTAAATAACCTTTCATGCAGAAAGAAATATTTTAAACAAGGAAAAGTACAATCTCAATTTTTGAAGTTTCTTCAGTATGTGACTAAAATTCTAAAGGCCTTGGATTTTCAGGCTTCTCTTTTTGGGCTTTAAAGGACTGTCCAAAAACTAACTCTATTCTGCACACTATTAAGATGACACATCAATGGTCATTTTTCTTAATTTAGATTTTCTGTTGCAATCTCTTTCTTAAGGTTTCCAGCCTATGCATCCCTTTCACTGGGCTCCCTCATGGGTTAGCTCAGAAATTAACTCACATCTCCCCTCTCCACCTTATTCCAATGTAGAGTGACTTCCTTTTAACTGGACCCTGCAATTCCAGAAGATACAGTCTGTCACCAAATCTTAGTCAGAAGAATTCATGTTTACAGACTTTACAAGCTAACAAGCTAACTAGTCTTAAATATCACTTTCTACATCCTTTGCCACTTAAACTACAGTTTGGACTCCTGCCCAAGAGGTGAAAAATTTTGCTCCTCTAAATGACTCATGTTGTGCCTTTTTCAATGAAATATAGCTAAACGGGTTATATCAGGAAAGTGTTACCTTTTATTTCATATTCATTCTTAATTTTATGCTGAGAATCTGATGAGATACAGATTTGTATTCAGAATTTCTACAATATGACCTTTCATGAATTTGATTTACTAAAGCCTCAGATGTAATAGTTCCCATTTGCACACTTTGTTTTATATGGATGACATTTTCCTTCAAACATTAACCTGCCATTTTACTGTCTCCCAGCTACCTGCAATAGGCTTCACAGATAGAACAATTTTAACTTGTCACAAAACCAAAATTGCCCCACAAAAATTTTGGTTTGGTAAAGAAAACACTTTTTTGTTCTTTTTTGTTCTTGTGAGAGCATAATTTTACATTAAGCCTCCTGTCAATCTGTTTCATAGAACACAGATTGCTTTTCTCCTAAGCTGTGTATTTTACGTGACTCTAAAGGGCCTTTCATGTGGTACTGCATACCATCTGTAGACGTTAGGGTATTATTTATAGAAGCACATCAAAAAAATACTCCAGGAAAATTCTTTTATGCTAATCCATTGACTAAAAACCATGAACCAGTTAAGAAACCGAGATCTATTAAATTACTGACATGTCTTCCTTTGCAGTTCTCTAATATGGTTATTACAGGATAAACAGATAAACTCTGGATGTTTATCTGATCTACATTAGCCACGCAAAGAATTAAGAATTTATTAAGAAAAAACATGAAAATATTGCAGGGTGAGAGAATTGGTTCATATTGCTTCTTATAGCACAAAGTTTTCACTTGTCCAGGATAATCACTGCAAAACTAAAGGCTATATCAGAGATGATAATTAACAAGAATGCTGAGCCACTGCAGAACAAAAATGATGGCTAGCAGGTCATCCAACAGTTCTTAGTATAGTTCTTTTGGCTCAGAAGACAAAATGCTGCAAACTCGTACCCGGCCACTGTCTGCTTCAGTGCACAGGACAGATATATGGCAACTCTCTGACATTAGCACTAAGGTATTTGTCAGGGGAATAAGCGAGTTTTTTATCACCCTAAACTTCTGATTTCGAGCGTTTTGATTCTGTTCATACAGCTAAGATAAATGCAAACTTCTTTTTCAGTATTTTATTCTCTCAGTGAATCAGTAATATTTGCTGTGGGTTGTGCTTCTTCAGCATTCCACAAAATGTAGACACAAACATACAATTATTGTTCGCCAAAGGCAAAAGTAATCTGAATGCTATTGAAACACATGTTGGTAGCACCTATTTAGAAACACAAGTTATTATTTTTGTTTAATATTAGTCTTCTTTAAAATAAGGTTGCACAATGTTACAAAAAATTAAAAATTCATATTAACACATTTTCAGTATAATTAAAATATTTTTATAAAATATATATTTTGAATTTTTAATAAGCTATTGTTAGCACAGTACCAACCTTGAAAATAAAAATACTGAGCATCTTAAGACACCTTGACTTCTCTGCTCTGTAAACCAATACAAAACATGCACTAAGCACCTAGTGGAATGATTCCCTAACAGCTCAGCATACTTGCTGTTAACTCAGTTGCCAAACTATTATAAAAAGTTATTATGAAAAGGCCAGAGAAAAAAAAGGCCCAAACTATGGCTTATCCACATCCCATACTATCTCATATAATGGTTAAGAATTACGATTAATGGACATAATTCTTATTCTAATAGTATTTGAGTTACACAGAAGGCAACAGGTTAGTGAGAATATTATTATATTCCTTATAATAAGAGAACTGATTCCTTAAAAAGACAAATCATAGATATATAGTCTAAAGAATCCAGATCTTGCAATCCAGACATTTGTTTTCCATGAAAGGGGTGAAGTACAGATAAGAAAAAGTAGTTTTAAAGTTCTCCTGAAATCTCTCCAGATTAGTCCTTTGGACAGATGGGACAAATCTTAAATTTATTTGGAGACACAGGAAGGGATCTTTCCCAGCACATTCTGGTCTCAGATTGCTGTACTACCCAGATGAACTGCAAGTTGTCCTGAGCCTTTCCCTGTGAGAATGAAGTTCTCACTGCTGATTCACCAACAGCCCACTTCTCAGAGAACTTGTTTTGTCATATTCATTAAAAACATTAATAATAGCAGTGAACTATATAATCTTAGAAAAATCTATAATGCAAAGTTTTACTACTTAAGATCTCTGAGACAGTTGATATTCTGCATAATAATGAACTGCATAAAGAAGAATTTTTATGCATTGAAAATACAGGGCTTAATTACAATAATTTATTTTTTTGTTGCTGTTTAAAGAGTAGTTTTAAAGTCCTAGAAGTACAATATATTAAAACAAGAAAAGGCAGTCTTATCCATGCACTTGCATGGAGGAAAAAAACTTTTGTCACAGGAAGTCCCTTTCCCTCCCTGACTCTACTATTCATCAACCACAAAAAACTCTAACAACAAAAAAGGGATGTGATGGAGATATGAGCAGTTGAATTAATTGCCTAAACAACAACAGAGGATTCTATACCATTTTTGTTGTTGCATTTAAAAAGTTTGTCCTTTCATGTGGGTGACAATCTCCTTTCCTGCTGAACATATATCTCGGTGTCCTCATCTATTGATCATGGGTTTTCAAAAGCAAACGCTAAATTTTCATCTATGTGAAATACCTCACTGTGAAATACCATCACAAAGATAATTGCTTTACAAATCCACTGAGAAACAGTTTCTGAGCTCAAGATCATAAAGGCAGGAAACAAAAGGACGATAAACAAATAAATAACAAATGAGATAAACCCCTCTACTTTCCTGCCCAAAATAATACAATACAAACACTTAACAGAAAAATATTTCTGCTACACTATTCTCTCCCTAAACATTATCATGCCACCAGCCACAATAATGAAAAGGAGGTGCCAGGCCTATCAGCACTACTGCTTGCCACCATCTGCCAGCAGAGAACTAGATTTTTAAATATATATTTGCTTATCATGGTGCTGATAGTATCCATGAATTTGCATTCAGGTCCACAGAAATATCAGCCTAGGAAAGAGAGTGGACACTTAGGAGTGTCAGCATATCTATCAAAACAAGGCAGCGTGACGGCTGTGTTGGAAGAATGCAGCTATATAAAATAAAAACAAAAACATTGCCATATTCACAGTAAAAATGACAGGATTAAATACGAAGAGAGTGTGTTCAGATCAGTTGGCTTAAACAGAAACATACTGGAAAGAACAAGAAGGAAATAACCTAGAAAACTGAAAGAATTCTGTCTGGTTTTAAAGAAATGAATGTCAGATGTTTTATACCTGAAAAAAAAAATATATAAGGTTGGAAAAGGCCATATATACATAAAGATGAAAATGGAACACTGCAAAACCTGGAAAATGACTGATACTTGACATTTGCAGTTATATCAGCATTCCTCTAGACATGATGGTTCAAAAAACATGGCTTTGTTTTTTCTGGGTTTTTTTGGAGGGAGTAGAGTTACATTTGGGGGTTTGTTTGGGTTTTTCAGGAGGAGCAAGAGGGAGGTTATTTTGCTTGTGGTTTGTTTTTTTTTTTTTCTAAACGTATGCTTTATAGAACTTCTCTCCTGACAAAGACAGATCTAGTTCACAACAATGAGTTGTAACATTACTCAGAAAAGGTTAAGGCTGGGCTGAGCAGCCCTGCATGATTTAGAGTATTTCACACAGCTCATTGTTTCCTGTGGGTAGCAGCAAACTTCACAGAGAAATATCCACCTAATGTCAACCTCAGTGAAGTTCAGCACTGCACACGCTCCTCACCTTGAACCGAATGTGGCCTGAGACGAGTCACTTCAGTGTCATGCCCTTACAGACGGCTGCATCCAGCGCTCAGCTGCTCCTCAGCACCCAGCTCTCCACTCTACCTCCTCCCCGCCGTGCATGGGGATCTCTGACAGCATCCAGCCATGGTTCCGGGCTCTTCTAGTGTAAATAAATCCCTCTTGTCAATACCAATCACTATAAAGCCACCATTTCATGTCTTGGGGAACATGAAAGGCACATGGGACTGTGAGTAGAATTCTTTGCCACCAGGGCTGTTTTCAAACCAGAAAGTATATGATTTTTCCCATTTCCCTCTTTGCTTTTTGCACCAGTGCCTTTCATCAGGGTGACCAGTCGCTGCAGGCACACTTGCTGTTTTGTGGGTCTTTTTTATTTCCCAAATGGCATAGTACTGCTCATGTAGCTCTGCAAAATTACAGTATACATGTTTTTGCTCCCCCAAAGCTCCAGAAACAGACTTGTAAAAAACAAAGTTCAGATTTTCTGAGGATGAATTTTCACTATTTGAACTCCTTGCACGCACTAAGCCCTTCTCTTTGACAGCCCCTGACACCTCATCCTTCCCCACACTATCCCACCTCTTACAGACCTCAGGACCAGCAGCAACATCGCGGCTGCCCTCTGTGATCAGGAAACACTTTCAGACTGTCCACTAGTATTCAGTGTCGAAACACAACAGAAAAAGTGCCAGTTGTTCAAAAGGTTATGCAAGTAATGTAAAGACATTTGGAAGATTTCAGATTTGGGGCAGGAAGCTGGGGGTGGGGGGGGCTGTTAGAATTGCTTGATCAGCAGCACTTTAATTTCCCTACAACAGCTGATACAGCTGAATTAGGGAAATTATCCTTATTCAAAGATCATTCCAGCAACGTAGAAAGTGATTAAAGCACTGCTTGCTCATTTTTTATTTCTGTATTCTCATTTATTTTTACTGAAATCCTAAAATAAAATTACTGTCAAAAATATAGCTGTTTTATTTCTCATAATAATCTAGATTGATTTTACCACCATAATATTTAAACACGTTTTATTTCCTAAGGCATTAAATGTAGTTTACAGTTAGCTGCAATAGAGTGCCTAGCATCAAAAAATGCTGGCTGTTTAGCTGAGACAAAAGGATTGTGGCTTTTTTTTATAATTGTTTTATATTTACACCCCCACCCACTTTAACTCAGCTTATGTAAACATAAGGAATGCAATGATAATCAAATGATACAATTCTAATCTATTTAATGCATTTATGCCTAGAATTCAGTAAAAATGTAATTATACTGATTTACCTCCGCAGAGACTTGGATTTAGAATAGGCAAGTTCAGTAAATCTCCCCTGGAAAAGAAGTTGTATCAGCCAATTGAGTTATTGGGGGCTGCTACAGTCTGCCCCAATGACACGGGAACTCAACAACTGCTTAGAAACGTGGGTTTCACAAAGATTAATACATACACATAGACTATTACAACCTCAACTGCAATAGACAGAGACTGTTAAGGTAAAAGTGATCTATTGAGTCAATAGCTGGGCAAGTTGCCATAAAGTCACACCAACATCTCAAGGACATTCTGGGTCAGGATTGTGCTAAGAGAGTGTACAATTTA
>JAOXJM010000063.1:16160447-16183603 GCA_026413425.1 Tringa solitaria
ACTAGCAGGTCTGATGGCACATGTAGGGTCTAAGGAGCGAAAATGTTGAACTGGGATTCAGGAGGGTTCTGCTTATTATTTACGTAATTTGGTGCTATGGTTTCCTTGATGAGACTTTGCATTCATAATAGGTACAAAAGAGAATGAGATTTATAGTTGTGAATTCTGAAACCAAAGTCCAAAGAATTATTCTCAAAATGTATTTAAAATTCTAAACATGAATGCTGCTCATCTTACAAGAACAGACATGCTAGTTTTGCTGAAGGACTCCCCAGCAGGTACAGATAACTAATAAAAGACATTTCCATGTTACTTCCTAATAATTACACAACAGCTAGTTTCCTCAGTCAGACAAATTGTTCACATGGATTTTTAAGTCTATATATTTTGGGCTTCATTTCTACAGTAACAAAGATGCAAATGTAATAACTATTACATTGAGCTTAGATACAGAGAGCTTTTAACATGAGCTTAAGCACTGAAACGCTTTCTAGAGGTGCCATAATTCCTAAAAAGGAATGAAACCAGCAGAACAGTAATATTCTTTTGCTTTGACTGGATTTTATTAAGAATTTCCTAAGTAATTACTATGTATTAAAGATTTATAAGTTTCCAGAGGACACTGTCAACTGGATTTAATACGCTTTTTTCTCCTCTGTTATTATTTTTTCAATGGAGTATGAAGTGTCTGACAAAGATTTTATTACATTTACAATAAAATTTGGAAGCTCAGGCATTTAAATACAATCCTTTACAAAGGATTATTTAAAACTTGTTTTGACATCTACATAAACATAGGGGTTAATATTAATTAGGAAGTTTAACCCATATTATATTAAAATCAACAACAATAAGATTTAACTTTGTAGAAAAGTTGAAATAAGGTAGGCCATCAGAAAAAATATATTTTGTCTTACGCTTAACTGCTTAGAAATATGAACAAAATCTCTTTTCACACAGATGCTTATAAAGCAATTCTAAAGGCATTCAAAAGTCAAAGTGTTATTTCTCTTTGAATGATATTGATGGGGCAGTATTAAGTTTGTTATGCCAATGTACAATCAGACTTATCTCAGCGATCAGTTATTCTTGCACTTTTAGCTGAAACAGTATCCATCCGTCATGGATGGTCTTCAAGATTTGTGCATTCTAGTCATAGACATTAACAACCCTTCTGATAGTTTTCGCAATCTTCTGTTTGTGGAGCAAAAAATAAGTCAGGTTAAATGCTTTTGTTTAGTTTTAGCAATTCTTACCTTTTTCTTGAAACCTTTAAACAAACTAGATCTGTAGAATAAAAATTGAAGAAATCCTACCTCTGCAATCACAAAAATACTAAATGATTTTTAAGATTCTTTTACAAACACCAGAGGTAAATACTGTTCTTTAAATGACCTACTAAAGTTTGTAAAGCTAAATTATTTATAAACTAATACAGATAAATTCAACTTATGTTCATCTTTGAAGTTTGCTTCTTTTATTCAAGATCTGAAGGAAGACTTCACCTGAAAGCTTGTTCTGTTTTTTTAACTGAAAGCCTTTGTTCTCTTTTCCAAATAAAATTGTTTTTAAGGAAAGATTACCCACAGAAAAGAAAGAATACTCTCTCCCTAGAAATCTTATCTGGAAATAGAAAGAACATTTTAGACTCTCAAAGATTTTTCTGTTAATGTAACAGCCATGAAATTAGAGTCTACAGAATCCAGTGCAAGAACACAGAAACAGTCTTCCTGCACCAGGCCAAGACTGTGTGTCATTGTGTCTCTAACAGGCAGCCATAGTCGGGCATTTAGCAAAGACGAAGAAAGAGCAAATGTGTATGACCCCTCCTTGGACTGGACGGTTCTGACTGTTTAGTACCCTCCAGTGGATCTTTTTTAAAGAACTCGTCCAGTAGCCGCCTTCTTGCATACTATTTGACCAAATTTAATATCTGACCTGCCCTCCCTGCCCCACAAAGCAGATGACAGGCAGGTGTCATTACAACAGGTACGAGAGCTGTATGCCTTACTCAGAGTCTGTCAGAATAAAGAGCAGAGGAGAAGACAAGCAAGAGCTTTTGTCAGAAGTACTAACTTCAAGCCTACATTTTATGTCAAACAGGGGCCAGTGTTTAAAAAATGACTCTTCATACTGTGCCCAGCCTTTAGCTTCTGTGTGCTGAAGAGCCAATGAATTTCACTTGAAAAAGTTGTAGCTATAGAAAGACATTAGGAGTAAAGCCATAGGAAATACATTATGGAATATTAATGGCTAGTCTGCATTTCAAAATCTAGAGAGTGCAATGGTGACCTTAAATATATACTCATTTTTCTCTCACTATTATTTCTTCTCATTCTCTCCTTAGAGCAAAGCAATTTCTTCATGACTATTTGTTTCAGGTACCAAAACCATTAAACTGCTGCTTTTTCCAAATGCAGATACCAAGCAAATTTGCTTATGAATTTTGGAGGAATCTGCTGTTGTACAAGAGATTTCCAGGAGTGGTAAGCAATTGAGGAATAGATAGAAATAGAAAAGAAAGCTTAATGGAGAGAGCAGTTATGTGCTTATACTACGGGTTAGCAACGATTTGCCTGATGAGGATGATTTCTAGACTGTACGTATTTACATCTCAGGGAGGAAAACCAAGAAGTATAAAGTAAAAAAGTCAACAGAAGACAAACAGCAAGAACCTCTGAATACTGCAAGTTGATGTGGATTGTTCCATAATTGCAAGTTTGGTAATTGCATATGTTTTTCACAGAAAATAGCAATGTTTCTTAGTTACCACAGATTATGGACATGGATTAAAATGTCTGCTTATGTAAATTCTATAAACTATGTTAAGAGGTGGAATAATGAGTATTCCAGGTGTTCACAGAATACCTGTCACTGTGTGAACAGTCTTTGATAACAAAATTTTAAGTACCGCTGTTAATATTACTAGTAAACAGTAAGCATTCATTATATGAAAGACCATGTTCCAGAAGACATTTTACCAAAGAGTTATTGAATCAAATAGTACAAAAGTACAAAAAAAATAAATAGTGGGAAACCCCTTTCAATTACACACTAGTAATATTTCCTATTGCTTTTCAAAAGATGACAACATGCTCCCCATTTTTGTGCTGCCACATCACAATCATAAGTTGTTATTAGTCCATTTAAGTGAAAGGACTCACATTCACAGACTGCTGTTGTGAGCTTTGGTTTAGTCCTACTCACTCTATTCAGTCTATTTTGACAGCTACTGCTAGTAGATCTTCAAATATATACATTCGCAAAACCAAAACAGGTATGGATCCAAATCTTTACCAAACAAATAGTTTAAATACCAGGTTTAAAATGTGGAGATAAATTCACTTGTCTTATAACCAATATCTTAATCTAAACAAGATCATAATATTATATCACTAATATCAGAGCACTCTCCTAGAGATAATTCACAAAAAATTTCACCAAAACCAGAGCCGCAAAATTATCCAGATCAACTGAGAAATGGAGAAAGCACTAGAAGGGAAATTCCCTGGACATAAAAGGAAATGAAAAAGCCTGTCTTGAAGAAAGGGCCAAGTACAGTAAAGGAAACTTTTTCTCTCTTGGCTTTGCTGATGTTTTATGATAAGATTTTCATACTTGCGGACATTCAGTTCAGTTGATTTGTGAAAAGGCAGTTTGTTAAATACTAATAATGGTGCTAGAAAGCAATGCATTACTGGAAGAGGGAAGAGAAAAAGTAGGCAAAGTTTAAGATCACAGTAGCTACAGCAGGGTAACTTGTGGAACTCCAGTGCATATTTTGCTTTCTATTCTGCCTTCTGTCTCCTTGCTTATGAGGATTTCAGTGATGATGATGGCTGCCTGTACAGTAGAAAACTATATGTAGTAAACCTTGCAGTTTCTTAAAATGGGAACGCGCTTTCTCACATGGAAGAGAAAGAAACAACCTACAGCAACCAGAGAAACTTACCTTGCCAGCCAAGAATGTTCCATTCATATCTCCAGTAGCCTTTTCCTAGGGATTATCTCTCAGAAAGCCCTCACCACGCTGGACATAACAGTCATTTGTATCAGTTTTGCCATACCCAGTGCTTTTTGACAAATTGGAAATGCACTCTTAAGTAACCAAACCTTAGATGGAGTTTCACATCACCTGAAGTCTGCCCTCCAACTTTAACCGTTTGCTGCCAGGGGTCAGTTACAGAAAGCAGTAACACCAGTCAGGGGAAAGCAAACTTACCAATCTGCCTCTCATGCCCTGCTCTCTGGAGGCCACCACCACACCAACCAGCTGGCATCTTCCTACATAGAAGGAAAGAAAGAGTGGAGAATAAGTAATTTCTTTTATACATTTCTAAAGATGCTCTGTTTGTTCAGACTTCAGCACTTATTTTCTTGGTGTTTCCTTTGTCCTCTTAGGTTTTTTGGCTTAAGATAAAAATTATTCTGAATTAAATAAGTCTCTGTGTTAATTCGGTACAGAATACACGTTTCCTTAAAAATCTGTACATGTTGTTGTAAGTAATTCTTAAGTTTCTTAAAAGAAGTCCACCTAGCATCTAGACAGAAAAGAAGGTGCATTCTCCATGACCATACATATCCTACAATTCATCAGAATTACTTCTTTGGATATTTTTCACCATTATTTCTATACGACTGTGCTGGTAGATGCTGCAAAAGTGTTCAAAAATGTGATGTGTTCCTGAACTGCATCCATAGAAAACTACATTACTATACTGTAACAGATCATAATTGGTGAATTTAATCAAAGAACTGTTTGTTTTCAGTGTGAACACTAAAGAACTTGACTAGAAAAAGTTCAGGGAATTTTGACTGCCTGAGGGGTACATTATGTTCGTTTGTTTGTTTGTTTCTGTTTTCTATTTATTTTATTTCTATTTCCCCCCTTTTGAAAATTGATATAATATTGACCAGTGTTCTACTGAGTAGTAGTTAAATCATAGTGTGCTTACAGTGTTTAATATATTTTTATCTAAGCTATAAATATATACCACCTTATACCTACCTCATAACTGTATACCTACTAGGGATAAAAGCTGCATATCAAACTCAATGTATGTGTATGTGTGTAGTGTTTAACAGATCAGTGAACCAACTTTGCATAGACAGGGAACACAGGAAAAAAAAATCCCTCAGAAGGTTTTAAATGTTGAATTACTCTGGTTTTGATGGTTTAAATACAACTTTCTGTGATACCTTAAGTGTCTAGTACTGCAATTCAATAATCTGAATGGTGGTAAAGTTTCATTCTCATTTTTTCAGATCACATACAAAAATATTCATTTGAACTGGATTCAGGATGGTGCCACTCTCACCTAACAACCGGTAGTCTTCTCCCCCAGAGCACCTGATATGTCCTGCAATATATCACCCCACACCCACCTTTTTCTTTTTCCCTACAATGAACCAAATTACGTTTTGTACTCTGCCGAAGGGGAGGAAATACTTTCAGCCTAGTGAAGAGTAGTTGACAAATACTTCCTAACTATCTTCAAAAGAAATACTTCCTGCAATACAACAGTTGAAGCATCAACTGATCTGCCTATGACTTTCCTTTTTGGTTACTTACTGCAGTGACAGCCTCCCCAAGAACGATGAGGTTCCAAGAATAAGTCATGGCCTGAACATGCAGTAGTTGCAGAAAGGAACTCTATGCTTGGAATAGGTGCTTTAAGCATTCCTTCTGATTCACTCCCTATTCATTGCAAAAATTATTTTGTTGCCTCAAAACATATGCTTTGCTAGAAAAACCTGAAATCTTTCAAAAAGTTATTTCCCCAACTCATTAGTAACACACTTCCACTAAGATAATTTTAAAACTGTGAATGATCGTAGTCCATTTTAACGTAAAACAGAGTAACATAAGCCACTACTGAAGGTAATTTAACCTTTAACAGTGTATTTTAAGAGGAAGCAGAAACACCCACATATAACCCATGTCTAGAAAAGTAACACACATTAGTTGAACAGTTACAGTTATACACTTGCTATACAAGCCAGCCTACCTCATCCCTAATTTACAAGAAAACTTACTATCTAAATCAGAATTCTATAATTCTTATAAGAACATCTAAAGCAAGGGAATGCCCACCATGACCCAGAGACAAATTTCTAGAATACTGAACCTGTGAGGAAAAAAACCCAGATTTCTGTGCAATCTGTGTTCATAATCCAAAACAACTTGTATACTCTTATTGGACACGAACTCTTAATGACACCTCCTCTGCAGGAGAGTAAATAAAGTCATCTCAAAGAGGTCTTGATCCCCCTGGTATTATCTTTTATAGGTAGAATGGTATTGCTCAGCAAATATGTCCTGTAAGACAAGCTGTCTCTATAAAATCTGTATAATCCTTTCCAGACTGAATTGCCCCTGGCAAAGTACAGCTGGAAAATGACCTCAAGCAACTGTGCCACTGGGATCTGTCATCATCTGACTACGACCTAATAAAACTTCAGTCTAAGGCAAATTTTCATTAATTTGATGTCTCCTAGAAGACTCATATAATACATATAACTTTTAAGTTTATACCTATGCTTGCTGAGCTAAATCTTTAATTGTAGCCCAAATCAGTCAACCACTAAAACAGATGCTTTATTTTTGAGCACTTAATTGTACTGACTTAGATGGGTCTACGTAGGTGCTTAACATCAGGTGCCTGCTTCGTTGTTTTGCAGGATTTACACCAAGAATGCTTAGTGCTTTGAATATCCATCCTTTCCTGGGGTGTGTGTGTTGTGTGGTTTATTGTTTTGGGGTTGTTTGTTATTGGTTTTATTTGTTTGTTTAATAAGGAAAATAAACTAAAGCAAAAGCTAAACTAAAAATAACAACAGCTTTCTCACCCACCTAAAATTATAGGTGATGTTGTGAAATTACTGGGTACTTTCTTCTTGTACTTTCCAGTTGATGCAACCTAGACCTTTATTTGTACAGAAATCAGCTTTTAATTAAGCCAATGAGTTTTTCCACATTACCCTAATGGCTATAATAATTGTTATGTTTCTATTATTTTCTTTGTTAAACACACTTGTAGTTTTAAATGACAGCAAGTCAAGCTAGCAATTTGTAAAGATGTGTGAATAAGGAAATTGCTCTATTCATATGTTCATAATGAACAGAGAGATAACATAATAATGCTTTGTATTCTCTCACCCTCCAATAAGAGGAAAGGAAAGCAAAGGAGGTGGCCTGGATAATTTCCCGCAACCCTCCCTTTGTTCTGAAGCCTTTTTAGCACTATTTATTGAGGAATGCAACGGAAGAAGAATCATCTAAGCCAAGCTTTGAACATTCTATTTTAGTGACACAGCTTCCAAGAACAAGAAAAAGCTCATTCATTACAACAAAATGCTGGAACAAAGCCAGTGTACATTACTGCAGTCGATCTGTACCACATCATACCACTACTACTCCATTTCATATATTATTGCTGAAATATGTGCAAACTGAAGTTGTTCCAGCCTTAAATTACACCAATGTCAACAATGCAAATAAAAACTAAGATACTTCAGTGTTTAAGAAACTCACTGTCTGATTAGATAGTGGGGAAGCAAAGGGCTTAGGTGCTACTCAGAGTTGCTTCCTTCTTTTGATTTTGAAGACTTCAAAGACACACCTCACAGAGGACAAGAGGGAGGGGAAAGAGGACCAGTGATATCAGCACTGTCTCCTTGCCTTTCCCAGGCTTCAGAGCAAGTTGCATACCCAAAATCACAGAAAAGGTTCAGCTACTCTACCACCCCCCTTGCATTGTCTCTCCCCACCTAATGAACCAAATCTGCCCTTTCAGTCTTATTTTTCACAGATCCTTGAAACATCACTAAACATAGATATTTAGAAGAGTGGGGGAATCACTTTTTAGTAGACAGTTTGTCAAATAAATGATGCTTAATTATTTAAAGAGATTTTATAACTGCATGTGGCTATTCAATCAAGTTCCGTGATTTTTTTCTCTGTTGTTTATAGATAAACCATAATGGTCAAACATTGCTACTAATTATGCATAAAATTCTGAACAGCAGATATATGAACATATATTCATGCCAATTTTCTCACTTTAAATGGTGTTAATCTTCCAAGTTCTGTCAAAATTTCTATTTGAACCTGAAGATATTTTCAAAGATAATCCTACATGGATACGATTAAAAGTCAGGACATTATCAAAATAAAAAAGCAACACACCAGAAGTGAGACTCCTTCCTCCACCCAGATTTTCTGGAACTGAGTATGTCTCAGAGATCTGCTCTTTATGATTTTATGCCATCCAACTTTCCTACCTGCTACCTCCCCTTACCCCGAGTTATTTATTCTATTTAAGTTTGCTTTTTGGGGCTATTCTGTAATTACATGCTTTGTGAGAACTTTATTACAATATATTAAATACTAAAATGAAATTATCACTTCATAACGTTATGCAATTGAAAATGTCTGCAAAGCGGTAGCAGTAAGCCCTTAGTTTAAAAGCTAAGGGAGGCAGCATAAACTTTCTATTACATCACAAATTTTGAAGATTTTTTTGTTTTCTTTGACAGCTTTTACTTCACTTTTAAATTAATTTACAGAACACAAACCAAACACGCTCCCCACCTTCAAAATGTAAAATGTGTTTATATTAAAAATATTTGTCATGTCATTTCAGTAACATGATTCATCATAAGATATGAATGAGCCTGACGCATGCTAATGATGCATTCACAAAACAATGTCTTGCCCAGAGACAGTCTGAAGTTTCAAAGAATCTTGTGCGTAAAATTTGTTTAAATACAACATACTGTTTTGATAAAACACTAACAAAACCTTGATGATTAAGATTTGTTCTCTCTTCAGAAAATTATACAGGGAACAGGCTGACAAAACTCTGATAGTATAAATATATTCCAATTGGAGTATGTTGGGATTTTTGTATGTTTGAGAACTTGCTGAATCCGGCAGTACTTTTAGATAGCTTAATTCTTTATGTCGCCGGGAGATCCAAGTGGTTTGGCTTTCATTTGTTTGCTAGTCTTGGTATTTTGCTACATTTCTGGCTTGATGTCCTTAAATTAACTCTTTTCTTTGGTTTTGGTTTGCAGGTTTACTTTTGAAACCCTAAAACATAGTATAGTTTGATTTTAACCTTCCAGTCCTGGCTTGAGGAAACCACACCACCCTTCTTTTGCTCGTAAACCTATCTTACGTCTTTAACTTCTCTGTATGAATACCAGACTTTTAAATGGCAAACCATTTACAATACACTTCAAGCAATATTTTCAAAGTTCTGTATGTGGACTTCAAAGTCCATTTCAAAAATTTAAAGGTACAATTTGGATTTCTTTAAAAAAGGTATGTTAATATGTGGGGCTAATGTTAACACATGGAGGTAAGAAACTTTTCAGAAAAGTGTTCATCTAAATGATTTTTTTATTTATTTGAAGGGAAAGGTTGGCTTATTATTCCTCAAAAAACTTCTCTGATGTATGTACCTCTTCTATAGCTTAACATGTGTTGTGTTCTGAATTTAATCTGCTTCTTCCATTTTCACCAACATATGTGAGTATGCACAAGCACTCATGGGGGAAGGGAGAATCTAGAAAGGTTGGTGTCATTGTGACCCATGATTTTAGTGGGTTTAGAAATTATGAGTTTAGAAATTATTTATTTCACACTAACATGTCTAAAATTAAGATTTAATTACCAGTAAATTGCCTGAATCTCTGAAAGAAAGAAAAATATGCACGTTTGTTCTGCTTTTATAGCATAATTTCCACAGTCATATGTACATCTATATGCAAGTCTTTCCTACAGTAAGAAGTTCAGGAATAGACTGCTGATATGGAGATAGCTAGCCCTTTATATTTACTCAAAATAAAATAAACGCTGTTTTCTTATTTGCAAGTATTTTAGCTTCTCTTAAGTTTTACCAATGCAAGGAATTGTTCTGCTTTGCATGGTAAATATACAGTGATGCATTTGACCTTAGCAAAAATAATCAAAAGCAGCAATAAAAAATACACTATATGTGGTAAAGTCTCAGAGCAATAAAACCTCAAAATGTTTATTAAACTATCGTGTTTTCATTACTCAGAAATATTAGCCTCTTCTTACTCTCACCAATATATTTGGGGGTGCACGTTCTTTGGCAGACGTCCCTCAAGTGTTCATAGTATGATGTAGCCACAGGCAGAAACGGTACCATTACATTTTATTTACTTCCATTAGAGGTCTTAGAAAAGACAGCAATGTCTCAGTAGACACTTGAAGACAGCATAATCATTCAAAATACTGGTGATTTACTTCGATTAAACATTTCATCCCTGAACTCAATTCCAGAATCCAAAGAGTCACAACTGTGAGCCTCATCAACAAGTAAACAGGTGGTTGGGATGTTCTCTTTCTATCAGTCTTAACGCCAGAACAATGTCTTGTTTGTAGTTGCGATTCTAAGTGCTATTGCAAATCTAACAACCCATTTAATTCACTGAACTCACAGCTGAGCAGTTTTAGCATCCACTCCTTAAACTACTTTTAATGGTCTTTCACAGATCTATTCCACCAAGACGGTGATTTTCCTGAGGTGTCTGGGAAAGAGAAATGGTAATGCTACTGAGGTACATTTCCTCAGCTTTCAGAGATTAATAAGTAGCAAATCACAGGTATGCTTAAGTTAAACATTTTAGTAACTTCACTGGCCAATACTGGGACTACTTTTCTGCTTGCTGTTATATTGTTCATGTGCTTTGCCAATTTTGGCCATTGCCTTTGCAAACTTGCATATTTGGCTTATCTAAATATATGTATAGTTTTCGTTATTGCAATATCTGAATATCTTCATATAATGTCATAGTTCCCCACAACCACCTTATCAACTAAGAGAGAGAGATCTTAAGAGCATTTATAATGTGCATTATCCACAGTCCTCATTGACTAGACCTAATATCTTCTCACAGTATTGTGCAAAACCTTGCAGAAATACTGAGCTGGCTTCTGCAGTAGAGCTGCCTTCTTTCTAAATGAGAGCTGTCCCAAAAGGGACAGCTTAGGGAGGCTTGAAGAGGTTGACACCGCATTGGATCCAACCATCCCACTTTCCCAGTGGGCTGGCTGAGCTGCAGGCTAAATCCCATACACAGCCATGTTCCAAACTGCATACATAAATGAAATTGTGGTCACGAAATTGTGGTCAAAACCACAAATGTAAACAGCTTAGACATGTTTGAAGCTATTTACAGAAATACATTTCAATTTTATAGCCTATTTATCTGCTGTCTATCATTTCAAAACACAAGCTGGCACTTGGCTTTAGTTAAGGCAGCAGTGTTATTAAATGCTGCCCATCCATCAAGGACAGGAGAGTTTCCCAGCAGTGGCAATCCTTGGAATCCCTGGCGGCCACCAGAAAAGGGAAATGCTCAGCTGGGAGTTCAGGGTGTACAAAGTCACTATGTGTCACAGCAGCAGAAAGGTAAAACCTCTTCTGCCTGAGTTGCCTCTGCAGACACAGAAAATCTGAGCTTTTATTTCTTTGTCATTATTGCTGTGTTGTAAAATAAATTAAAAGATTTACGTCCCATTAAGACAGAGTAATTTCTGACAACTGATCTGAATGCAGAATAGGCATTCAGAATAGGCTGAAGAGAATTTATAAAAATCTTGGTTTGAGTGAAATGCTGCTGTCCACTAAGAGATAATCAAAACTAACTCCTGCAGGAAATAAGATCTGAGATTTTTGTCATTATACACAGAGGACAAAGTGAAGTGGTCAGACTGAATTTAGTATTCTGTGTGCTCCCTTAAAGGGGAGCAGAGAATAGAATTAAAAGGGATTAAGACCCAGCAGCAAGCTTAGAAACATCTGCCAAGTTGTTAATTCTATGATGGAAGCCCTCTTACCTGCTCTGGACATAATTAAATTTCTGGTATCCTAGAGTTACCAATAGAAATATCTTTTCCCATTGTTGAGTTCATTGATTCCACAATCCACACTGACGTCTATAGCTCTATGCTGCATCTCATTTATCTTCATGTTTCGATTCAGTAATTTCCCATTTTGCAATTGTTGAGTACATATCTAAACCTATAAGCAATCTAGTTGTTATTTCATCCCCTTTGTATCAGGACATCTTTCAATTTTTTTACTTCTGCATTTATGAAAGTCAGAGTTAGATTTCCATGCTAGTAAACAAGTATCGTTCTGTCAATCCCATTACATTCCTCTGTTGCCACCTTTCTGGCAACCCTATATGCAGAAAACTGATCACAACTATTTACCTTAATATTTTCTGCTTCCCAATAAATAGTGAAATGATTTTTCCTAATCTGTATCTATTCAGTCAGCCCCTTTATTGCTGTGGAACATTCCTCATTGAATGGGAAGTTTGTAATTGCTACATGGAATAGTATTACATACATTCACATTCTCATTTGTCTTACTTTTTTTAAATACTTTTCCTTAAGAACTTCTGAGCAAACAATAAAATCCCAGTAGAAGCAAAAGTTCCACAAATTCGCATCTCCACAATACCAGTGGACTACAAGCTGTAGTCTATAAATTGGTGCACTGTCAACACTGAAACTCAGAAATTCATTTGTCCAGTCCTATAATACAGCTGATAAGCAAGTAAGTTCAAAGTTTAAAAAACATTTGTTAGTCCAGAACTAGAATTCAAGTTCTGAAGCATCTGTAGACACAACTTCAACAGTGCAGAGTTTACTACATTTCTGAAACTTCATAAGTATTTTACAGACATTGCCTTGTATATTTTCAAATTTCATGGTTTTTCTTCTTGCTACTATTCTACTTTAGCTTCAATCAAAGCAGCAACATTTAGCTTTATCTTATTGCTTATTTAGCTAGTTTATAGCTCAGCTTGATACTATCTAAATTCACATCCAGTATCCTATTTCAGCAAGTTACTTAAATAAAAATGGTAAATGTATTATATATTTGCATATATATTTAAGATGCATTTGTATTGTCAGTAGCATATCCCCACAATAAACACCATCACTAAGTTTAGTCATCATTGCACATGCTCTGCTCATATTAGCTGTCTTGCATTACAGGAATCCAACACCATCAAAGAAGTATTTCCCTCTTTTGGTGGATTTCTAATATTCCAAGAGACCTTTCCATTCTAACCCACCACTTCTAGAACACAGACTATATTTTTTACGTTCCAAACACAAACATGGCATCAATTTTACTGGAACACATCTTAGTAACATTATATGGGTCACGAATAAAAGTCCTGAGACCACAGCTCAAGGAGGAAGGGACAATGAACTGCTTGATTAACATGTAAAACCATGTAGGAGGTGACATTTCAGTAAAGAACTTTTTCTGTGGCTATAGGGAAAAAAAATAAAACAGAGTATTTCTTGAAATTTCAGCAACAGACTTCACAGCTTGAATAGTGCCTCCAACCTTGAATATGATTTCCAACATCCTCTAGATTTTAGCAACCACATCTCATTTTGTGTTTGTATAGCTTACACATAGAAAGACTATTAATTTCTATGGTGTAAGAATGCTCAATGGAATGGGCAATAAGAAGTGTCTCTGTCAGGCAAGTAATTTGTGAGAGGAACGAAACGTGCTGCAGTATTCAAAGCACCTATTTCCCTTCCTTTGAGCTATTTGAGATCACTAAGGGATTGCTTGTAACCACTATCATAGGATTAACAACTGACCACTACAACAAGAAGGCTCTTTTTGATTTTTTTTTTTACTTTTTTTTTGATATTACACTAGCTTTAACACTTATCTCCCTTTTTAACACATTAAATTATAATGTATTAATATGTAGTATAATAAATGTGGACCAAAAAACCCCAGTACTCTTAGATAACAAGACGTACAGTTCTATGAATGAATATTCTTCTATTATGGTATTTTCACTATTCATACTGACTTTATTAGATAACAGCATCTGGAGAATTGTTAAAAACAGCAAAACATAAGCAGCATCAAATTACTCTGCAAAGAAGTTGTCAGCAGGCATTGGAATACTCTGAAAAGATCTCAATTTTTTTCCCCACCTTCGTAACTACATAAGTAGAGACCATAGAATGTTTCACACCATTTGTTCCTTGATACCCACTTCTGTTCAGACTCCATGCTTTCTCTCCTCATTCTCTGAGTGGGTACATATTGCCACCATTCCTCTTGATTCATAAAGACAATATATAACCAGAGTGCAATAAATCACTGTTCCTTCAACTCAAAGGAGGAACCTTTTTTAAAAAATGTTACTTATATATATATGTAGGCTGTGAAAAATCTACTTTATTGTGAGCAAATCAGGCTAAGTTCGCAACAATTAGGAAATATAACTCTTCCTTCCAGCCTGTCATCACCTATATCAATCTCTGCCTTGGTCTGTGATTTCCAAAGATGAAACCACAGCATTAAGTGGAAAGTATTTCCTCTTTTGTTGAGATAACATCAAAACCATAAAGTTTTCATTAATGGCAAAACACAATTTCACAACTCAAAATTATACTTAAGCTGACTGTAAACGGACCATTTAAAAAACATTTATTGGAATATCAAACACACCAAAAATCAGTCATTTTCATAGTAATTGCTCATTAGATCATAGATATGAAAAGACAACATTTCAGTACTGAGCAAACAAGTTGTAAAGAATTTTCATTCTTTCACAAAAGAAGAATTTCATCATTGTAAGCTCCTGTCCTTTACCACTTCTCTCATACTTGCTTGTAATTCAGTGCTGGCAGTTATGGCTGCCAAAAGGCTTTTGTTAGTCTGGAAGGGAGTACTTGATTTAAAATTGAGGCTGCCTCAACTTTTAAGTAATGTTGAAAATTGGGACAGATATACTTAGTATAGTACTAGTCAGAGAAGCACTGCTATTACATTAATAGTCACTGAACAAATGTTTTTATAACAAAATTTCAATCAAGCCATAAGTATTACACTTCCTATGGATTTCAACAGGTTAATGAATGAACATCCTGGAAATGACATAATATATGCACTTGTCAGCATATATACTGAATCAGAGTCATCTTTAACCAGCTCTATTTTACGGCAATCGCAATAGTAACCTATTACTTTAGTGACTTCTCCCAGTGTTAGCCTATGACAATGTACATTTTTCATGCCTGATGATTCATTACAGAAATGTCACCGAATATGTGGAAAGACTATGTTTACATAAAGCCCCACTGACTGGATCATGAATCATAACTGCTTTGTTGGAAGCACTGCAGAAGAAAACATGGTGTTATATTTAAAGACTGATTTAAACAAGTTGTTTGATTATTTTCTGCAGTAACTGCTTTCTCATAAGTTTAGTTAGATGGACAGTTAAGATGAAGACAATGCATCCTGGTAAGCAATAGCACAAGTATAATAAAATCAGATTCTCTGTCTCCTGGGAAAGCATTCTAATTTTTGCAACATGAAGCATCTCTGAAGGTAAGTAGTGAAATAGTCTTACCCAATGTCAGAATTTTGAGGTTTGTTCTGAAGAGGTTTTATTCTAAAAAGGGTAATTCTAATAACCAAAATGCATCAAAATGTACTTCCATGATGCACTATATTTCCCTGTCCATTTCATCATAGTCAACAGAAATCCTTATTAGAACTATATTTGAATTGAACTGCTAAGAAATTCAACTTCCCATATTTGTAATGCAGAGACAACGTAAAAAATGAATTTATTTCATTACTTCTCTTGCCTTCATTCCAGTAATTTTCAACACCTGATATACTGTCTATGGAAGAGTTGAACTAAGTGCACAAGCACATTTCTATTAAGGATATCCTTCTGCTAAAGGGCAGTTATAAGCTGTAAAGCTATTATTTCTCCTCTGAAAATGAAACTAGCTCCCACTCTCTCTCTCTAAATGAAAAAAAAATTTAAGCCCAGATCCTTAGAACTCACTGCTAATGCTATGAATGAAAGCAGCAAGTCTACACCCAGAGCAGATACAATATATAATAAAATAGCACTGCTCAATTCTTTGGCAGTGTTTTGTAGATCTGTACTGCTTTGCAATGGACAGGTTTGTCAAGAGGACACAATGGATAATGGGTAAACTCATTATCGAACAAACAGATGAATTCCCTTACACGGGGAATCCAGTTGTAATCTTTAATTCCTCCATAGTACATTTGTAAGGGAGTTGAGAAACAGGATTTTTACTTTATGTAACCTAACAAAAAGAATTTATCAATACCTACATACTTTTCCTGCATACAGTGTCAATATTGTGTATATGTTTACTTCTTCAAGTGTACTGGCAAACCTTTTTTTTTAAACAGATTTAACATAGTGTCTATCACACAGAATAAATATTCCTCAGAGGCACTGTGGACAGTAGAGAAAAACTGAGTTTGGAATAAGCAGAAGAGGGCAGCATCTTACCACGTTTTAAAGTCTATAGGCTTGGCTTCTAAAGCTGAGACATTATAAAAAGCATATTTTGTTGAGTGCTAATTTTGTTCAAAGATGACCTACATTCGTTAAAAATTTCCCTTCCGTTAACACACACTGTATCACCTTGCTAGTTAGGCATTTAAAAAAAAAAACACCTCTGTAAGCTAATTTCTACGAACAGCTGATAACATTAGCAAAAGCAAAGCAACTTACCTGTGTACATCCAACCATAGCTTCCATTCAACTTTGGTAAAAATGAAATTTCTAAATGGAAGAAGCAATAGCAATGCTTGAGCTCAAAAACAGAGCCCAAACAAAGCACTAGGTCTGAATGCTCCAAAGTTTAATGACACAGTTCCTTCTAATATGTAACCAATTGTTTAAAATCATATATGGAGAACATGTTAAGGCCACATGTGATGAGTACAACTCTAATACTCAAAAAATTCAGTGCAAAGAAACCTATATGACACTTATGCTCCTAAGAAACACTTACGTGATCATAAATATCAAATAGGGAATGCACATCTATGAATGTTTATATTTGTTACATATTGCATGAAATGTACAGGTGTCGAAACAAACTTAGCCACTGAAATTAGTAAAATGAGACTTTTGATACACTAGCAAGGGAATCGCAAATAATGGATTAGAGAAATGATAATATCTGAAGTATTTTTCTAAAGAAAAACATGGACTAATCTTTGGAACATTTTTAAGACTGCATCCACTTCCCTGGGCTATATGGCCATATTCCTCGCATACCCTGAATTGACTATAAACTCATCCTCTTAAAATTTTAGCTTCAGATGCAAACAGTTGTGCTCCCATATAAGAAACTTCTTTACTTATTTTTGCAAAAGTCTCTCAATTTTATTTGCTCAACTATAAGAAGACAATTAGCAAATGAATATTTTCAAAACCTGTAATAGTGAATGAACTCATAATAAAAATTATATTTGAGGAAACAAGAACAATAATTTTATGCTTACAATTGTATTTCTAAAAACAAGCAGTACATTAATGCCTTATATGCAGATGAATTTGTTTACTCGGTAAGTTTATAAAAGAGCTGTTTGTTTAAAAACACGAAGTCTGACAAAACTTATGAATCTGTACAACCTCCCGTATGTCACATGAAATAATTTCCACATAATCTGCAATACCTTGTGCAGTGAGATTTTACACTGAAATTGCTAGAACTGCATTTGAGACAGCTTCTTACAGGCCTTTTTTAAAACAACTGAACTAATACTGAACAATTCAAGCATTCTTAAAAAACATAGGCACATATATGTATTTTAATTTGTTTAATCAAAGAATTTTATTTAATGAATATGTCACAATGTGACAGAATGCTACATAGTACTTCAACATTGCGTAGAAATCAGTGATAATTCTTCACAGATTAAAATAGCTCTCACTTGAAATGGGAAGATCTTGCTGGTAAAGACTCTTGCTTTTGGAAGCTGCTCACAATACAACAATATATTGCTACATTCTGTTTCTCAGCAAGAATATTGTGTATTTCTCCCTTACCCCTTGGTTAGGGCAAAATACTGCAAACAACTTTTGAGGAAGAAGTCAAATACAACTATGAGAGAGAAAAACGTTCTGTATTTTTGCCACTCAAACCTGTAGCTTAGTCTTAAGTAAGAATCGTATCACTAGCAAACAGCTTCACATCATATTAATGAACAGAATGCAAGACAAAACTAGCACTATGTCTATGTTCAAGACTTACCCTTCATTTTATATTATGTTTACTTATTCTCCACACCTATGTCATTTTTTTCTCTGCTTGATCATTGCTTTTGTTTTCCTTTAAATTCATTGCATTAAAAATACTTAACTGATTTTTTTGTCCGCATAAATTGATTTTTATATACAACAGCAATATAAAATCATTATAAAGTCATATCTTAAGACTGGTTTTTTTAATAACATTAATGTCTTGTCAGCTGTCTATCATAACATTTACGTACATTCCACTCCTTATAGGCATCAGTTGAGAAAAGCTATACATCAGTCTGTGATGTATTTCCTATGCCATCTGCAAAGCACTGCAGAGTGCAACATGCCCTGACTGGTATTTTCCCCAGCTGGCAAGACAGGCAGCTTCGAGCCACACAGTGTAGTCTCATGATTCAGCCACCTCCTGAAGTGGCAGAGAAGCGATAGGCAGTAACTGAGGTAACAGGCCCGGTGTGACGGGTGCCTGCAGCACTTCCAGGCCCCTTCTTGAGAGCTAACTCAGGCAGAACTAGCCTTTTCCCTCTGTGCCTGAAAGGAAAACATGCTGAGAACTGAAGATTTTTTAAGTCCATACGGCACCATCGGAGTCCGGCACTATCTTCTGTTTTGCTTTTTTTCCCTGTTTGTGCTTGCCCCACCCAAAAAAGTGATTTTTTCCTCTACTTTTTATATCATATTCTCAGTTTCTTTATATTTCTCTTGCGAAGCTAAAACCAGAGCCTGGAGTCTCTTCTGCCCTTCCATACCCTAAACCGTTCCTATTTCGGTTCATTGTGGGCACACAAGAATCAAGAGAAATTCTGTAGTTCTGCTGAGAAAATCTACAGATAGATGGACTGGGCACAGAGAGACCTGGAGGCTGAGGGCAGGAGTCACACAAAACAAAATCCACCTGTGGCAAGAGAGGCAAAGCTCCCTTACGCACCTGCAGCAGAGACCAGCATGGCCCTGCTGGTGAGCACCCTGTAATAGCTTGCCTCAGGCTCTTTTTGCAGACTTCATATTTATGCTATTTTAAGGTAATTGCAATGCATTATTTATCTTGTTTGAAACTTTTCTTAAATTTACTTAACCAAGCCATCCAGTACAAATCACTTTTCCTTCTTCCAGCATTCATCTTTAATGTACTTCTCCCCTAGTCAAATAATCAGTAAGGACACAAATCTTTCAAGTAGAATAACCTCATTTGTTTGAATAACAAAAAAATTAAAACAAATACAATTGGAGTACGAGGTAACATTAATAGAATGTAAATTATAAACCTTTATTTCCCTACTCCAAAAAAAAAGAAAAGAAAAAAAAAAGACGACTAAATTCTTGATGGAACAAACCATTTTAGTACAGAATTTCTTCTTAGTGTTTAAGCCATGTATTTACACTAAGGGATAATCAAATAATTGCTTCAAGAAGCACAAATTTAAAAGTAATGACAATGTGACACCCTTTTTACTGTTTTTTCAGAGTTTTGAGTGATTCTAATTGAAAAACAAACACCAGATATCTCAATTACAATAAAATATTGTATTAACAACTACTTTTTTATTGGAAAACATTGATCTCTACAGACAGGTGGTCTTGGAAGATATGAATTTATTTCAAAATTCCAAACTTGAGATCAAGCAAGGTAGAAACAGGTGGTTTCCATAATGAACCATCTTATTATCTATTATTCATGTATTCTATGCCAAAATGCTTACATCTATCACTTGCTTAGTTTGTGGTCTCCTTGCACATTCTGAATTTCTGCTAACAATGCAATTTTCTCCTATTTTCATTTAGGAAGAAAGTTGTGCACTGCTCTTCGGGTGTAAAACATAAGCCAGACTTTAGACCAGTTCATCTCATGACTATACTTAGGTATGTCCCAGAGCTTTAAGGAATACCAAATAGTCTAGGTTGTTGTCAATATACTAAGAGGGTTTGATAATTCCTTTCCATTCATTTTCAGTCACTGAACCATTTTAAACACTCAACAGCCAGAGGACTCGTTATCACAGTACTTAATAGCCTCACTAATGCTATGTGATGACTAAGTATTGACCTTTCCAGTGCTATTTGAGAGACATTCTCAGATGAAGGGCTCTATAAATGGTTCAGTTGGGATGAAACAGTAAAATACTGTTTCCTTTGGACCTGTGGGCATGGCTGAAACTGGAAACTAAAGGATTAGAGAGAGCTGTATTTCATTTTCCAGAACCTGCATAGCTAAGAACCATCACAGGATTCTGTATTGAAAATTAGCTGATTTCGGTTTTCCACTTGGCATTCAAAATTCAGTATATGCTAAAAGCCTATTTATTGCTCTTAACAGAAACATTTTTGCCTGGTTTTGTTCCTGCTGTTTTATATTTCTTCTGTATTTTCATTTCAAGTTGATTGCATAATGTTCGTGAATTTGTCATGGCTTAATGACTGCAATTATAATAGGGGCATTTTATGTTTTAATACCCCTCTTGCTAGAGGCAGCGTATGTACTTTCTTGCTCATATTTTATTTATTTCTTCTGTGTCTGACGTGTCTGGTAGAACTAAAAAAAAATAAAATATTTAAAATATTGAGCAGGGACTGAGGATAAATAGTGGCTTAATTAAAAATAAGGAAAGAAAACAGTACCTTAAGATGATTATAAATTCCAGCAGGTTTATAAATTATGATATAACTGGTAATTACATATGCTGTAACCTCTTGGTTAGAGTTAAAGGTCTATTGAACATGGCCCTCTGGCTCTACACCGGAGTACGATGCAATTTGCACAGTCACCTCGGGAAAGAACATGAAGTCTAAATGCACATAATTTATATGTTTGGTTTCAGGTTTCTGTTTTGGGGTTTTTTTTTGATCACTCATTTTGTCTGAAGAATGAGACAAGTCTGGAGCACAAGAATTACCATGAAACTAAGAGCAAAAGTAACAGATTTAAACAGATAGAAAAATGCTTTATATTGCCCCATTTCACTGTGACAAGGACTCCCAAAAAACCACAAGAGACTGGGAAACGAATGCAACATTAACATACAGTAAAAAGAGAATCAAATAGTTAATAAAACCTCATCTCACATGAAGAATACTCTTGAACTATACATGTTGTTCTAGTTTCCTGTTTACAAAGCTACAGTATTCATTGGGGCTTGAATCTTGCCATTTTCAAGGACTTTGCTCAAAGACGACAAAACCACCAAATTCACTTTGCATGACACACAAGAATTCTGTCAGGTAGACCATGCACTGTCTCTGGATGAGTTTTATTTTAGATAAGTTAACAAGGGACTTCGGAATCAATATGGCAAAAAATGTTCTTTTCCCACCAATTTTGCATGGTAGGAAATTTAAGTCAGATGGCTTTTTAGTGTCGTATCAGTTTTTAAATCTTTAATGAAATTACTCTTACAAGCATCCTGTAAAACTGTGAAGTGTTATCTATTCCATTTGAGTAACAGAGGTACTAAAACCTAAATGACTTAGAGAAGAACTGGTGAAAAAAGGCTTAAGCTGAAATTTTTTAAGCTCTAGTCTAGTGGCTTATTCACCATGCTTTCTCTGGGAAATGCGATTAAATAAAAAAATCAATAAAGATTTAGGTTTGCCAGATAAAACACAAAAGCTTGAAAGTCTGCAGACAAGAATTTAGGGCATGAGGCCAAGTTTTTTCTGCTACTTTGAGTGGATCAGTTAATAGCATGAAAACAACATAATAAGGAGAAAATTAGACATCTGCTTCAGGTATAGCCATGAGGTATGTCCTCAAGGACTTCACTTTTACTTCTCCCAGTGCTAAGTGCACACGATGAATTCCTGACCCCATTAAGAGGAATGGTGAAACTCCCTTTACTTCTGACTGGCTACAGATTCACCCACACTCCAGCAGGGGTAGTGTAGAACACTTAACATCAAATTCACATTTCACTCTCTAACAGACCGTCTTGCCCACTAGTTTCAAATGCTGCAAAGACACACAAGTTTAAATACTGCAAGTCTGGGCCCCATAGGAGCCCCTGATGCAATGTTAAAAAAGCAGAGAGGGGTATAACTTTGACAAAATAGAAAAATAACTAAATGGGCAGTTTTAGGAATAATCCTCTTTGCAAAATAAAGTCAATTTTGCTCAAAACATTTATTTTTATATATATACTTATCATTATATAAGCCTCTACAGGTTCTGTTCACAAGTTTGATTTCCATTCTAAATCATACTGACCTTAAGAAATAACTCATATTTAAAGTGGTTTGAAGAAAACTAAGGTCTTAAAAATTAAACACAAACTGTTGTGTTTCAAATAAATATTTCATGTTACTGCAAAATATTTTTTCTGGTTTGTGTTTCATTGTTAGTCTTCTTCAGCTCATCAAGCCAAAAAGATCAATTACCTGACTAGCTGTATACAAAAAGATCAAACAAGACATAACATACATAGTTTGTGCATGTAGAAAATCATCAGCAGACACGATCAGTAGCTTCTGCCATGTCAGAACAGAAACAAGGTCAACAAACGTACAGAACTGAGCTGAAAAAATAGGTGCTTTCTTACAGGGGGAAGATGCTTCAGACCTACCGCTGTCTGGAGAGAAAGTAGAATATTATTCTTAAATGCCATTGGAAGAAAAAGTACTCTAGTTAATTTAACATTTTATATGCAAGCTCCATAGATTAGGGTATTAGCTATGTTGTTTATGAGAAAATGTACAGACCTCAAAAACTACTTGCTGAGTATTTATTAGGTCAAAAAATTCTGTAACTACAGTTCTATTACTGACAAATGTATTTTGCTCCTTTCTAGCTCTTACAATGATCCTCTTCTTTTTTTGATGTAAATATCTGATGTCTTCTAGGTCACCATAATAACCCAATAATGCTTCAGAAGTAGAAACTACAGTCTGCTAAGACCTCTGTCTAAATGTCTGTAGACTAGATTTTACTTATCAGTGGTAAATAAAAATTTCATAATCTTCATTGAAGTTTTCTGACTATAGTTTTTTGTGTCTGTTTTTGTTTTTCAACAGACAAGGTATGG
>JAOXJM010000063.1:16190534-16204212 GCA_026413425.1 Tringa solitaria
TCCAGAAGAATAAAATAAAAACAAAAAAACAAACAACCCAAAAACATACTAGGTGTTTATTTTTTTTTTTCAGAAAAAAAAAACAAAACAGCAACAGGCCCAATCTGAATCTCTGTGTTTGTAGTCTTAAAATTAAATGGTATAAACTTTCACACATTTCACAGTTCTTTATGACGTAGGCCAATCTCAAAGAGAGAGAAAACAGAAACAAATAGCCCAATTCTAATAAATTTGCAAACTCCTTTGACTCAAGCAGAATAAAGAACATTCCCTCCTTTACCCTCACACGTACATACAGGATAAATAGCCTTGAATAAACAACCGAGCTTTCGCATATTGTCTCATTCTAGTGATAACATAAACTACAAATTACATCATCAGCTGACTTTCTGAATTGAATGTGCAACTGATATTCTGAATTTAATGTGCAATTCTAGTCACTGATACACAGATTAACACATTAATATTAAACAGATCTACAGTAATTAGTACCAATTAATGTAAAGGATAAGTTAATTTACAAAGCATATCATTCAATATACAAGCCAATGTGTGCCAAAAAGTATTATGCTAATTCAATAGTCCTTATTTTAAAAGTCTTATTAACCCTGGTTTGGTAATCCGACTTTTCAGGGGCTAAGATCACTTGAAATACTATGTTTTTCAAAGTCAGGGAGGTACAACTACCATTCAGTTATAGGTCTACATTCATTTTTACTGTATTATCAAATCAGAAGCTTTATATAGAAGACAGCTTTATATGGAATGAGTATGAAGAGAAATATTTCTTGAGTTTCTTTTCAAATTTAGAACTTTTTCCATTATAGACTTCAAGCCAGTAGAAAATTTCAAACTAAGGTGTCTTTACAGAAGTAAATATTTTTGCTCCAGCAGTCTTTGATCTTATGTTATTTCAATAAGAATTACTCTTCATATAGCAGGTTTTGTTCTTGTTGCAATATACTTATTACCAAATACACTTATTTTCCCCACATCTTATTAATGTCAACCAAATATTTGTAAGGTTACATAGAAATGTTGTGATTCCTTAGATAACTGATCATGAGTGCAATTTATTTGTTAACTAGTACATACCCAGAATATAACCATATAACTAGAATATAGTGACTAAAACCCAAGAATAATGTTCCAAAATTGAAGGTTTGTAGTAACATCAGAGGAGGATTGGACCCAACTGCAGAGAACACACAGAGAAAATAATAGTAGTGGGTGATGTAATTTATGACTCATCTAGGATGTAACTGTTCTTGATTGTCAACATTTCTTTGGACAGTAATCACAGCAAAAGTAGACAGAGAACTTACTGAAACTTAACAGACATGACATATACAAAATAACTGCACTTGTGCACTAGTAAGGTTTGTTCCGACACAGTGACCTTCTAAGATTGTCCATAGAGAGTCAAGACTACACTCTTATAAAAGTGTTAACAAAACTTTTTTTCTTTTCTTCCCTGCCAAGACATTAGACATTGTGGTTCAGGTTTAAGACACCAAGCCGCGTGTTAAGTAATTTTGGGAGAGTTTATAATTCCCTTATCAAGAAAGTACTGAATATGTACTGATTTTCTTTTCTACAGTGTGAATAGAAGGCTTCCAATGATTGGTGAGCACCAGCCATCTACTCTGCAAACAGATGTTTCCAGGTCTATTTGCATCTTACAACCCTGCTGCATTTCTCAACAGCACCTTCAGTAGTGCAAAACACCCTATAGAATAACACCATCCCCTCAAGCAAGACTGCAGACTGACAGTAGGCTTAATGGGAAAGCATGACTTGGGACACCTTTGCTGCTTGTATCCTGGCTGTTTGTTGGAAAAAAAGAAAAAGAGACTTCCTGGACAAAGAAAAGCAGCTCTGGATGTTTACTTACACATTAAGACAGATGTTAACATCCTCAAGAAAACATTCCTTTAGAAAAAGTGTGGCAGTTGATACTACTGTTTGAACTGGAAGAATGTCAATTTGTGATTTGTTCTCAGCCAGTTGCTATTTGGTGCAGTATTTTACTGCTCTTGCCTGGACCATTTACATGTTTTCTGCACACATGAACAATGCTTGTGTGACATCTAAAATGGCTGCCAGGAGACAAAGCCATGGAGAGGAAAAATATAGTGTGGCTTTTTTGTTTCCTTCCTGAGTATGAGAAATATAGCTCATCACTTCAAGCTTGAAAATAAATAGCCAGGACTACTATACTTGGAATAACTGCTGGACGATTTCCTGCCTTACTTATAGCTCTGTGATGCAAAAAAGTGTTCCTTGGAGTGAATTAAACTGTCCATTGTATTGCCCCAAGAACACAACTAAGATTATTCACACTAAGAATATCACGTTATATTGCATGATATCAGAGACTGTATTACGTGCCTGAGATCTTCAAACTCAAGTATTAAAAGAAAAAACTATGATTCTCTTATTTTCGAGACGGTGAAACTCAGTTTATAGAGGATATTATTTCAGTATTTTTCATCCATGCTTGAAATATTTGCTTTATACTGGAAGAAAAATTAGTGCTATTAGACTTCTAGAACATATACAAAAATCCTTAATATTTTTATAAGAGCAACATTAATAAAAAGAACAACTAGTTTCAGCTGCATTCATTCAGGTGGAAGCATCTGTAACATGCAAAAACTCACAGAAGATACATGCTCAAAGGAGAGTCACAAAATGCTAACAGTATCTTAGAAATATACCAGTATTATAGACAATAAAATGTATTTATTTGATCATAATTTGCTGGGTGTTATATGCTTTGTTAAAAGGAGATGTCCAGGAGGCTTCCAGCTTTATCCTGTAGCTGCACTAAGTCTGAAACACTTTGCCTTAGAAGCAACAGACTATTGAGTGCATCTATGTCTGTATGGGGTAAGAACCCAGACTGTCTCCTGGGAGGGGCTCCTAAACTAGTAAGTAAAATCTAAGCAGAAACAGTCATAGAAATAAAACACGTTAGTTAAAACTGACAGTTTATCCTTGTATCAATACAGCTCTAGACAGTAGCACACACTAGTGATTCTTACCTTCATAGACGGAATTTGGCTGTATATAAAATACTGGCCAGCACTACCTCCATATTTAATCTAAGTCACTCGGGAATTAAACAGATGTGAGTTAGAAGATATAGCTAAATTTAATTAAAATTCCCTCTACAATTACCACTTCCACATTTCATACTGTATCATATTGATAAATAATTCAATGAAAAAAGTATTTTCTCTCTCTTTTAAATAATCTTCTTTGCAAATTCCAGGACCTTCAAAAAATCACATTTATGAAACTATTTCTGAAAAATGTGAAACAAAAAGAAAACGCACAACCCCACAACAAAAAAAACTTAAGCTACTATTTAGTTTTAGATCAAAATTATGCTTTAAAATTCCTACTTGCAACAATAGTATCTGACAAATTCTGTGGTTAAAAGCTGAAATCAGTTTCCTGGAGTTACATATCTCTGTGTGTAGTCTCATAACTCCTTGCTTTAAGCAGAAGAGAAGAATTTGTATATTGACTTAAAAAAAGAGATTCTGTTTATTCCTGCAAGTTTGAGCCTGCAGCAAAAAGCAGCATTAAAAAGCACACCAGTTAAGTACTGTCTCCTAAAACTTTGCTCTTGGAAACACCACAGTGTCCATAAAAGTTCTTATTTTCTTTCCTCTTTGCCTCATAGCCATGTATGCATTTAATCTCATACCTTTATGCATACCAAAATAAAGATTTGTCTCTTACATAGCAAATTCCCTCCCTAACATTTCCCAGTTAAGAGGTCTATTTATACACTAACCTTAGGAGAAATTCCATCTTTCCCTTTACTTCATTCCTTCCCTACCAAAGCCAGGTTACCAGAGGACCCACGACTAGGCAATCCCCAGAAGTCCCTGACAACCTCAGCCATTCTGTGCAAAGATTCAAATCTTTATAACACATTTCAAAACGAGCCAAAGGATCTGTAGGTGCTGAAGGGGACATCAGTGCATGTGGTACTGTGTACTAGACGGCTTCCTTTTTCAAATCTAATCTACTTAAAGCGCTCTTACTTGAACACCATATGGTTTTCAGTGAGCACACAAGCCTTCACTGAAGGTCTGAGCTAAGATGCTATAACAAAAGGACTGGACTGCTGTGGGATTACTCACAATCTAACCTGGCAAGAATTCAGAGAACAGAAAAAGCCCATGTTCAGCCTCTTCTTAAAATCCAAAATTACATGTTGTTTTGTACCATGTGGCCATTATTAGTCAAATTCAATTAAAAGACACCTTTGATGCTTTCTGAGTACATGGAAGAATCAATGAAAATTTTAAGCTGCAGGGAACGTCAGAATTTGTATTCAGAAATCATGCTAAAGTTTGATTTCAATAAAAATCACTGGTATTTTGGATTAAACTTTTGTTCAGAATATTTATAATCTAGGTTGTTTCTAGTTTTCATTTTCTAGCATTTTGAAGGTTTTTCTACTCCTTTAGAATCAGTTAAATTTATAATTAGGAGTCTTATGATTTTACAGTAAACAAGAAATTTCATTTTCTTTTGATTAGATTTGTTTACTTTCCTCTGCAGAAGTCTAATTAATGAATACCACTGCCTGTCACAACTGAGTGGTAATTTCTTTAGTGTCATTTACTTTCATTATCTGCAATTAATTAAATTAAGACCAAATAATATAAGGAGATTTGGGTGGGGCAGTTATGAGGCTTTATTCTTTGCTGGGCTGTAAGGCTTTAACACTGAACACCGCTTACTAGTGTGTGTGTGAAATTTGGAAGGTTTCATAAATAAGAAAAGTTGCATCAAATTTTCAATAAAATTTGTAAGTATTGCAACAGGAATGCTGAAGACTAAACAGGTGCATAAGACAGAGGGTTACAAAATACATTATATGCACATTCTGAATTTGTTTTTAGACAAAAATTTAAATATCATAACATTTCATGAAGAGATATAGGTCTAGAAATCTAATCCATCTAATTTGTCCATCTTTTCATTATTATACCTAATCTGCTCTTGAAAACACACTACTTAGACTCTAAGTAACTTATTCTAACCCTCATCCTCTCTGAGGTATAAGGACTTTACTACTCACTATTCTAAAAGTCTGTTAATGTATTAATCCTACTCTTGAACATCATGAAGCATACTTGATTTTCCTTCTTTTTTAAAATATTTAGATATTCTGGAAGAATTATCAGCCTACTTCAGTCTTTTGTTTTCCACAATAAATAAACTCACTTATTCAAACCTCTACTTGCAGGGCTCTGGACTAATGCCTCTTAAAAATACAGCTGAACACACAATATTCATTCTTGACATGTTCACTTTATAACTCTCTGATTCCTACATCCTCCCCTACACCTAGTATTGCCTACTCAATACTCCCTCACATTGTATTTGTGCTTTTCATTTCTCCTTGCCAAATGTGATACTTCACACTTCTATTTACTGAACGTTATCTGAGTGATTCGTATCATTTCTCCAATTTATGAAGGTTAATTTAAATTGTAACCTTGTCCTCCAAATTGTTTGCAGGCCCTTCCAGGTCATTGTCATCCACAGATTTGGTAAGTTTATTTTTTCCTTCCATCATTCAAGGTTAAAAGTACAAAAGAACTGAATCCAGACTAACTCCCTCAGGCTTTACATAGGAGTAAATGTGGAAATTTACAGAAAAGTCATTCCAAGTGAATGATTTTGTTTTGTTGTTTTTTTTTTTAACATGTATTTAGCATGTAGAGCTAAAAATGCCAAGTAAAATAGCAAAACATTTAATTTCAGAAGTATTTTAAAGATGCTGACATTCCATTTTTTCCCTACAAACCAAGCTTTAGAGGTGAAAAAATCAATATAATTGTACATAGTATTTTAACTTTGAAAGCTAAACTTCCTGATTAATAAGGATATTCTAACAACTTTATAGTATTGTATTTATTATACAGCTAATTCTCTAACTTAACCTCAAAATAAGTTGTAAGAAAAGATGGACACTACAAGGCACTTGAAACTTTTTCTGTATTTTCCTCATTTTAGACTGTAACCTTGCTGGGGTTGTGCTTTTGTTTTGTAAGCAGAAAATTGAAACATCTATTTAGTTACAGTATATTGATTTTTGGAAATCAAATTTTAGAGGGTATACATAATAGGCATGAAAGGGTCTCAAACTGGTAATATAGGAATCAATAAATATTCAAGAGAACAGAGTATAAAGCAAATCAGGGAAAATGACAGGTATACGCAGTATTCATTTCACTGTTCAGAAAAGATCTTTTCTTATTGGAAACTATAAAGCTAAATGAGAAACTGCTGAGCGTTGACGTTACTAGGCAAACGTCCCAGAACTCCTTATTCCACTCTCCTCAAGCCTTTCCTTTACATAGGTCCATGGACTCTCTCTATATAGTAATGAGAAACATTTTAGGCCATAAGTAGGGAAGAACAAACAAAAATTAAATCTAATTGCTTGGGAGCAAATTTTTGTTTTCAGTTGCAAACAATGAAGGAAATGCTGTTTCCAATGACTGACTGCTGCTGGATTGCTGAACTGATGAATAATTAGCATCAATCATTTAAAGCATTTCTAGAGCGTGATGCAAGGGGAAAGCATATAGCAAAGAATATAGTATGTACACATTGTGGCAATGTTATGTATTATTCACAGATTATTCACATATCTTTTGCAGACAGTTTATTAGATAATAGAAATAACATTGTCTCCAGCCTTTTTTATTAGAGTTCTCTGTCATTGTATTTCCTTAAAGAAGCTTCTCATGTTCCTGATGGGTCAGACTAAGAGTCATCATGCTACCAAACAAGGACTGAAGTTTCTTCTAAGAAATTTTTAAAAGTATCATTTCGACATTAGAAAAGATTTTTAAAATAATAATTGAAAAAAGCTATCTCTTATAGAAAACTGTTAGTTATCTCACGCTGTCTTTTATGCCAAGGAACACTATTCCAAATCCTTAAGCGAAGTTGATATGCGAAGAACATTAAAAATAATTTATCTACTTCTTTCATACCCTGATATTTTCCTTTTGTTTTTTTTTCAAAGTTATCTGGCTTACTGATTTGGAGATGTTGGTTTGTAGCAGGTTTCCCCCAGCACATACACTTTTGAAATGGGTAAACATAAGTCACCCTCATCTTCAGTGGTTGCTTTTGGTGCAAATGTATTTAGATGAGTTACTTGTGGCCTTCTGAGTACAAAAGAGTTCCTTTCTTGCAAACGTAGCTTTCACAATTAAGATTTTTTTCATTCACTGCAAATCTTTACAAACCTGTGCAGATTTTTTCCGCTCAGTCTCACTCTCTTTATTTTCTTTGCTTTGTAATGAGCTTTCTCACCATATTGAGAAGGTTCTTTCCATTAGTGTCAGTACTGTTCTTAAGTTATCTCAGTTTAGAGCAAAAACCATACATTTTGAGCGTGCTGCCCTCATGATACTGCCAGTTTCTTATTGTAGCTTGTAACACTAATAAAACTTTGTTTGCTTTTTTGGAAATGCAATGCAAAAGCAGTAAGCCACCGATGGTACTCTTTTTCTTTAAAAGGAAGTAAACAAAACAAAAGTTTCCTGTACATTCATGCACACTTTGAAGTTCATTAAACTCTCCTGCTACTGGAAATGGGATGATTCAAAATGAAGGATCAGAGACTAATAGCAAGCCATAAGAAGGAAGAAAGACAAAGAGGAACAATTTATCAAAATCACAGTACAGAAATTTTGACTTTGCTGTATGTCGTTCACCCAGGGTTTTATTTATTTTATGACAGTACTGTAGTATTTTTCACTGTAACAGCTGAGAAGACACGCAAAAAAGTATATCATAAATACACTTAGTTTAGTAACACTGTATAGAACAAAAAAGGAAAGGATGTTGAAACAAACTTTGGTGCATCCATATTCTCCTTTCCTACTAAAAGATAATAAATGATTGAGGTATCATTAGGAAAAGTATTTTGCTTCCCCACCTGCAAGTGTCGCTTGGTAGCCCACATCAACAAGAGTGATGCTTTATTACATAAAGTTTGACTGCAGTAATTTTTATTTATTAATACCTTTTTGAATTCTACCCATGCCATTCAAATAAAAACAAACTCAATTGCAGTCCTTTGAGGAAGTACGATAGCATTGACTTTTCAGAATGATTTACATCGATTTTGATGTTACTATTTTGAAATAGAAATAAATAAAGGGAGGCATTTTTCATAGCATTTACTCAATAAAATGTTAGAACTGGTGGATTAGGGCATGATAATCCAAAAGTTGGACAATATTAACCAATCTTATCTTGTAACACAAAGCAAAATACATAAAACTGAAAAGCACACACCAGTCAGCAGGAAACAAATTACTTTAAAGAATTCCATTCAACTTGGTAGAGCTTAAGGTGCTGACATTTGGGAATTCCTTTGATGAATGAAATATTGTTATGTAAGAACATATATTTATATTAATATCACAGTCATTCACTGCTAATAACATTAATTTGGAGAAAATAAATATTTAAAAATCTCCTATTGCTCCCACTGCAACTGACAATGGCTTGAAATAGAAGTGTTTAGCCCTGAAACGTAAACATCCTCTAATTAACCTCTCTGATACCTGAAATAAATCCCGAGGACATGCTCGAATGTCCTTATGATCTCAATACTTGGCATAATGTAAAACTCTTTATCCTGATCAACTGACAGGATAAGAAAGTTTCAGTTTGCATTAATGCAGGAATAATGCAAGCTCCTACAATCCTTCCCTAATGGTCACAATCTTTCTTTTATTTCAAAATTGTGTAAGCTGAATAATATCCAAAGACAAAATATTCCACCTTTCATTAACTACAGTTTACAGATAACGAAATCAGTTTAATTCTTGATACCGATAAGTGTTTTTATCTTGCAGCAACATCTTGACTGCAAATTGCATTTTGCATATTCATGCATATCTCAAATGTACATAACTATAGCAGATATTTCTACTTAAATATATTGCTTAAACTTAAATACGTTGCTTTTGAGGTATTTTAACACATTCCTCAAAATAATTAATTTCTAAAAAACTGTTTTTCCACATGAACTACAGTTCCACTGTTTGCCTGCTGCTATTAACATAGTCAAGAATTGCAAATACTGTTCATTCCCAGCAAGATCAAAAAGCCGATGATACATTTTGAGTTACATTAGTACTTTAGTAATGCTCATATCTACATCTGAAAAACCCAAATAGCTAGAATGCATCTGTAGATAACTCCAATACGTAAAGGTTTATCAAGATATGCTCTTTTCCAAATCTTTTAGTAAAAACCAAAGTATAAATTAATAAATTCTTTAAAGTCAGAATGAAAGATTTGAGGTAAACTTGGTTTGCCTTTCGCTCTCAAGCAAAACAACATCTAGCTGATCATAGCAATGCTATAACAACATGTAACGAAAAGGCAAAATCTTCTATTTCTACAAAAATAGTACTGACTCAGACTCAGTACATTAAAAACTTTCAAGACTATTTTGGAAATCTGGTTTCATCAGCAGAATTAGCAAAATAAGTACCTTTTACAGGATTAAAGGATGTCTAAACCATCAACTGTCATCCTTGTGAAACTCATGACGAGACTACATGCATTAAGATGTAGTAGATCTCTTAGAACATTTCTGAGAGTCAACCAAGCTACTAGGAACAGGAGAGATCATCATCACTCCCTGAACCCAGGGCAAGAGTACTATATATAACACTGATGCTCAGCTTTAGAAACTGTTACTATTTACTGCTTGGGTTGTATACCAGTTAGTTTCTGATGCCCTCAGAAAGAAGCCAAATTCAGGAGTCTTTATGGTAAAGCAATCAAGAAAGCCATAGTAACTGTAGCAAGTTCCTTATTTAAAAAACTGTGGCAACCACTTTGAAGCACCAAGGAAGTAGAGGCTTTTTTTGGAAAAAAAAACCAAACAGCAAAAAACACCCACCAAAACCACCCCAACCAACCAACAACAAAAAAAAACCCACAATGAAAATCAAAATAACAAAATACATGGTGATGCTATGGGCTCCAAAAACCTGACCAACAAGGAATAATTCCACATAAAGAGTGGACAATGAGAAATCAAAGAAGCTTCCCTTCATCTGTTAGTCTCTATCTCTGGAGATGTTCAAAACCTGCCTGGATGAGTTCCTGTGCAACCTTCTCTAGGTGGACCTGCTTTGGCAGGGGGCTTGGACTAGCTGATCTCCAGAGGTCTCTTCCAATCCCGTATCATTCTGTGATCTGTTCAACTTCTTTGCTTCAGCCAGCTTTTTTTTTTTTTCATTAGTTGTTCTTATTGTCAGAATGAGAATTACAGAAGCATAAGAAGACTATAACATATATAGTAGAAAGAGGGTAAAATAGTGAGTTGGATGAGGATTTAAGCAAAAATGTTTTATTCCACTAGGATTTAGGAACACAGTTCCTTTGAACTTTTATGTTTCTGAGTTAATACAACTTGGAATTTATGTTTATAAGTATTAATCAACCCCCCTACTCATAAGAATTGGAGAGTGACAACTGGGAGCACGTGTTGGAGAGCCGGAAGCTGAGCAGGAAGGATTACCTGGAGCAGTGACTAGGTATCAAGGATTAACTGTGCTACCTACTTTGAAAACTTCAGAAGTTTCTCCTCTCAGGGTCAGTTCTTTTGCCCTGTGCCTGCTCTGCCTGGTGGTGGAAAGGCTACCTATGTTTCTTTTCCATGGATAACAATAGTTTGTATATTCTTTCTGTCTCCTTCAAATATATTCACTTTCCTGTCCCTCAGGAAAAATAAAGATAAACATTTTCAAACCCGGTTTGAGAAATGAACTGTTTAAGATGGTGCAGTTCTAGAAGTGTTTTTCAACACAGTGAAAAAGATTATAGACTTTTATTACCTCTTTTCACATTAAATCCACTTTAAAATTCCAAATGGAGACAAATCATTCTGCCTTCATATATCCTGCAAGCTATACTTGCAGCAAACTCAGGCCAGTTTTAACCTGTTACATACTTGAGGCTATGCATTCAGTTGATGTTTCACTTGTGTTATTATGATCAATTAATCATATCTCCTAATACAAAGTAGCTGAATGTTTATTCAAACATATGGGCCACTAAATTGATTAAAATAAAAAATAAGAACACCACTTGTTAAATAGATCTCAAATATAACACAACTGTCTGAGCAACTGGTATTGTCCAGTCCCCAGTTACTACAGGATGGCAAACAATATGTGCATCTATTTCTAATGCACCAACTGAACATATGTCTGTCAGAGAAAGATGGAAATACAATGAGGCTAGAATAATTTAAATAAACAGCTGTCACTTTATGCAAGATTGCCTTTGGTGAGCTTTGATTTGTGTATGTACAAAAAAAGGAAAAGCAGAATTATAGAACTAAACAACATTACAAAACTAAAACTTTTTAAGTGGGAAGGTCCGCATACTTGTCTCCCATTATTCTGTAATCCACAAACAACTCCAAGCCACAACTAAAGAAAAACTTATTCATCTGTGCTATTTGTTCCTTCATTATGCTACTTGCTGTCAAAGATTTCACTGCTCTGCCCTAGGCCTATTAAGATTCATACAGAATGCATTTGTGAACTGTGTTTGTGCTTTCAAGAGAGGAAAGAAAGGCTTAAAATCCTCCTCCCTTTTTTAAGGTGAAATATACTTAAAGTCAATTACTTTTACACTGCTTACATAGGTCTTTCTTGGGGGAACATGGTTGAATTTCTCTATTTTGCATTTTAGAATGTATACATGATTGTATAACAGACACAAATTTAATTCACTTTCATTTTTTGTTGGTATTGGATGATTCCACTGAAGCATGGGGCTAAAAATTCCATTAAGATAGACAATTTCCATGCCAATAACGTGTGCTCTTTGAAGCTCAGTTTGCCAGAATGAATAAGCAAAGTTAAAAAACAAGATTTCAAACCTTTTAAGGTCTCAAAGCACAGGAGAGATTCTTTCATTTTAAGTGCATATGTAAGCCCTGATGTGAACGCAAATGTCAGATCCTGAAAAATGGCTATCAATAATGTAAAAAGAAAACAAGAGACAACCCCATAGGGAAGTACTACATAGGGATTTTTTCCACTTTGGAATGGAGATGAGAAAATGTGCAAGATTCCAAACTATCTGACTTTGAATTTTTTTTCCTGAATCTAGACCTCAGAGCAACATCTTCCTTTGGCGTTAGGTATAGCGGAGGCAAAAACTGGTCTTTAGAAGACTCTGGTGGATGTGACTTTTTGTTCCCTTTTTTTCCTTCACTAACACTGGAGAATGACATGTTGGAGTGTCATAAAACCTCTGGAACTCTTCATAAAATTCAGGGTCTTTTAAGCAAAACAGAAAAAATACCAGCATAGGAACACATGGCTAAGGAACGGTTTCAATCAGAAATAAGGCCACTGGAAACTGTCAGGAAAATTATTTATCACTAGGAAAAGATAGACTAAAGAGGAGGGGAAAATAGAAAAAGAGGTTCATCAATGATGATCTTTTAGTGACAGTTCTGCTTATCAATAGTTACTACAAATTTCAGGAAAAAACCACTATTTTTAGATCTACGATGTCCAAAAATTCCTACTTCCCCTACTTTGAAACACCGTATTTTCTCTCAATTTTTATCTTGTCTTTTCCTGTATACCCAGATGAAGCCTGCAGGGAATACTATATGGTCCCAAGGCCTATTTCATCTAGATTCTTGATGAAGCAGAATGCCAGCGCTTTGTCTACATGTTGTGTCTTAAAACCACTGAAAGGGTTTTAAGCAGCAACAGCTTCAGAAGAATCACTTGAACAACATCTAAACAGCAACCAGCATTGCCTTGCATCATTTGCCTCAGTACTGGGGGAAACAGGAGCCTAGATCCGAATAATATCCTCTTTATCTGCAGTTTCTGACAGAAAGATGTTTGAGGAGATTTTATCTGGGAAAGTAAACCAGCTCAAGATACGTGAATATTTTTTATATTAATAAATGGAACCAGTAACTTCTTTGCTGCAAGGACATAGAGGAACTCCAGTAAGATGAAGGATAATGCAGACAGTGCTTTTCATTTCCATTCCAATGGGCTTCAGAGACATCCTGAAAGAAATTACAAAGCTATTCCTCTTCACATTTCCCCAGGATTTCTTCCAAAATGGGAATATTTTACCTTAGTTATAAATACTGACAGCATTATGACTTCTAGATTTGGATAATATTGAAATCAAGAGAATTTACAGCAACACTGCTTGCAAACTAGTGAGGTAAAACGTACCGCTGATAAAACTGACTTCTGTAAGGCAAGCCTGCAACCATTTTTGTTGTGAACCATAGGAAAATAGCAAAATCTATTTGTTTGCATTATTAGATACAGTCACATACTTCATTAGGAATGTTCTGCAAAAAGACCTCTAAATAAGTAACAAAATACCATGTCTGTTTATCAAACCATACCTAACAAAGCCAATGTTATTATATAGTATGAAGAAGAATATTAATTCAGGAGAGAAAGAAAAATACTTACTATAAGCTTTAGCTAAATTTGTATCATACTAAAGGAAGAGAAACTGTTTCTAACAATCAAATTAAAGAAGCAGTGGTCAGTACTGGTTACTCTTCAATATTTTCATCAATGACGTTGATGAATGG
>JAOXJM010000063.1:16204312-16216498 GCA_026413425.1 Tringa solitaria
ACAGGACAAGAGGAAATGGGCACAAACTTGAACATAAGAAGTTCCACCTAAACATTTGCTATTTCTACATATTTTCTGGAAGAAAAACTGAGAATGAAAGTGGATTTCTGTCAACATCATACAGTAATTTTAGGGTTAAGAACAACATCAGAGTTAATCCGTTTGCATGAGAACTGCAATTTCTTTGCACTGCGTCTTTTGTTGACAATAAACACAAAAATACCTCCAGATGTCACAGACTACATTGGTATTTGATCGTGAAAGGGAAAGCAGGTATAATAAACAAATCAGAGTAATAGTGCAAGTTAACTCAATAGATAAGGTGTTTGATAGAAAACTAGTATTTTTAGTGTTTTTGGATTAGAACTCATGTCTATACTAGACTTTAAGCAATCAACAAAATGAAATTTTCCACAAGAAGCAGTAGTACATAGACATGTCCTGTACTTCATGAATTCTTTGCACAGAAGTTCTAACAAACCTACACTATTAAATCCATCACACTTCATGAAACCTTACTTGAACTCTGAAATAGAAACTGCTATTGCGAAATGTGATGCTGTTTTTCTACATCTGTGCTTTATGGGACAGTTACCTTCAATAATTAGCGGCCTTAATGATCTGGAAAACTGGTACTCAGAAAGCCTTTTATAATCCAGTTTATTTCTGTTTATTTTGTGATTATCAACAGACCAGATAGCAACAAAATGGATTTGATAACTTCACAAAGTTCTATAGTTATGTTGACTGCATGAGCAGTCAGTGATACACACCTTATGATTACTCTGGTATCATCAATACACTTGAGTTATATTGAGAGAAACATGAACTGATCATATCAAATGGAAAATTAGAGGAGAGACTCCACCATTTGAGCCAAAGCAACTACATAAAACCAACACATGGAACTCTTAATCAAGACAATGGGGAGATACTGAGCTATATCTTTCCAAATAATGACAGATATTGAGGTTATAGAACTGGTTCATAAATTTTAAGTTTGTGTTTCTGAAAAACAACACAGGTTAAGTGTTACTGTTTGAAAGCCAAGTCCAACTTTCCCATAGACAGAGGAGTGTACCCCTCAAAATTAAAGGAAGATTATAAATGAAAAAAAAATAAATTAACTTGTTTGATGACAAGTAATAGTCTCATTGCAGATGAAATTCAAGATGCTGGTGAAGAAATAAAAAAATGCTATAAAGAGTTTCTACAAAGTTCTATAAAAATAGAATTTCTGTATTCCTTGATCCCATGGTTAGATTTTTAATCTGCTAACAAGGTGCATAAGATTGTATTTAATTTGATTACTGGATAAACAAACAGATACTCAATGTGATTTTATATTAAAGAGTTTGATTTCTAAATTTTTAATCAAAGTGATGTATATGCTAGATTACTGTTAGCTATAAAACAACAACAAAAAAGCCCACAAGCTTGTTAAGATGCATATTAAAATTTCTATGATTCAGTTAAGGCTTGGTAGAAAATTAGGAAAATATAATCGTACAAAATATAATGACTAATACCATACCCTTGACTTTGTTAGATGTTTACTATTAATACCTATTTTCAAGGTTACTCCTTGAATCTGAGAATTATGTTTTCATCATACAAATCTGAGCACACAGGAAAGTTGCTGACATATGGACCAAGAGGAGTAGGGAATAAGATTTATAAAAATTATCTGAAAGTTATCTGGGTCAATTAAATATCCTCCATCTTGCCCAGAAATACAGACTGATAGCTTCCCAGCAGCTTAACATCAGAATGCACAAGAGGGGACTCTGAAACTAAGGTCTGCCTGAAAGCTTGTAGTGAAATTGTCAGCTTGCAGAGAAATACAGACCTGACATGTGTAACCAAGCCCATCTGTGTGATAGCCTTTAAAAAGAAGGGAATAGGTTGCCATTGTTCTGGAGCAAAAGCAATAGAAAAATTCATTAAGATATGTTTAAGCATTTATTTTGAGTGTAGTCCAGTCTCAGGCACTAGGTTTTAAACTGTGGAAGCAAGGAGTACTTTGCAGTAAGGTACACCTCAGACGTGCTCTGATCTACAAGATGACCAATGAAACTACACACTTTTAAGTCGCCCTTACAGCTTCCAAAAGAAGGTACTCATGCTATATGAGGTTAAGTATGAGCTGGACAGTGAATCTGACTATTGTATCCCACAAAAATCTTAGGACCTTTTGACCAAAGGCGTTAACGTCTATTACACCTATATGAACAGAATATGGACACCAGTATCGTTTGTTTCTTTGGGGTTTGGAGTTTTTTTCCCCCAAAGACCTTTCTTTCCCCCAGTAAACCACAATCTGCACAAATAAGCTTTCTCTGGAAAACCCTCATGACGTCCAAAATTTTTTTCCTCACAATCAACATTCTTGATGGGTGTGTATAACATCCTAGTAGCTTTACTTTACTTTAAATATGGGCCTTTAAACCTGCACATATGATGGTGAAGAATTTCTACCATGTTGCTTTAGTAGGTAATAAGGATGTTTTTGTAACATCCTTAAAAGAATACCCATTTCCCAGCATTATAAAACAGACAGCTTACTACTTGTAACTCAATGGCATGCAGTGAGGCAGAAGACAGCCACATTCTTATAGATTACTAACAAACTTCAGCCAACTGGAGAGCGCATACCTTACCTAAGTGTTCTATTTTGGGTTTGTTCAAGGACAGCTGTATATTCACAAGGTCATGTGGACATCATGGACAGCATTGTTTTTTCCTACCAAGTCTTATTGGTGATTTTACAGGTGAAATTTTAAAGAACAAAAGTTAGTTACATTTTTCTTAATATTTACTGGTATTTAATAGTTGTATGTGTTTTTTATATAAAAGGGAAATAAAAAAACAGTTTAAATTTATAAATATTCAACTGTACCGTAAGTTAATCTATTACCCTTTTTTCACATTTCCTTACAAAACTGCTATTTACAGTATTTGGAGGTCTCATTCATCTTCAAGATCTTCTTTATTTTAAGCTTATCCCATACATCTTTCTAGAACTATTGGACAGTTTATTGTCTGACACAGGAAGTCGCTCCTCTTTGTGCTGCCCGTGGCAGCACACATGCCCAGCAAGACCCTCAGAGCAGTTCCTCTTTACATACCGTAGCAACCTCTCACTGTAAGCAGGGAAATGGCCTCAGTCTACTCTGTCAGAGACCTGCTTTCACAGCCCACCAGCAAGAACTATCCAGAGGGTGCAGCCTTCACCCACCAACAGTTTAAGGAGAAGGCTGTGACAAGGGTATTACAATATGTAAAACCATGGTCTTCCTTCCACTTAAGAATCTCCTCCAATGTGCAAAACAGCACATAGTACTAAAGGTTAAGGATTACCACTGGAAACACAGCAGTAGAAAGAAAAATTAAAATAATGTTCGTGACCAGCCTCACTGCATTTTGTGTAGTCCAGTCATAGCACAGCAAAGAAGGTATAGAACAGTAGTAGCGTATCATTCACTTTTATAAATAAAACCTTTCATTTCATAATGGTAGAAAACAACAGTTGTCACCTCCATAGTTTTGATGTTTCATAGTGTTAATTCCTCACCCTCACGCAAGAACCCTGCACCACCAGCACAGTCTCTGAGCAAGCACTCCCCAGCCTGGGAAACACCTGGCAGCCACCGAGTGATCAACTGCTCCCAGCCCCTTCTGAGAATCCCTTCGCTCAGGGACAGCTCACCAGCATTCGAGCTGCAGCTTATATTGAAATGGAACTGTAAATATGCCCTGCTTGGTCATACGACCTACAAAATATATGTCCTCCCCACCTGTTTTTTTTTAGATCCCACTCCTACAATCTAATCTGCAAAAGACTTATTACTTATGATTTCAAGAAGTGAGAGAATTCCCTAACTTCTTATGATCTATGTAATTCACCTGCATGAATATATCCAACAGAACATGAATGAGCAGTGATTTATTGTACATACTATTGGAATTTACCTCTAAAAGCCTAACATGTTTATTTTGTTGTTTTCCTTTCAATTTCATTATTTCATCACCAATATTGCTGAAGTAGACAAAAAATAAGCATAAAATAGGCATACAGAAATAAAACAAATAGAAGCAAATTACTAAAGCCTGACCATAATTATCAACAATTTAATCAGTTTACCCTCAAAAATTACCTTGTTGATGCAAAAAGAAAACAAAGTATTTCCTTAGCAGATTCTCATTGCTAAATAAATATTACATTCCCATAAAGTAAACCTCAATATTCTTCTGATATAAAGCCCTAATTTTTAAAGCACCTGTGTGTTGGAAAATTTTGGCATACTTATTACAAGGAAAGTACATTAAATTTTTTTTCCAGACATGAAATAGACAATTTTGCTACTTTAATAAAAGAAGTGAACCTATGCATTAAAATTTTAAATTTTCAATAATATGACCTTTCTGAATTCTCTCTCTTTTTAACAGGGTTTTTACCTTTCCGTAAAACAATTCAGTATTTCTCTACAGGTAAATTTAGTTTCAAAACTGTTAAAATTTTTATGACTTCCTGTCTTCAGAGAAAAAAAAAAGGTGCTGTGTTTAGGTTTTTCTGATAATAAATTTGCTATACAGATGAAAGCAAAATATAAAAGCATTGAAACTCAGTTTTCAAATTAAATTGAGAAACAATTTATTTTAATAGCTTCATGAAAGAAGGGCGTGGGTTGCATTTAAACCCATATAAGAGTACAGCATTTAAGGTAGGATTTTAATACAGGCCAGGTAGATGTGCAGCTTCACTACTAAAATAGTTTAAAGACAGGATTTCCAACTCCATTTCAATATAAGCTGTACTTTGTTGTAAAACATTTATCATAATATGGAGCATATAAAGAAAAAACAGTTATCTTTCTATTACAGATTTTGATTTCAAAAGGAGTTCTGCTATAAACAAATCTGCACATACAGGAACATCATGTGAAAAATTAGGAACATCATTCTGAGTGAATTACGTAAGTCTCATTTTTTTCTATATATTGCTACAGAATATGCCTGCAAACAGAACCACCCCTGTGCATAAGATATGGTACACCAGAGCTGTAAAATCATGACCCTGCTGGTGATCATGCCTAAAATTTCTGATCTGGGCTATATAGACATGTTCACATCCACAGAACTTTGCCTCTCTCATGCAAGCAATAATTCCCACATGTGTCTTGTCCTTGCTCCCTCCTCCTTATACTAATATAAAGCAAATCTTCTGAAACTCCATTCCTTGTGCACCTTACTGGAAACTGTTTTTCCTCACCATTGTCAATATACCACAAAAGAAATTCACATGTGAAGGAAATCTTAAACCGAATGTGTATTTTTTTTAAGAGCTAACCTTGTTATTTTAGATGATTAATCACATTTAATAGAAATATTCTACTACTTATCAATATTTTTGGAGTAGTATATATGAATTCTTTCCTCTTCTTCCGAGGAAGGAAAAACAACAAACGACATAATTATTACTACTTTTAGATTCCTTGACACTGTGCTCCTGGAAGCAGAGAGATAGCCATTTATTAGAAATCCAGGCCTTTATGCTTGTCTTGGACAGATAAATGAATGCTGGTGGTACATTTTATATATGATTAAATAAGACTTGTTATAGAAGCAGCCCTCCCACCTTAGGTTAGGCTGAAATGTTAAAGTAGCTTGAGCTGGTTTGTATGGCAGCATTGTGATTTTAAATTAATTTTGAATCAAGTCTATAACTAACTATCAATCAAAGGCAACATAAAAGGAGATTGCCCAAGAGTAGATGCTATGACAGCCCAGATGTATAATTACTAATGTATTTAGCAACACCCTGCAAATCTGTAATAAAGATCAATGGCTTACAGAATAATTTGGCATCTGAAGCACAGAACTCTGATTGTATTGTGTTAGTAAACATGTTTTAAGCTGTTGATAAGATAAGGTCTGTCAAGCAGAGGAAATTGAAGTCACTGTGGCAAAGATCCCTGAGATAGTTAGCATCAGAAGAGAAAACGATATGCCAACTTCTCAGATCATTCCTGCCATTTGTGACATATGCAGCTGTACAAAACTGGCTTATGGGAGATCCCTGAACTAGTCAGGGTAGACAGTGCCACTCAAAACAAAAATCCCAGCGGTGAGGTTGCTGGTAGCAGCAGGATAACTCTAGATGTAGGAAAAATACATATTACTAAAAGCAATAGTTATTATCTTGTCACGAGGCCACTGCAATAGTAAATTAGACATTTAGTTTACGGCTATGACCACAAGTCACTAATTTCAATTTACTAGCAGTAGTTTGATTATTACATTGTACCAAAGATATGTAAAAATCCCCATGTGAAATTACTGGATTCCTCTGCTGCTATCTCCTCTTGGTGGCAAGTTATCAACATCGGAAATATTTGGAAATTTTTCAGCAACAGAGAACATTTTCATCTAGGCTCAAGCCACAGCTATAGAGAGCATCGTGACTGCTCAATCCTACATAACAACTGTGGGAAGTTACTGTCATTTACAGACAGCCTTTCCACAGAAGATAGTTTTCCAGAAAACCCAGGAGATGCTGGATATTTCTCCTAGCAAAATGAAGATAACAAAATGATGCAGTAACATTGCAAAGCTAATTTCAAAAGGTGTAAATTCCACCTATTTTTGTGTTTCATTTTGTAAATACAACAGAAATTGATGTTTTCCTAATATTGTCATTGCAATTCACAACAAGTTTACAGAACAATATCATAATAAACAGAAAATAGGGTAACAGGTGTTTGAATATTGGAAAAATCCTTATTCTTCTGAGGTATAAGTAAAATAACTGTTTTCATCAATGGTTGTTGTGGCTTAGGCCCTGCTGGCAACTAGGACCACACAGCTGCCTTGCTCACTTCCCCAGTTGGGTTGGGGAAAAGAATCAGAAGAGTATAAGTGAAAAAAAAACTTGTGGGTTGAGATAAAGAATATTTAACCTATTAAATAAAGCAAAGGCTGCACAAAGCAAAACAAGGAATTAATTCCCTGCTCCCCCTTGGCAGGTGGGCGTTCAGCCATCTCCAGGAAAGCAGGGCTCCATCGCATGTAACAGTTACTTGGGAAGTCAAACACCATCACTCCAAATGTCTCTCCCTTCCTTCTTCTTCCCCCAGCTTTATATGATGAGCATGATGTTCCAGGGCATGGAATAGCCCTTTGGTCAGTTGGAGTCAGCTGTCCCAACTGTGTCCCCTCCCAGCCCACTCACTGGGGGTGGTATGAGAAGCAGAAAAGGCCTTGAGAGCTCAGCAACAACTAAGACAACCAGTGCGACACCAACAGTATTTTTCATCCCAAATCCAAAACCTAGCACTATACCACCTGCTAGCAAGAAAGCTAACTCCATCCCAGCTGAAACCATGAGAATGATTTACAGAGAGTCACACATACTATACATTTCTCTTGCAAATCTATTGAAGCAACTGATCTACATTTTCTTGACGAGATCATACTTAGATTTGTATATGCTGCAGGTTTGAACCAGAAGAACACACAAACAAGTACTTTAGTATTTGATAGAATAGAATAGAATAATAAAACTTTCATGGTGAAAGAGGTCCACCTAGCTAAGTCACAGGGATTTAGAGAACAAAGAAATTTTTTGTATGATAAATCAGAGCATATTTGTTAACACTACTTGTCATACAGGAAATTCAAGTAAAGGAGCAAATAGCCAGTCAGTAATGGAGACTGGAAGAGATGTATCCATATTCACCATATTAGTAAGTCTTATTAATTTTCCAACTTCAGCTCTTTAATATCATTAATCAACAATAATTGATTTCTTTGTCTGTGTCATAACTTTTTTTTCAAAAAAACCATTTTTTAAAATTATAGGAAGCCAAACATACTAATTTTGAGGATGGAGTTTGGACAAAATCCTGGGGTCATACTGACAAAAAAAACCCCTGAACATTCTTTACCCAGATGTTGCTAGAAAAAGAAGACACTTATTTAGCAAAAAAAATTCCTCAACAAATTATTATAAGTTCCCCCAAGATGTCATAGCAACTTCAGTGGGGTTATTTCTTATAGTAGCAAGAGTAAGTAGACAAACATCAGCTGCTGCTGAGAACGCCAGACTTTTGGGAAGCCATGGTAAATTAAATGTAACATTGCTTGTGTTACTTCACCTGGCCTAGGGACAACCCAGCCACAGGGCAGATTTGCTGAGACAGAAGCTTTTCTTAAAGGAACATGTAGGTTAGCTACAAGCTCTATCCATTTAATTATGTTTCTACAGCCTTCACCACAATACTTTTTGAACACCTCTGAAGTATGCCAGTGGTGGAACATGCCTCTGGTGGAGCTGTCAGGATCAGAACAGAATGCTAAATTAACTAGATTTTAAAACTGATAGGAGAAAGGTACCTGAAGGTCTATTGCTTTTCACTAATTCTCCTAGATCTTAAAAAACTCATTCTTTGGCATAATCCTCATTCTGTTTGAGAGTAACTGACCCTGCAGCTATTCCAGCTTTTGAATTCATCAATCAGATTCCTTTGCTTCTCAATGGTCACTAATCCTATCTCATACTTCAGTTCCTGTACTGTCCAACCCTCCCGAATTTAAAAGCTTACAGATAGGTCAGAAACTAGCAGGTTCTGTAAGAAGTTGCAGAATATGCCTCATTCTTTGCATACTAAAAGCCTTCAACCAGCATGGGCAAATGCTCCTCTTTCAATGCAAGGAAAGAAATACCAAAAAATCTTAGAGTGCAAATTGATATACCCTTTAACAACTATTCAGCATAGACACACCAGGTTCTGGGTTCTATGTCCAGAAATGACAAATTTGCCAGGCAACCACTAATTCCAATCTGAAACAAAATTTTTAAATATTTGTATTTGGATGAAACATAACCCCTTCTGTATCACACTTCTACAACTCTATCAGCTTTGAGTAACAGCTTCTTCTGTTTTGTGGGCTATTTAGTTTTGTTGTTCATGGGCACTGACTATTTACCTTGCAAGAGACTAACAAAATAGTCTGGTAACAAGTTAGGTACTACCAGAATACAAGCCTGGTAGATAACTGTAAACATCAAGTCTTCACAGAAGTGAATGCAGAAAAGGAAAACTAGAAGTCTGTCCTCTTGATGACACTTGAAAGAAATCCCATGGTGCAGATAACCAGTCTGAATACTAGCAGAGCAGACAAGGATGAATAGACCCTTCTACATCCTAATTCCATAACTATGAATGCTAGAGGGCAAAAGAGATATGGATCACAAGGAGCGGCCAGGGTCATATCCTCTCCCCTAAACAGCATCTCATTCTGCCACTGTTAAGAGCAGCATCCTGGGGCACACAAACCATTAATCTCATCAAGTAGAGCAGTTCTTGCATCTTCCAATAAATTCACACAACTACGTATGTCCCTGTCCCATAATGAAACAGTAAACATTGCACAACAACAGTCACTATAGCTAAACATTTTATTACTTAAAAATTGCCTGAAATTGACAGATTACTTGGTATAGAAAAATTCAAGAACCAGTACAACTTTGTCAACTCATTATCTAGAAAAAGCCTTTCAAAAGCATCTTCTGCTTTGGCACCTTCTGTTTCATGATCTTCCCTAAATGACAAGGCTAATAAACATCAGGGTTCAGAGATGAGTTTGCATCTATAAATATATTCTATTTATTAATACCTTCATCTGCAATACCAAAGGGTAGATCTCCTACTGATGAAATCAGGTTTTTTTAGCTGTGTTCAAATAAAAGCAAATTTGTACATAGAGAATAAATTCATTCATTCAAAATAAAATCCATTTTTTCTCACAAGCAAGTAGTTTATGCTTTTCTACTGAGTCATTATAGCGTTCTGCAGCTCTTCTCTGGCTATGGGCAAAGAAATAGACATGTATGACAGTATAAAGCTTCTTTACTGTCTGTGCTATAAGTTTTACCTCTCCCTTTGGTAACATGGAAGACTGCACTTTCTCTAAGTGTTTCTCCTAAGCTCTTTATATTTGATTGTTTCTTCTGTTTCTTTCCACTGTTTTAAATTCCCTATCTGATCTTAATTGACAACACAGGTTATGGCAGTGGGAAAAGAGAGAAACATGTAATTAGATTAAGCAAGGAAAGAAGAACACAACTTAGGGAAATAAAAACAGATATCATTTCTTGTTGATCCTGGCCTAATGGAGGTATCTTAGGAGAGGTAAACACCACTGGAGTACAAAATTAGATCCATGATATCACTTCTAACAGATAAAATTAAGCAAATGACCTGGGATTCAAATTAACACGTCTATGTAATTTATCTGGACTAGTCTATTTGAACATAGAGTGTCTATACAGTTTTCATTGTGTAGAAAACAAAAAACTGAACAGATAGAAGATTTTTTCAGTGATTTTTTTTCCTAATTTTAAACTGATTAGTCAATCAGCAATCAAGATTCTAGATTGTTTCAGAAAGATGCAGCTGATTAGAATTTTTCAGAAAGCCTGCAGTCATTTCCCCTACAATATCTTCCTTTTAAACTAGCAATAAATTACTTTTGTTATTGTTACTGACGATGTGTGGAAAATCACATTAAGACAATATACCTTTATGTTAAAAATTACTGTATTCCAAAGAAGACTAAAGTAATATATCATCTTGAAAGAAATGCTATCATCACTATAGGTTTTAATTCATTAAAACCACAAAGGACACTAGTATTATCACCTCATAAAGAAAATTGAGGGGGGAAAGAAAAGATTCTGCAGCCACATCTCCATCACTAAAGCAGTGCAGTCTAAAAGGAGATTTGTAGAACAGAACAGTGCTGATGACATTGACCCATACGCAAAGAAATCAAAATGAAATAGGTACATTCAGAATGAAGTTTTGAATTTTGTATTATGACTAATAAAAACGTATCTCAAGGAGTGAATGTCCTTTTTTATTTGGAATGCACTAAGTCCATTCCTGGATCACAACTTTTATTTCAGTGGCATCCAAAAACCCCACGCACTCAGACAGTTTTGCAACTTGCATAAAAGCCCAGTTAAGTGGAGAGAACCAAGAGAATCACTTCAAAAGGACATTCTCAATCCCATTAACAAGCTAACTTAGATGCAGCTGCTCAGTCCATGAGAGCAGACTAGCTGTAACAGAAAACACAGGAAAGCTCAGCTGCCATTCTTTAACTGTCACTCCTGAGATCCAATCCTCCTACACAGCATCCTAAGGTGCACGGGCTGCTGGGCCAAAATGTTCTCTAGTAAGTGAACTACTCTGCTCTCTGAAGAAGGTGCAGAAAACCATCAGTTAGCACCTCAGTCAAAGTACTAACAGCTCTGGCAGTACGCAGGAAAGGAAAATATTGATTTTCTGAATGAACGTGCTTTTTATTTAAGCACAAATTTGCACATTGCAAGTGTTATTTTAATCCTAAGTGTGCTACAAACTTCTCACGAATTCCCTCTTTACATCTTAGTTTCCCCATGCACCAGGGTGCTAGAAAAGATTATTTCAGTCAAGAGGTCTGAGGTAACGCAAGACATTATTTTTATTGCAAATGATAATGCTGAATTTGTATTTTGAATCTGTTCACAGGAAGAATAGCGAAAGAATACAAAAATGCGGAGGAGTATCTAGTAGCACGCCAGAGTGCAGCTTCACAGAGAAACTACTGTCTTTCAGAGAAGAGCTGTCAGATACATGTATAATAAACCACAATTGTGTTCAAAGCTAATGCTAATATGGCTCAGTGGGAGACTAGTTTTAAATGTCATATTTTCAAGCCCTTCTCTAAACTATCTTTCCTAGAAAATACTTCAAGGCAACTGGCATTATAATTAATTCCTTAGGCCTGGTTTTCAGAGCTATTAAGTGCACCTATGATCACAAGTGCAATAGGAGATACAGACAGATATTCAGGCTCACCCCATCTAGATAGACAGGTTGTATAAATACTGTCTTAAAAGTATTCCCACCCAAGTGGAAAGGAAGACAAATCAGCTTGATTAAGGATGGAGGTGTCAGGATGACAACACAACTCCTTACCTACTTGAAGCAAGCTAGTTCAAAATTATATGAAAAAAATCTGCTTAGTCCCCTCACGACAAGACAGACATCGAGGTGCTGAAGCAAGTCCAGAGAAGGGCAAGGAAGCTGGTGAGGGGTCTGGAGCACAAGTCTTATGAGAAGCAGCTGAGGGAGCTGG
>JAOXJM010000063.1:16262844-16274229 GCA_026413425.1 Tringa solitaria
GGTATTGAGATTAAACTTGTTCTGTTCCTTTATTTGCGGTCTCTTGTTTGTTCCTAGGGCCTGCCTGCATCCACTCACACAGTTCTAAAGTGAGTCATGAAGATATGAAAATGCCTGTCTTTGTTAGACCACTTAGAACTACATCCTAAGGAAATTCTGTCTTTACTTTCTACAACAAGAGCTGATTAAAAGCTCAGTGAATGTATGTATGTATAATGACATTATTAGAGTGTTCCAGTTCTCAAATATGTAATTATGAAGCAGAATATGCACATATCCCCAAGTTAGTAGGACACATAAAGAAAATAACTGGCCATAAATTCAACATACAGATCATCATATACGTGGTCTTTATGAAAGGAACTAATATGGAGAACAATCCAGAACTACCTTGAATCATCAGTACTAAGGGTGCTAGATAGCAAAAGCGGAGTCACTGAGATGCTTGCTGTGCTGTTGGCATACGACTATGCTATTCATCATGGATGCAGTTATGATGTCCAACAGCATGTTATTTCAAAGAAGCATCAGAGAAGTGCCAGACAGAGCATCAGAGCAGGAACTGACAGATCTCTGCAACACAGGCCTGTAGTTCAAGATACCAAGCAGATGTACTTGTGATGTGTCATCAGATTCTCTTTTGCATTTACTTATTGTAGATCAAAGCATTGACACAGTTGTTGGCTCTGTTCTATCACAAAGATTCTTTGATCAGAGGCTACATTTCAAAAAAAAAAAAAAAAAACCAAAACAAACCACAAAATAACCAAATCAATTTCTTTATTACACCTTTGTGCACTTACTGGATCCAAAACAGTCTAGACGCATGCTATGTCAAGTCCCATAAACAGTGTTGAATCCTTACTTGCACCTCAACTGGATTTTCATGGACTATGAATATAGTTTTGGTGTCATAATCTAAATTTGCAAAGGTGGTGAATCTGTTATCTGTAAAATTATAATTATATAGTATAATTATCACAAGATAAGAATCCCTCAATATACTTGAGTAGATCTGTGCAAATTCAGGAGTTAATATGCTTCTCACCTCCTATCCTATAACAGTCGAAGATGTTTACGTTGCAAGAACACACTGCAGAATACAGCATGAGACAGGTTTTCCAGTGCTCAACATAACTGATGCCTAAAAACGCGCTACACATTCTTCTAGAAATTCTGAGTTATTAGAAGTTTCTGTTACATTAACACATATGGCTTAAAGTAGCCAAGCAAGGTCAACGGCAGCAGAAATACTGCCTGCCCTTCAAGAGACACTAATTCCTGCCTTGCACTTCAGTCAAAGTGATAAAATATTTGTGGTAAAATATTGATAGTGGCCAGCCTCCTCTTAAATGAGTTCAGTGAAGACTGTGCAGCTGTCCAGGCTTCTATAACTTTTTAAGCAGGAACACACATTTTCATACTTCTCCCTCCTTAGATGCATCAAAACTTGACTGGACATGACCCGACCAACCCACTATACGTTGGCTCTGTCCTGAGCAGAGGACTGGACTGGGTATCATCCAGAAGTTCCTTCCAGCATTGGCCTGCGAGTCTGTATCTCAAAGTTCTTGTTGATTCGTGCTTAAATTTATACTGTCTACTGTTACAGAATTCGCAAAAAATTCCAAACTTAAAATTTGAAATTTAATTCTGTTCCAAAATGTACTTATTTGTACAACATGAGCAAAAATTAAGATACAACATTTCCATTTATCTCTTTAATTTTAATTACTATTAGCTTTCCCTTCCCACTCTCCTAAGTAATACATTAGGATGTGAGAAGTAATATTGGGGAAGCTTGATTTCTTTTTTTAAACTTATTTGAGCAAAACACAATCTGTGATTAATACTCTCCTTACGCTTGTTTTATTTTCAGTAACAATGCCACCTGCAGTGCTAAATATAAGAGATATTTGAGCAGTGCATGCATAGTCTCCTCAAAACTGGCATTTGAGCAAGGCTATCGAGCAAAATTTTTATCCACAATATGCAAGAATCTCATACTAAGGCAATATCCTCCTAGTGTCTCTTTCATGTTCAAACTTCAAATTTTTCTATGACAACTACAATTGATCAAGAGTGCTGTACTAGTTTCAAAATACAAGACGTGTGCTGGGGCATCAAGAAGCAGCCATGGCCCGTAGGCAAGCTGGGAACTGGAAGCCCACAATCAATAGCACTCAGGAGCAAAATTCCAACATTCATCTGCTGCAAAAGAAAACATTTACTCTGCAAGTAAAGAGAATCGTGACTGCAACAGTCACAGCAGTATAGGTCAGAGAAGCAGCTTCTGGCTAGCTACATTCACACTACTTGGAAGCCTTTTACAGCATGATAGGCTGCTGGCATATGGTGACAAACTAAGTAGTTTAGCTTTCACTTCGAGTGCTAAGCATATGGACAAAGCTGTGTAAAGAAGTTTTTATCACTCCCATATAGATATACAAAGGATCCATTCCCCCAGACTATCAGTTTAGTTCCTGCATAAGTACCAAGCTCACATTAATCATTTTAAGATCAGAGATATGTGCATGGGGTCAAGGAAGGAGTTCACAGAGACACTCAGAATTTATATATTTCATTATTTACATAATTGTACATTATGCCTGAAACACAGCATGGAAGAAAGCCAACATTTTTCCTTAAACAATACTCCCTCCTTGATTTCTCCCTCTCCTCAAACACACTGAATCATATTTTCAGCATCTGTGTACTCTTACTTGTAGTATGTGCAACCAGTTTTATCTGTATCCTCACTCTTTTAATCTTTTTTCTAGATTTCCGACCCAGAAGACTCACTTCATTAAGTAGGACTTAGATGTAGGTGGCTTAGTGCTTAACAAGTAAAGAAATTCATGATGGTAGCATGATCTGTGTGACTGATCAATAAAAGAACAAGCCAATCTTTATTAATAAACCCTAGAGTATCTCTGAACGTACTTCAAAACAGGATCAAACTGTATCATATTCATAATACCAGCACTATCTCCCTGTCAGACATTTAACTGAATTCAAAAGTGAAGTGACTTCAATGTTATTTGTTCCATCAAGATTACAGCATCACTATTCTAGTTTTGTGTGCCTTCAAACTTATCTTTCATTCCTATTGCATGGGAAAGATTAATATATACAAATGTTAGAGTAGTTTTAAGTATATTATACTTCTTATGTTAATAACTATCCAACATTTTAAACTGATCACTAGCAGACACTTAAAGGGAAGTTTCTTCCTGCTTCTCACTCTCTTCCCATCTTAATAACAATTTCATCACTTTTACTGCACTTTTCTGTCACACTGACCAAATCTGAAACTTTTTTGGCTATAAGCATATAAAACACTACTTGTTCAAATAACACATTCACAACTTCCCTCCCTTTCATTTCTATATTCCTACTGCCCTACAACTCTTCTTTATAGTCATGATCACAACGGTAATACCTAAGAGACAAGAAAGGCAGGAATCCCAATGTATTCAACTCTATACCACACAGAAATAATTGTCCTGACAAGCTTATAATATAAAAGGAGCAAACTACATACAGGTGTCATAAAGGCTGAGGTGACAAGCCACCATAGCAAGTACGCTATCATTTATAAAATATTTTTTTAAAACACTGAGTCTGTTTGAAGGACAGGACAAATAAAAATCCAGGAACCTCATCAAGACCAAGTTTATGAGTATCTACATCTGTTTCTGGAATTCCTAAGAAACACCTCAAAAAGTTCATAGAAAGCAGGTGGGAGTTCTTCATGGATTCATGGATTCTTAGACTGAAAAAAGGGAATTCATGGAAAGCATTAGAGAAAAACATATTGGGAGATACCTAAAAGGCAGGTGTCAAACTTCTAAAAACCCATTAAGGTATTCCTAAAAAGCAGACAGAAAAATCATAGAACGTGCTTGGGGGATTTCTAGAAAGCATCAATAAAGAGCCTTAAAAACCATATGTAGCATAGAGAGAGCACAGGCAAAAAATATTTATAGAAAGTTCTTGAGAAATTCATATAAAGTAGGTGGAGAATCCCATATGGGGCATCCCCAGAATGCACAAATTTCACGCAAAGCTCTTAAGGACTTCTGAAAAAGGAGGAAGAAATCTTCCTTATCAAGAAGATTTGATTTTGCCATAGTATTCCTGTTCTCAGTTCAAGAAGATACATTTCATTCAAGAGGCAAGAAAGTTCTTGATCTTATAAGCATTTCTCCTATTGCCCTCATTCCCTATGGGTCAATAGTCAAGTATCTTCTGCTGACTTACTGGAAAGACTTCCTGACAGAGGAAAACAACAAACCTTTTGGCTCCTGAAGACAGAGAATTTTTAAGACCTTCTCTAACAAATAGATTCCATGACACTCTACAGATACATTAAATAAATATTAAGCTCTTACATCACAGATTCAAAGAAGAGACTAAGGGAAACTGGTATCTTCAGATGAAAAGTGTCCTCTTTTCCTCAATATTGACTAGATTCCAAATTCTAAAGTGACACACACTTAAAAAGTTAGCAGACAAAAGGCCAAATATCCACTCCACCTGTAACCAGCAAATAAAGTTTTAATGTGAGCATCTGTATCTAAGTGTAACATTTAACAGAAACAGTAGCATCAATAGGCCACATAGTATGTTTAGAAAATGTAAGAGGATTTGAGACTACATCCAAATATTTAATATCAGTTTTAATCCAGATGGCAAGCAACATAGCAAATTATAATAGTAAACCTAAACTGATGGTAAGGGTACAGGCACTCTTAGATGAATTTCAGCTGTTCAGCTATTGCAGTTTTATGCTTCTTTGAAAAACTCGTGCCTATTAAGCACATGGACCACATGCTTTTTATTGCTGACTAGGTGCTGCAAAATTCTATGAAGATGTTTAATGTGTCATAATTTTAAAAAATACAGCCATAAATACATAGAGCATGTGCATTTCAATTCCAAGAGCAGTTAAGTGAAAAATATCATTACCAATTTCATTCACTGTGGTTCCTGTTAATTTCTGTTGCTAGTTCCATGTGTATTAAACCCAGCCATGAATCAGACCTGTATATGTTATCAACAGAAAAGGCTGAACTTCCTAAATAGGCTAAGCAGTCTTCTATTACTTTGTTGGGGCTAAAAATGCATTCAATTATTTATGAGAAACAAAGCAGTTCTAAAAGGGGAAGCTATTAGGATGAATCACCATTAATCCTAAAATAACTAATCAATGTTTGTGAAACCCACCTGGGAAATACCCAAGTTCAAGCCCCTAACCTGAAGTGGACAGGTCAGAGTCTTACACATGAGATACTCAAGTGGAATGCAAGAATATTCACCAGAAATACTAATATATTAAACATACCTATCTTTAACTACTGTTCAAAAAGTATTTATCTATGACACTATCAGTGACTTCCAAAAGCGACGCATTGTATTATCAGATTTAGTAAAAAATACATACCATTCAGTATATGCAATATAAATTACAAAGCAGTAATGAAAGGATAATCTCTTCTCTCATAATTGTTTATACTATATCATTGTTGAGACTTGCACAAAGCACCAGAAAATCTCCTTTACTTACATACTGTCCAACTCTCTATGACATTTTAAGTATTCTTCAGATTATACTTTTGAGATCTGAGATTATATTTATTTTTTAACACTTACACTCCTGACGAGTTCTCAGGGGTAGGAAGGAGGTCTTGCTTGACACTACATGACAAATTTTAGGCTTACAAATTCTCAAGGTCTTGGGGTTTACCCACAATTTCAAACAGGCCACAATCTGACCCATTAGTAAATTAAATGTTATCAATTAGACAAGATCAATAATCATGTAAACTTTAGTCCTATTGTAACCTCATAATCTATATCATTATTTCATAGCAACAGCTCACCTTCGGGTCGTGCATGGGAAGAACTGTCACAAAAGTTTAACAATTTATCATTTAGCTCTTTATTTAGTATGTCTTTTAAAAGACTTACGTCTTAGTATAACCTATGAAATTACTTGCCAGACAAGAATAAACTACTCAATGACGACAATTTATTTTTTTTATTTTTTTTCAAATAAGGTGATTGTCCAATTAGGAAAAAAGCAGAAGCATTTGGACTCATGAAACTTGGCAGGATAATGTAACCTAACATAGGCAGCACACTGCTGATGTTCCCAAGACTCTTTCCTCTCTTTGAGGCACTATGTGGACAAAGCGGTAATGCAACTGCAATTTATCTTTCTCTGCTGGTACAGTGTTACAGCTACCCAAATGCAAAGTATATTTTCACAGAATTGGGGGCTGGAGGGGGACAGATGGACTACCTTTTTTTTTCTATTTTACTCTAAATGTATTTGGGGTTACCTTTTCTTTGTGTGGGTGGGATGGTATGTTGATTGATCATTTCCACTTGATTTCACATAATTGAACTATTTTTAGCTGAAAATTTGAGATCTCCTAGCTATGACTCTTCTTATGTTAAGAAAGGAGGAGTAAAACTAAGTCATGTGCCTATCAAGTGATTTAAGTAACGCAAGTTGAAATAGTTTACTACAAATAATGTTATAAATGGAGATGCAAGAAAATTAAATACTTCATAGCCTGACAGGTAATATTTAGAAAAATATTTTTAATTTAGTACACGAATAATGGCTTATCAATCTGAAAACATCATTTTCTGTAGCTCAGAGAAGGCACCAACGTGAAAAAACTGATCACAATGGTGCTGGTGATAAATAAAATATCAAATACCCAAACAAGTGCAAGGAGGGAATAACACTGTTTCACTAAGTTGTCTGCAATCACTCCAACTAGAATCAACTAACTTTTTTCATCTAGTTTCAAAACACTTGACAGAAACTTGTAGCTATTCTCTTTTTCGTAGGAATTGAAAGTTATCTTTCCTCATTCTAAAATGCTTTCTTTTATCTTCAATGTGATAATTGTGCAGTTATATTTTGTAGATATTCAAAATGCATTTGGCAGGAATGGTTGTTTCTGAGGACTATTTTTTTGTTTATAGATCTCATGAGTTGACACACTTGTTACTATGTCATCTTCTTATGAAGCATACACCTAATCTGCAATCAGAATTCTTTATTGTCTAACTCTTCATTTTATCTTTTATTCATTTCAGAACATATACATCCCTACAAAAGATGCTGGGGATGATGCAAAAAAGGCACAAGTAATATTACATTTTAGTAAATACTATAATCTTATTCTTAGTGAAATAAACAATTTTGATATGAATATTACTGTACAAACTACAGCTAGCCTGGAACACAAAAAGAAAAAAATATGTCTTATTAAGCTAGAAATGTCAATTTTGTAAATGTTCAAAAAACCTATCAAGATATATGTAAATTATGATAATTTGGAAGAAAACAGGAGTCCAGCATTAGCTGTATTTAATTTTATTTTTAAATATTATGTTTTGCGATAAAACCAGTTGGGAAAACAAGATTATTTGAAAGAACTCAGAAAAAAAAAAAGGATCTAGAAAAGTTAAGTTTCATCTACATAGAGTAATGAAACCAGCTTAAATAAGGGGAAACGGAGATAAAACTAATTTCCCCAAAAGAAAATAACACAGCCTTGGAAAAACACTACACATCACAGTAAACACTAAAGACAGGGAAAGCTATGGATGACACTGGTCAGCATGTGATAAACCAGCAAGTTAATTTTAGTTACACACACAGGCGTAACACATGGGACTTAAGGACAGAAAGGAAAACTAGAACACTGGAATCAACATTGGGTAGGTGATTACTACAAGTGTGCAAATACTTGAAGTGAAATGTAAAACTACAAAAGGGTTAGCAGCAGAAAGGAATAGCTGATGCCCAAAAAAGAATAGCTTTGGTACCCAAAGATTACTTCATCTGCAAAAGTTTAAGGTGATCAAAGGCTAAGCATTTATCTAGAAATTAACACAGCTATGCATATCCAGGAATAGCTATGAAATTAAATACAGGGAAGTGCTGAATTTAAACCACTAGAAATCAGTTTTACATCAGAAGACTGCTGGATCAGGTAATGACCTTTTGGTCAGCCCATCTAGTCTGTAGTGCTACAATATACAAGCTCCTAAATCAAAGTCCTCATATATTACAAATTCTGATAAAGAAAAAACATGCTTGCAGAAAAAGTTGTTGAACAAATCACCAAGGAAAAGTCTGTGACTAATGATGTGAGTAATTTAACCAGGTGTAATCATTGAAGTGCTGGTAAACAGAATTATAGCAAGCAAGTTGCACAGATCTGAAAGAAAAAAATCTGTTCCTGAAAGAATGAAACCAAAACTAAAACCTCATTAGACTCTACTACTTCACTGAAAATTAAGTCACATTGATTCCAAGTTAGGAGGGTTTAAGATGTGTAAATATCACAGAAAGAGTTGGACTGATACTTAGTTCATGAAAAGAGAAAGCCTTATCACAACTGAGGCATTGCTCTAAAGGGAATACTCATTCTCTAGACTTTTCACCCTAAAGCTCTCATCCATCTGGTTACATGTTTAATGAACCAGTGTATTTTGTAGTAAATATCTTTACTGAACCTGTGTGTGAAGTCAGGCCTTAATTAGACACACAAAACTATAGCTGACAAATTCATATAGCATATTTGGGGAATTTAAGAGTGTAACAATAAGATCAACAGAGTCAAAAGAATTATAATAGAAGTCTAATTAGACTCTTTAGTCTGGCAGAAATAAAGAGCATGGGGGAAAAAATGAGGGGCAAGAGCACTCCTGGTACTCTCCCAGTAAAGATTCAGTGACAAGTATGGGTTGACTTAGCCTGGGTATGAGCACACAGCAGATGAAAGCATTCTCACATTACATTTCACCTGCCTCTACATTCCCCATTTCTACATGTATGCTGTTTTGAGGGAATTGTTCTTTCCTGCATCACCAGAAGAAACAGAAATGTGCAGTATAAAACTTCCCAACTGTTTCCCGAGACCCCTCTGTACAGTTAATTAGCTCTACCATCTAGAGCTACTAGATGGTAGCTCTGCACATTCCTTGCATTAGTAGCCTTGAAGTCTAGCATTTTCCTTTCTGCCTCTGGAATTGCTTCTCTGCCTCTGAAATTTCTCTCTAAATTGTTACATACTGTGAACCTGAGTTATAGGTGAAGAAAAGAAGTCACAAATTCAAGGTGGTATCATATCATACTCGAGACAGTAGTGCCTGGGACAGACCACCTCTTCCTTTTCTTCACTTATAGAGGAAGAAAAAGCATCCCCACCAGACATTAAGTTTCTCAGCTTTGCAATTATTCCCTCTTTTCTGCTCTTTGGCTGTATCTTTTTGTAAGTCTCTTTTCTAAGGTCAGTAGACACACACAGTTAGTTTAAATATTACAGCTATTTATTTCTGGCAATAATACCTCAGTCTTTTAGTCTTTTTAATTAAAGAGACAGCAGAAAGCATTGCCTTCCATTTCATAACTTTCATATTTCATTTAAATATCTCTACCTAATTTTAAAAGTAATTTCACTTTTTTCTATTTAGCATGTAATTTTGATGACCAACCAAGAAGCTGAGGTGAGGATTACAGAAACACTCAAATGCACACACATGGGAAAAACAAGGCAAAGCATGATTTTATGCAGAGGTCTCAGCTCTTTCACTTACTTCCTCCTTCACGTATTTTATTATTTTATTGGCAGTTGTACCAGATAGTAGAGATATACTGATTTTATACCCATATATAAAATGTCTCAACAGAATTACATAGACGAATCACAAAAAGAAAGAGCAGCAGTAATAAACTAAACAAAACTCCAGAATTTATCAAAGCACAAAATTTGACTTCAAAAGGTTCCAAGCTTGCAAAACAATGTACTTTTCAGTTAATCTAGGAGTTAAAAGGTATGTCTTTGGGTTGGTTTTCCATTGTCCAAGATTTTCTGTGTTTACTGTCAGTTGATAGCATTAGAAAAAGTATTCAGATAATCGGCAGTATCTCAGAAGTTATTCAGCAGATCAAGAGACACAATCTCCCTGTGACAGCATAGTCAGAACATTACAGAAGGAAATCATAATGAAAAGAAATAAAAGAAATTAATCTGAAAAGATGTGATTTTGAATTTAATAGTACAAAAAAGAAACTAACAGTTTGGGGTTTTTTTTGTTGGTTGGTTTGGGTTTGTTGTGGGGTTTTTTTTGGTGGTTGGTTTGTGTTTTTTTTTTAAATTGTATTACTTACACTTTAAGGTGTGTGTTAGTATTATCCCTGTAAGCATAGAAAGCCCGGGACATTGGGAGAAACATGTTTATAGAAAATAGCACCCAAAACTTGAAGATTACCCTCAACTGAAAGAAACTACATTTTTAAAGTTGTTGCCAGTGTCAGAAGTTATCAGATGGGTTCAGAAGATTCCCAACTCACACAGCAATATGCCAGAAAGGAAATTTACTTTCTAGTTTAAGTCACTGCAATAGTGTTACAATAATTGCTTGCATTGTAATCTGCTTTGCTCTTGATGTCACTCTGATGTCAATATAAAGGCAATATGTCAATATAAAGTGTTTGCAATTAATTTTAAAGGTGGAAAGATACCTGGAGGAAGAATGCATGCATATAATAATACAATTCTCCTAAAGACTGTTTATCTTTTAACAAAATCCAGGAAGCACCTAACCTGGTTATTAGATATGAATGCGTGACATATTGAGCTTTAAGTTACTGTAAGACCATCAACAAAAATAACAGTATTCAGTATCAGTACATTCACTCAGGAAAAACTCTTGCCAGCCCAATGTAGATGTGGAGGGAAATATGAAGACCCTGGCACCTCTTAGACACACTGCAGTACAGCCTGAGCTGAGCTATCTGTAATATCATGGCCTAGATCCTTGTAACACTGCTGGCAATAATTTAAGTTTAATGTGGGAGCAACGCAGGCCACATTCACTCTGTCCCTATACAACAGATGGTGTTGACATACCATAGGATGAGAATACGCTCGCAAAGCCATATCAAATGCCACTCCTGAGCATGTTTCTTCAGCCATCTAGATCTCCTTTTCTTGTACAAATTTCTCCAATCTTTATCAACTGTTTAAGAGTCAGCACTCATAACACCAGTATATTTGTACCTGCATCTAACACTTTCCAGGGATGGGATGCTCACAGATTCATACCTTAAAAGATATTTTGAACATTTAAATATGTCAAATTCAAAATATCACAACATTTCTACCTCAAGATCCTTCACCTTGATAGATTTTTCCCTTAATCTTAGCACGAGTTCAAAAAGCCAGGAACAACTTCTCTATAGCAATCACACAATTAAAACTAGTGTTAAAAACAGAACCAAGATTTACAGAATTACAGAATCTTCCAGGTTGGAAGGGACCTTCAAGATCATCTTGTCCAACCATCAAC
>JAOXJM010000063.1:16280078-16308316 GCA_026413425.1 Tringa solitaria
AATAGCATTTCAGCAAGGTATGTCTTTCAGTGATTGTTTTCTCTCCACAGAAACCCTTCACACCTTATACTTCTAACTTAACACACTACAATATAGCATCAGATTTCATAAGCAAGAAACTAAACTTGCTGTTGCCAGAAGAGATACAGCTCTGCTACATCTAATAATGCAAAAAATCAAACTCTGTCTTTGGACCATGGTGACAGAGAAGTTACATGCATACAATCAAAATCTAATCTCTCCATCCACCTTAGACTCAGCTGGCTGGGCAAACACATTTTTCTGACAGGACCAAGCACTAAAACTAGTACTTTTTCAACATAAGTGAAACATTTTTATAGCACTATTATAAAATATTTAGTAATTTTTTTAAAAAAAAAGCAGTATACATTAAATTCCAGGCAAATGTTTCTTTCCGTCAAAAAAGGAAGCGTAATTTTCCAAAGGTAATACTAAAATGAAAGAGATGAGAACATTTTAAATCCTTAATAGAAATTTGACAGCCCACCAATGACGCTCAGTTATGTGTACAGTACTTCATTTATACCTGGTATGGTATTGCTCTTTAAAAAGTACATTTTCAAAGGCAATTCAAGCTCTTTCTATCCCAGAATAGGCCAACAGATACATTAACATGGACACATCTACCTTACCTGAACCAAGAGGCGGGACGCAGTAGCTTCAGCTCATAGTCACAGTAATTCTGCCACATGGCTTTTGAACAAGAACTGGCTTGTAACCAGCTGGCTTGCAGCAAAGACAACTGTCTGCACCTCTGTAGACAAACCCTAAGGATTAGAGGAAGGAAAAAAATAAAAATGTCAGGCTGTTAAGGCTATCCAGCTGTCTTTGATCTAACATGCTGTAATTTTGACCATAAAAACCTGTCCAACGTTTCAGATAGAATAAAAAACACAGAGATATATATTTTTATTTAATTAATTAAAATACTGAAGTAAACTTAGAGCCCCCACTGTAAATTCAGGTCTACTGATAATAAAAATAAATATTGCAACATGTTCCATGAGAAAATTCAACTGAAAGTTTGTGGAAATTAGTTAAACCGATGAGACTATGGAGCTGAACTTCACAGGATTTCAATCAATGGGAGAAATCAGTTCATATAAAGGAAGCAGAGGCATCAGGAGAACCTTAGAGGCAACACCAGTGCAAGGAATACAGAAAGCAGTAGCAACCGTGAAAAAGAAAAAGCAAACTCTTAAAAGTAGGTATAAATAATATGATTTCTGTGCAAAAGCAAGCCCCAGGAAGAAACCTAGAGGTTGTTGGAATCAAAAGTACAAATAGATTTATAAGCCCTTTTTAAAGGAGTTGTATACACCATCTATGAATATTTTAGAAATACCCAAATTGGACTAGGACAGTTAAAGCTGCTTCTTGTATAGGTCTTTATTTACACAGTAGAACTATTCACAGACTTTATTTTGGAGATTTTTACATAAAGAGTAGAATCAGTGCTAACTTTATCAAACACATTATGAACTATGGAAGGGAAGAAAGAAAATTCAGAAAAAAAAATCAAAACAATAAAATAGGGTTGGAGCATTTTAAAGATGTGATTACTGGATGAACCTGGAATTTCAGCAGACCAAGCAGGATTTAAAGCTTTCTATATCATTTTGAAAACAAGCACTACCACTTGCATTACATATTAACAGAACTTAATTTGTTAACTCTCCTCTATTTTTCCTTAGGAATCACTCTGCACTCCAGAAACTTCATGGGAATTTTAAACTCTTTAATAATCTTGAAGAATCTTGCTGAAAAAGCCAGTATAAATTAGCCAAATTATATTTGAGATTTGACAAGAAATTATAGTTATTGCTCTTTTTCCTTCTTTTCAGGTCTTTGTCAGTTTCAGAAAGCTAGATTTCCTGAAATGTTCAAATCTGAAAGTAATTAGCTATTTACTACCCTTTCCAGAGGATTTGGCTATTGGTGAATTGAATTTTTGTAATTAAAATATTGATATTGTTCTGATTAATATCTTTTTTATCACTGCTATGAAACAATCAAATAATTGGCAACAGTAATATCAGCAACCCTGACAATGATTGTTCTTCTGTGGAGGAGATTCTTTATACCACTACTATGTGGTAAGAGTATTTTTTCCCCCATTGTTCTGCATTAGAATTAATTACACAAAAAGAGTTGCTGTCAGCCAAAGCAATAAAAGCAATAAAAGCCAAGTAGCCCTTTAAGCTCTGTATATACAATATTACAGCTCAGGAGGTGTAGAGTTAGCAACAGAAAATTAGCAAAGACTTGGTATATTTCTGGATTTGAGTAAAAAGAAGAATCCTCTGTATTAGACAGACTACATCACAACTACCATTATTACTGGAGAAGCAGAACTATTGCTTATCACTTCCCACACACATTAAATTACAAGCCCTATCTCTAATGAGAGACTGTTATTTATCAGCTAAGTATTATTCTTCTATTGATGAATAAAATCTTTTGCCTTATAAAAGCAAAAACAAAACACATTTTATGAAATCCATAAAACATATCTTATTTAAAAGTCATTTCACACACACACACAAAATCCCATAAACAGATTTATTTTAAAAGCAACTAAAAGAAAGGAGATTTTGTTAAAATAAATTTTGTTTACAGGAGCTCTTAAAAAAGTGTTTAAGCATTTAGGCATAGAATAAAGATAAACTGTATATATTTGAAGACAATTGCTCAGCTAACTGATTTTCCAACTATCAGCATTATTTTAGCTGACCTATTACCTATAGTAACTATACCTATAGTAACCTATATTACCTATAGCTAACCCCACAAGAAGAAGAGACTTCAGTCATGAAAGACTGCTTTATGGACCAATACTGCTCATGTTGCAGCACAAACCAGACAGAATCACAAAGACATCTAGTTGAAATCTTGCTTGCCTAATTTGTTCCTCTACTACCATCCAAGTAAAAGGACTGTTCTCATCTAACCCTTAAACTGTGTGCAATAATATCTACCAATCCAAACCTGAGATGGTGCAGCTGCACCCAAATATACAGTGATGAGTTGAAAATTTCAAAATTACATGATGAAGATCTAGTTCCCAATTCTCCTAAATACCGTCAAAGCTCTGTTGTAGAGAAACATGCTTATTTTCCTAAACAGAGAAAGATATATCTAATCCCACATTTCCCCCATTATCTTTGTGAAAACCCAGAAGGACAATTGAGCTGACTATGCACAGCACACCAGTGTTAAAAATACAGTATGCAGTTACAATAAAAGTTGTTTCTTATCTACCAGGTTATCTTTGATTTATACCACTGTGACCACATTGCAGACCCAACAAATCACTTCCACCTACAAACAACATCAAGCATATTTTCCTACAGGAGACAACAATTCAGAGTTAAACACTTAACCTCAAAAGTTGACAGATACTATTTATACTGCAAATTGTTACACTAGGAGAAAAAGCATGGGGTTTTCTGGTCTTTTTCTACCATCTCTTTAAAGAAAATTAAAAGATATTAAAATACCTGCTTTCACAAGCAAGATTCCTGGGACAGTTCTCCCTCCAGTTCAATGAGTACTAAGGTGGGCAGTTACTTCCTGCCACCTGCTACCAATCATGAAAGGAAAAAACAAAACAGGTGCTTGGTGCTTTGGGTATAAGCCCTTCCCCTCACTCAGGTGAGGTCAATCAGAGGCAACTTAGGAAATAGAGCAGAACTTAGACTGCTATACATGTGGTGATCATGGAAAATGACTGAAAAATTATGTGAGAAGGACTTGTCTGGGTACAACTGTTTTCTGATATTTAAATGCTTTAAAATAAATTTTATTGTACATATTCCTTTTTCAAAATTCCTAAAAAATATAGCTGTCAAAATAAAGATATTACATCCTCTACATTTATGGTGAATTTCAAACCTGTTAAACACTGGGGCAAAATTTCTGCTAATGCAAATTGGTATTATCTGAAGAAAGCCAACATCCTAGAGCTGTGCAGAGTCCCACGCACTGTGGATCTACTGCTCTGTTGCCTAGGTTTTGTAGAGCATATTTAGTATAAGAAAAATACTTGCTTTTAAACTGAAACATAAATCTGCAAGTAAAATTTTGACTCTGGGATGGAGAAAATTTACAAAATAGTTTCAATATAGGGGGGGTATCAAAATCTGTCTTATTCTATATATTTGAAGATAAAACAGCAGCTAATAAACTATAATAATATGCCTATAATAGCACAGTTTCAAATGTCCATGTCTGACGGAAGTAGACCTCAGGAACCTCAATCTCTCAACGTTACATACAATTCCTGTGCAAAAAATATAAAGCAATTCTTCTTACACTAAGAAGAAGAAGCTGTTAGAATAAAACCAGTTCTATCTATACTGCTTTTTTGACTGATTATTATTATTATTATATCTCTTTGCTTGTAATGCTAAGAATATAGACTCTTCACAGGGCTGTGTGAATATTTATCTTGATATATGTGTATGTACAGAATAAAGTTTCTGAAGATAAATAGTAAGCAAACAATATGAGTTTGGAATTATGGTGAAGTTCGGAAATCAATACATACACATATTTTGATCATTATGACTGAAGTGCAGCCTTGATGTAGTTGTAGAGCACTTAGCTGGTGTTTTAAAGGCACTCGTACCTGATTCTCTACATTGACAGGTAGGAACAAAGGGGAAAAAAAATCCCCGAAGCTCCGCATCAGCTATGGCAGAAAGTTGGAAGTGATGAAAAACAGTATTAAGTTGCAAGAAACATGACTGAGTTTACTAGCACAGCACCCTACAGGCATAAAAGTGTGGTCCTTTCACAAGCGTGTGTGTGGTGTGAAAGGCATATGTGAATAACCTGTTTTGTGCCGAAGTCTGGCTTCCCAGCTCTTCTGTACTTAATGGATTACTTTTATCCATGTTTCATTATGTAATTAAAAAGTTCTTTGACTAGAGAGGCCTAGCACACACTGGCTCAGAAAGGTCCTGAGGTCCCATTGTATAATACAAACTTTCATCAACCCAACCAGCCTGTCTTTCAAAACACACCTGCAGGCCTCACCCACCTCCAACTCACCTTTAGCTACAAAAGCTGTTTCTTACCATGCATCTCCGGAGCAGCCCTTTTGCATGTATTGATTTTTAAGGAGCAATGGCACCAAAGGTATGACAGTTGAGACCATATCTAAAAGAACCGAACTTCTCCCCTCCAACTTTGCGAACAGGATATATTTCTTCTCAGAGAAATGAAAACGTTGTCAAAAATTTGGCCCAGAAACGCTGAACATGTGGCGATGGCTTCTGTGAGGACAGGCTGGGGCTGCCTGGTGCCAGACACAGCCAGTTCCAGCCGCCTCTGCAGGGCCCCTCCACACATAGGCCACAGCTGGGCCCATCAGCGAAGCTGGTGGCACCTCTTTGAAAATATGCTTGAGGAAGGGCAAAAGACTTCCTGGCAGTGAGGAAAGAAGTGTCAGAAACAGCCCTGGGGACTGCACAGCCGGGGCAGAAGGAGGGGAGGAGCGCCCTCGCTGCACAGACATGACCATCTGCCCCAAGGAGGCTCCAGCCTGCCCCAGCCCTCCGCTCCCTCAGCCCTCCGCTGCCCCAGCCCTCCGCTGCCCCAGCCCTCTGCTCCCTCAGCCCTCTGCTCCCTCAGCCCTCTGCTGCCCCAGCCCTCCGCTCCCTCAGCCCTCCGCTGCCCCAGCCCTCTGCTGCCCCAGCCCTCCGCTCCCTCAGCCCTCCGCTCCCTCAGCCCTCCGCTGCCCCAGCCCTCTGCTCCCTCAGCCCTCTGCTGCCCCAGCCCCAGCTGCTGAAGGCAGGAGAGGCCAAGCAACACGAGCACTCCTGGCGTTTCAGCAATTATTCCCAAAGGTGGACTTCTTTTTTTCCTTTTTTTCTTTAAGACCAGCCAAAAATTCAACAAAGAGAATGAAAATGAAGGAATTTTGCATTTAGATGAAGTTAAAATTCAGAGCTTTAAATATTCACAGAGAAATACTACAATGTTTAAGTATGACTCGCTCAAATTTCATGCAAAAGTTCGCTTTACTTTTAAGACACTATTCTTGCTCTGGCCTAGAATTCAACTGAATATTTCACAGGGAATCTGGTCCTGGAGCACAGTATGATTACCTTGGTAATCTGCCATATTTCCATTTCCTGAGCTTCACGAATGGGAGCTATGACAGCCTAAAAGATGGAAAAAGGAATGTTTTGAAACCTTAGAAAGTCTTTGGTTTAGACTCAGAATTTTACAGAAGGTTCAAGGTACATTTCATTTTGTTGGAACAGTTTGTTTGATAAGAATATCCCTCAGTCATAGAAAAAGACCAAGTCATAGAAGAAAATAGTTTCTTTCATTGTCCCTAGCTTATCTCTTCATCCTCTTGTCAGCATATGGGCAAGGTATGTTTGCTTTATGACTGGGATAATCAATGAACTCTAATGACATCAAATTCGTGTAACAGCAAATGTCTGTCATAAATTAGCTTATGTATATCCATAATAGATGAGCTAATGTTTTCTGTGTGACTGCGGCCAAGTTGTTGAACCAGTTGAAGCTGTCAGTCTGCTCTTAATCTTTCCTGACACTATGCTTAGAAATTTAATAAGACAATACCCAATTTAACAAATGACAGCTCTGTTGCTTTCTCTCTCTTGTCACAAAGAAAGTTGTCTTTTTCTGAATCACTTTTGCTTAAAATGTCATGTATTTAAGCTAAGCTGCTGTGACCAGCCATTTTTTCTCCAGTAAGTGCTGGAGAAGGTACAAGAGTGCACTCCATACACCTTACACCGTGAATTTAGAGCTAACTGAATGGGGGTGTGGATGGAGAAACAAAAAGTATCTCACTGGGGGCAGGAGGGCGGGGTGGGAAGTGCGCTTAGCTTAATTAAAAGCACTTTAATAACATTGGCTTAAGAAAGAAAAAAAAAAGCCGCAGAGTGAACTGGAAGTCTCCAGGGTATTAATCCCTGTGGCTTTGAGTGCTGGAGTTTATGACAGAGCAGTACAGACTTGTTTTGAAGGAGCTCTAGATTTTATTAGCTTATGGTAATGCCGCTGCAAGCAGTTTGCTGCTGTGTGCTCCCAGCTGTCCCCTGGCTACACTAGAGTCCTAAGATCCACAATAAAAATCTTTTTGTTTTCATCTCAAAAGGCTTTTACCCAACTACATTGAGCAGCCACTTATTTCATGAGTGTAGAAGCAATGGAAACAGAATTTATGACTATTGTTTGTATGTAGTTCATTAAACCTCAGGAGGCTGTTTTTTCCAGTGTGAATTCATACTTCAATTCATGTAGAGTTCCACAGGTACCCTGACTTACTTAGTCAAGTGTTCACTTGAAAAGCTTTTGCTTTTTCTGGGGTGGTTTGTGTTTGGGGGTGGTTTGGTTTTTGAGTATTAGATTTAATAGAATTTCTATTCCTTTTGCTTCTTTGGAAGCTTGTGGCTAGCAAGGAGATAGTGAGACCCCACTAAAGAAGAACTATGGTGGGTTCAGTTTACCATCATGCAGCGGGTGTGCTCTGCCCTTGGCTGCCAGCAGGCCCTCCTTCTCCACAGCTCCTCTGCAAACCTCAAGCAGCATCATGTCACATGTCACTACACTACCCAGGTGACACGGGTGCTGCCCAGAATATACACAGCATAACTACAAGCCTCCTGTTTCCTCAGCTATCATAGTTTCACTATTTGCAATAAACATTCTTCAAAGCATTACAAGACGTGTAGTATAAAATGTTGACATTTAACCTGTCAGGGCCTGTCCATCAGTGTTGTCCCCTACCCCTTATTCTCCAGCAGTTACCATAGCATTCATCAGGCCCTGCTCAGGGGAACTCCATCCGTCACGTTCAGGGGTGGTCTGCTTCTCTGTTTCAGTATGTCAGATAAGAAAAGCTTTACCAGGAACAAGATGTAGTCCTTGAAAGCAGAAGCTAGAAAACTCACCCCTATGAGCACATATCTCTGTATTTAAACCTAAGTACTCTGCAGTGCATCAGAATTATGGGATCATATTGTTCATAAAAATAGTGTTTTCTCATTTCTAAATAAAAACCCTTTAAATATCAATAGATTGAAGAATAAAAAGATACTAGTTTCATGTGTGCAGGTCTTTGATGATTGCTAGAATGAAATAATCTCAGGAAGGAATTAAAAATTGATGTAGATACACAAATTTATCAATTTCATAAAAATGAGAAATAAGCATTTATACAATTTCTGACTGCTGGGAAATCTCTCATGCATATGTGAGAATATATTGTCTTTAAGATTTCAACTTACATTTCTCTCTGCTAATTATCTTAGGAGTTATGTAAACGACCATTAATATTTTTCAGCTATTTCAAATCTTCTGTCTAAAACTCAAATCGTTACGGACAATAAGAAACATGAAAAAAAATCAAACATACGTCTAATAAAAGCTATGCCTACAGCTATGTTGAATAGTCAAATGAAAGTACAAATTCCTACAAATGCACTCATTTTCCATATACTAGTGCACACAGGGACTGTTATATGTATTAGAGCTTCAGTCTGCAAAGCACTTAAGCACATATAAAACCACTAGTTTTCTAGTTTTCACTGAAATCATCAGATATACCTCCCATGACAGCTGTGGTGCAGCACAGAGATACCAAAACTACCATAAATGAATTCGTTTGGTAACTAGATACAAACCAGCGGTGACAGCACAGAGCTCAACGCAGATTAATTTTCTTTTCTGAGCAACAGCAGTCACTTAAAGACAGCTCGTATCTCTCTATGCAGTAATGGGATCTGCAGAATGGAGGCAACAGCTGTCTTCAAGTTCCAAGTAAGTGCAAGTCAACTGAAGGCGCATTCAGTCTAGATTATGAGTAATATGCACAAATGACTGCAAAAAGCCTGAACACTAAATTTTAACCGAAGTTGTCAGAGCTTCTGAACGTGTGCAGTGTTTACAGAACAATATTTCTGAAGCACTGAAAAAACCATTATCAACTTTGCAAAGCAACGTAGTATTAGTAACAATACCAGGAAACACAGTGGGTGACACATAATTTCTCAGAATTAAATATTCCACAGTTAGAATACAAAAGTGTTAAGATAACTATTCCTGTCAGCAGAATAGGAATAGAAAGATGACAAGATAAAGGGGCGTGTGTGTGAAGAAATCCCTCTTGCAGATAATGAAATTGCAGGCAGATTCACAGCAATGTATGAACGTTTCCTCTTTTGTCTGAGCTTCAGTTGCAAGCCAGAGCAGATGCACAAAGTGCAGTACCATTAACCCTCAATGTCACACGCGTGACAACTGGGCAGGTTAACATCAGCACATAAGCTGGCCTAGAAAGACACCACTGAAGCCCTGCATCCAAAGGTTTACTAGGCAGACAGCTGTGTGGTTTTGAGCAGCGCGGGCTGTTCTAACACTGATAAAATAAAGGAAGCAGCCTAAAATTAGAGTGATCTGAATTTAATTCCAAAAGACTATGACTTGATGGATATTTCATTTAACTTTGTTTGCATTTTAAATTGAAAGCAGCAATGATGTTCCTTACTCTTTCTTGTAAAATTCTTAATTCATTCCTTGGTCTGCAATATCATTGGAAGTCATTCATCTTTCTGAGGTAATCACTGAGAAAGTTTCCATTTCCAAAGACTGTGCCTACCAGGGCGCAGTGGGAGGGATACCCCACAAGGACTGGGAGCTGGGGGCTGAGAGGTTGGTAGGATCACGGCCTCCCCAAGGGGACAAGTCCAGCACCCCCAGTGAGCCCAGCCCAACCTGGGAGTCCTGGGCTTGAGTACAGCTCATGCACAAAGCGAGGGGAACACCAAAGAGGTGTTTCAACTTTATAAAACAAATGATGCATTTTAATTCTCCTTTTCTCTGAGTCTGTGTCAATAGAAAAAGTCAACTGTGCTCTCTGCACTGAAGACGACAATTTTCTGAGTGGATTTTTTTTGCTAAATACAAGCACTTATCTTTGTTAATTATTATTTTTGCATAGATAACTTTATTTGTGACTTGACTAGTGAAACTCTGAGGAGCTGGACCATCTGGAGACCAAAGTTAAAATTGCATTCTAGAGTTAAAATGCTCCGGGAGTTTGTTCCAGATGGGTTGCATAAAATCAAACTGCTTAGGAAACACTGCCAGAAAACAGGTCACTTGACACACACAAACTTTGCAATAAATGTTTATATAAATTATCATTTTCAATATTGCATTTTAATTGCATAAAGAGCTTTGTGTGAAGCAGAACAATGGGCTTGGTCTTCTGCTATCAGAAAGCCAAAAGATAAAGAAAGGAGTTAGTGAGAAGAGGACCAACATGGGTTAATTTTGCTGTTATATCCCTTCCAAAAGGGACCTGAATGAAATTATTCTTGAGTTTTCATTTCTCCTTATTACACATTGCTTTAAAATATTTGTGAATTTATATTTACAGAAACAGGCATGAACAAGTTGAAGTAAATATGTCCTGTGATTTCCTCTGTTGTTATGCTATGTTCTGTAAAAGCCAAATGATGAACTGTTTCATAGTCTTAACTCAATTTCACCTTTTTTAAGACATGTTCTTTTATGAAACTGAGAGAAGTACTCTGAAAATGAGTGCAGCATACCATTAGAGCATATGCATGGGAAGTGCAAAAAGTGCCAGGCTGAAGGCCACAGTGTTTTCAGAACATGAATAGTAAAGTTCTGTCCCTCATTTAGCCCCTCAGGAATTGATCACCTAATAGTTAAATACAATGGTGAACATCTGCAGCTTCTGTGGGAGACATGCTTGGTTTACTTTGATGAAGCTGGTAAAAGGTGATCTCGGGAAGTGGCCAAGGTGGCACCTTAAAAAAATCAATAATTTAAAGTTGCTTATATTAATGGTTTCCACAGTAATAATTTGAATTTGGTAAGAAAAAAAAAAAAAGAACAGAAATTGTCGAAGCCAGGAAAAGTAGCTCTTACTCAATGTTTGCCATTGTGGAACACATTTAAGTTGCTTCTCAAGGTTCAAGTAGTTGTAAACATGTAATGAAAAAACTAGAAAATAAGATTTATTCCCTTTATTTAGTCATTACATCTGCTAGTATGGAGGTAGACAATCAATCTGTTTAAGTTGCTAGGTAACTTCTTGTCTTCTTGCAAATTCTAGAAATGAGAATTAAAGACATTGAATACTACATAGGCACAATGAGGAAATCACATAATAAAAAGGATGGCTTATTAGGAGCTTGGGGTTGTGATGTTAACGTAAAATATGTACACTGAAAGCTTCTCAGTTATCAATGTTCTCATTAAGAGACTGAGATACATAGCATATAATCTCTGGGGAGGGTTTGCTTTGATTATAATAATAATATTAGGTCATGCAAGTAGAGCTTGGTATAGAAAATAAAGATCTACTTAAATTATAGAAAATAAAACTGGGAACACCATTCTGAAAATTAATGGGAATTCTACAGTGCATCTCTTGAGAAACTGAGAATCCTATTTTCTTCAGCCACGGAAGCTGACTGCTTCCCAAATTGCTCATTATTTCTAAATATAAAAGCTCTGGATGTTGGCTGTTGTACCTGCAGATTACAGGTACAACAATTTTACAATTTTTACAGGTACAAAATTTTCTTGTCCACTTCCAGTACATCAAAACATTTCCTGAAATAATGGCAAAATTATATATATTGGCAGCTTTTAACACATAGTAAGTGAAGGTCGGGGTAAGCTTTCCCTAAATCAGAAACTGCTCTCAACAACAAAAACGAAACCATTCAGTTCTTGAAGGCTGTCTGTTTTTTCCTGCACCCGACTCACCCAGCAGCACCTCTCAGTCACAGGTGCCTGTTAGATGGCCTCATCTGACAGTCTTTCTGTTGATCTCACTGGAATTCGAATTAGATCCTAGTACATCCAGTGAGCAGTTCCAAGCTAGTATTAACAGGCTACCACGATGTCAGAAAGCACAATCAGCAACTTCATAAAACCTTAAAATCTGTGCTTACTGAGTCAATGGAAAAGTTTAGCCAGCCATTTTCTCATAGTTTTCACAGAAAAGTGGAGATGTCTACAATAATTGTGAAGCATAATTTCCATTATATTCTCTGGGGTTTTTTTTATTTTTCTTTCCTTTTTTTGATTCATATAACATACTACTACAAATATTATATAAAAATGATAGTACCAGATACTCTAAATATCTGAAATGAAACTTTTCAGAAAGAACATAGATACTCCTAAGGAAATATCTACTTAATTTCTAATACATTTAGCCTACTTCAATTTACATTGGACATTTAAGTATATTTATGATAGAAACATTCAGAGAACCTGCTAGTTCAGTGCTAGTTCGATTTAAATTGAACTCGGAAGAGGTATGAAGTACATACTCCTCAATTTTCAAGTCTGCTTTCTGACTGAAGTAGAAAAGTCACAGTTCTTTCATAGACTTCTTGTGTTAAACTTCCTGATTGTCAAAATAAAGTAAAAGTAGATGTAAAATGACTAATTATGCCCTCACTGTAATGTAACCATACAACTGACAATGTCTTCATTGGTGCTAGGTTGCTACACTGACAGCACCTGCTTCTAACAAGAAATTGTGCCATATGTCAAAGGAAGATAATGACTTACAGAACAGTTTGGTATAACTCTTCCTTTCTGTCTTCACAAGCTATAATCCACATGAAGGAGTTAGAGAAATAAGACTCATCTGCAAGACTTCATTATAAATAACTCTTTTATAACATATGCTTTGCTGAAGCACACAAATCCCCTGACTTCCATGAGTAGCTCAGTGAATGGGTGAGCTGTATATGACTTTCAGAAGCAATTTCTATGATTGCTAGCCTGTATCATAATCATACACCAGAACCACTGGGGCCTGAAACAATTTCCCATCTATTACCTCTGCATTGTAGCTATCCTACATCACAGGGCGTCATAGAAATATACCGGATGCATGGGGTGAGGGTGAGAATATGTTTAATCAACCTATTATCATTTCCTGTGTAAAACATTTAGTTTTGCGGAATCCAGTCAGAGCTAAGAGGCTGGTTTTCTAAAATCATCTGAGAAGGTAAATAATCTCTAAATCCACTCTTGTCTATCCCGTGGCCCTTTTCTGTCACACTTTTACAGGCAAAGCTTCTTTCCGTTTACCATTGGAGAAAACACCACTTCTTTCTAGTTCTACTTAAAACATATTTATGCTCTTAATAGGCTTTATTTTCATAGGAATGTTTGTCTTGCAACTCTGTTATAAGAATAGAATTTTGTTTTCATTACACTTGCTTGTTTTCCCTTAAAATTGATGTATTCATTAAAAAAGCCTTTGGCATAAAACCAAAGAGAGATAATGTAAAATAATTAGTAAAATAAAATGATAATTCATAAAAGCAGGAAAAAATGAGCCCGAAGTACACCACTAAGGGCCATGAACGATTTTAAGATCAGTACTTGTCATTGTTGCAAACAGCCTTTGTATTCATGCCAAAAACATACGGCCAGCTCAAAATATCTGTGAAAAATTTCATGGAAGTCAGAGTCCTTAAACATATTAAGACAGTTAATTTTTCATTTTCACTTTTAAGCAGGTATTAAATGTGTATTAAGACAAAAATAGTCTAATTTTATACTTTGTTGTCAAAAAATTAGGAAGCTTTTCCTCTGCTGTAGAATATCTTGTATTTATCACATGCTTGGCTATACCCACCGGTGAAGAGACAAGATCTGTTTCTTCTGATATTCTGCATTTCTCCCATTGCAAAATAGATATGGCAGTTAATAGACAACAATGTCCATAAGCTATAAACATATAACAGGAGCAACCTCCGGTGTCATCAAATTCACGCATCTTTTGTGCTGTTCCATACTTCATATTTGAGGTACTGCTGCGCACCTTGAGTAATGTATTTCCTAATTTAGTTACTGAACTCTCTCAAAATTGCTGATGCTATGAGAATGGGATCATCCACTTTTGATGATTAGAAACCTTTCCTCATTGAGCACTCATATATTCATGGCCAGTGAACATTCTTGGTGATTAATCACAAGCAGCATAAGTTTTGAAGTAGCTTAATACGCAAAAAAATTTGAAACACCAGGTAAACAACTTAAAAATATCTTGATTTACTGATAACAAGAAATAGCAGAGGTATTTTCCAATGCCCATGTTTATAGCTTTGCCTTAGAGAGCAGTGTGCTAAATGTTATTCAAAGCAAGTTTTTGGTGGATTTTAAGGAACATACTCTTCCTCAATGAAACTTAACTCCATAATATTTTCCATGTTGTATATAAGATTTCCTGGGATCTGTATAGTTAGTTACCCTGGCATTGGGATATTTCACATTTTTAATTTCACGTGCTATTAACCATTGATGTAAATCACTGATAAATGCCTAAAGGGGAAAAAAGAGCCCAACAATTTTATGTATAGCTTTACATGCCTTGGCTATGGTAAATGTACCTTCAAGAGGATTCAGTGTATTTAAAGCATGATCTCCATATTTAAAAGTGCACACTGTTGATCAAGCTGTGTCTTTCCAAAGATTCCTCAAGTGATGTCTTTAAATGGCTTCTATAATTTCATCTGTGACTGATGGCAAACTGACTGAACTGAACCCGTAGCTGCATGCATTTGCTGCATATAGTACTTGAACGAACATACTGTGGTTCTGTTGCAAAAATAACTTACAGCAAGAAAGCCTTCTGCATGTTTTCCATCAGAAGCCTCATTTGTGTGATTAATTATCTTCAGAAACTCCAGTAAAAACTGAGACTGCAAAGGATAATATTTTTAAAGTGATCTGAAATACTGTTTAACAATATTTCTTCTTGATTAATTTCTCTAATCATAGTGATAATGCTTTAGCTTTATTAGTTAGTTAACCTGATAATATCTGTGAGTTTGGGTTTTACCCTTTATTAAGCACTGTTTTCCCTTTGTTTGCTTTTTGCTTTGTATTGGTATTTGAGAACTTGTAACTTCCACATTACAGTCTCACAGAGGCTAAGCACATCTAGTCAATCAATCTGTAACTAAATAGTGATTCTCTGGGACACTCCTTCAGGTATATTCTACCAGAAACCAAACACTCAGAGCTAAATATCTTTTAAAAAGTGGAAATGATTCTGTGAATACATTTTTGGGACATACGGGAATTTTCCAGTAGAGCTATCGCAGACAGTCCCGTGCTTCCCACTACCCAAACTATGGAGCTGCACGTCTATCTGGTGTACAAAGATATCATAGAAGAGACATATAATAGAGTGATATAATAGAGGATCTTATACTTGGTAGAAGAATATGCTTTTAAGACCTCAGTCAATGTATGAACATGACCAGAATCTGCATAGATGATTGCAGTAAAAAAAAAAAAAAAAAAAGTCTTTTTTTGTACATGTTATCCTTTGGATTATATCCAGGGCTTCTCTGGTATGTCTGATAGTTGTATCTTTGTGGTAAGGGAGATAAATTTGGTTAAATATATCTTTTTGTCTGCTCTACAGAATAAGGGTATTCAAATGAGGACTAGAGTGGGCTCAGAGACTGTGCCTGTGAAACAGGCTTTGTGATCTGAAAATAGGTATTCCTCTCTTAAATCTCACTGGACCACCTACTCCATGTGAATACTCTGACAGAATCTTATTTGTAAAATTTATGAGCATACAGAACTATTTAAAACCAAGAACAGCCAGCTAGTCCAATAATGATTAAGTAACATGTTCCTGAATGTATAATGAAATATCACTGCAATCTATAGAACAGAAGCCATGTATTACTTAGCAGTGGTAAATATGGTGCTGGATACCCCAGACTTTGCTTAGAGAAAACTCCAACTCTAAGCACCATTATGTACTAAGTCTGCATTTAAAATGAGTCTCGGGAACAGAAACAAGAGGAAGAGGATCTGAAAATCAGTCTGTTTTTTGACACATTTGGCTGATTGATGCTTGGATTGCTGCAATATCAATTAATTCAAAAGGTACATTGATTAATCAATGGTTTTCTCATCACCGGACAGCTGCAAGCTTCCTCTGTGGTTCTCCACTGGCCAAGGAGTAAGAATTCCCTCTATATCTCTTTCCACTGGAATGATAACTAACCTCATCTGTTCTTCTCTCTTCATCCCCTCACAGCCCTGCTAACTTATCTTAATGAAACTCTCGGCAATGTTCTTTTCTTTGAGATTTCTGCCACTAACAAAGCTCTGTGGAGAGAACGTGGAGGGATACACAGGCAAACACCTTGAATACACAAGGGTTGGTCCCAGCCCAAAGACAATATACTTACATTCTCCATGTAGGAAACAGACAACAAGATAAGACTAAAATTATGAGAACACAAATATGTCTTTGTGAGTGTGTGCAAGACGAGCATGAACTGACCACTGTCCTATTAGAGAGAAATGCAAGCTAAAAAACCGCACGCAGTAATCCTCTGTAATTTCTTCTTTTTCTTTCTTTCCTTCTTTCTCTCTCTTTGTGTCTCTTTCTGAAAGTGTAATATGGAATATGTGTATGTTTGATGACTTTTGTTCTCCAGCTCTGTAACAGCATGAACAGTGTATATGAGCATTTAAATATTCCACATTAGTAGTTACGTCCAAATCTGAATACCTATCTATGGCTTGGACCCATGCTGCTTAAAGCTATTTGCACTCAGATTAAATTGTGACCCCGAGAAATGGAAGTATTTATGTTGAAAAAGAACTGAATAAAATATTTATAAGGCTACTGTTAGAAACTAGAAAAATTACGCTATAAATATGATTACATTGTATAAATCAGATAAAATCTACACAATCTATGTTTCTTTAAAGAAACCCAAAATTATTTTGTTTCTGAAGTGCACATAAAAAGAATTTCAATAACACTGTATTTTCAGACTTTATTTTTAAGGGATACGAGGAAAGCTTTTCCCTGGTTGTAAGATTTTTCTTTATAAAAGCATTATTTCAGATAACATTAGCTTGACTCATTTAAAGTCCTCATAAGGGACAGATGCATTTTGAACGACATTTTGAATGTTTTTGATTACCTAGAGGAATGATACCCCAGTTTATGAGATCCCAGTGTGGCTTTATTTTCTGGACAACTCAGTTATTCTCTCATCCTCTGACCTTATTACGATATTGTTTTTCCCTTCTCTTCACTACGCCATTGTGTGAGAAAGCTCTGTATAAATTTGATACCAATCTAGTTCACGTACAGTATCTACAACTTAGTCAACTTCACAAGGCATAAAGCCAACAATTTCTTTTCCCTTATACCTTAGTTCTTATTTTTGTACAATATAATCCATGTGCTATGAATTCCCGTACAGTAAACTTAAAAATGAAAACCCATCATACCTAAATCAACTATAGGATAAAATTTTTGTTTCCCAGGTTGGCTTGTGTTTTTTCACATAATGTAACAATTTAAATTAAGATAGCCAAGAAGAAAGAATATTTCTTCTCTTACATTGTACACATCCACAGTGATGGTGAGATGTGTGCACCTCTCTTCTGGTCAGGAAGCATTGAGTAGTTTCAGATAGATGAACTGTTCCTGTCTATAACTTTTTCATGTTAAAATGAGTGGAAGTTTTAAATAATTATAGATGATAATATGTCTGCAAGTAAATACTTGCTAAGTTAAAGATATCCATGGCATGAATTGGCTAGATTAAAATACACTACTATTACTGTATTAGGTAAAATATTTAGTCTAATGGGCTGCCTTGATTTAGGTTACAAGGAATTCAAATTGTTATGACTTCTCCTTATTTGCCTATTGGAATATTTGGACAGCACGCGATGATGTAGGCCAACACTAAATCAACACTGTTCATAAAAAAAAAGGAAATAAAATATAAAACATGACTGAGGTATGTGCCAGAGCCACCACAAACCTGAAGTTGGTTTTGAGTTCTTCTGATATATGTACCTGTTACTGCTGGTAGCTGTATCTAAAGTCCTCTTCTAGGCCAACATCTTCTCTAGCAAACATTCCATATATTTTAAGGCTAAGTTATACATCCTGAAGTTGAGGTTACTTATAACTCAGTCTACAGATCATTGAAACTACTATGGAGACAACTCTACATTCATTATATTTAATTTCAGAACTTCATAAAACATATGAAACTACTCAAAGTTTGTTGGGTTTTGATTTTCTGCTTTTACTATGGCATATAATGCCTTTCTGTATTTATAAATATGTATAATATATATTTACATATATGCATGGAAACTATTATACAGATTCAATATGACATCAGAATGTGAGATGCATATTTAGCATCTTCACAATTACGTTTTCTTTCATGTTTAATATGTAGACTTATTTTCTATTTTCAAAGGCTTGCTGATTACAGGTAAACCTCAATATTTTAATGGAGAAGCAATATTCTTTGAATGGAAATAAATAAATAAAAACAACTGTGGATTGACTCTTACTTGGCAGTTGAAAAAGTGAGACTGTCTACTCATTGCTTTTGTCCTCAATTTTCTGCAGTGACTCTGGCAGACAAGTATCTCTTGTCTGAAAGGGCAGAGAGGTGTATTAGAGCCTATTCAGTCTTTTCTTTTTTCCACCTCTTCTTCAGAAAGTCATATGGGAATACTAAAGATACATTTATACCTTTAGAATTTATAATATAGCAGAATGTAACCAACCGTACTTCCCTGAGGACACAAGTTGTCCTTTCCACCCCTCTCCATGTCCATGTTTGAAACCAGAGCCTGATTAAATGCAGACTTTCTTCAAGAATAAACAGAAATCCTATTCCTCTTTGCAGCTGAACTGAGAAAGAAGTGGACTGGTCAGTCCACACTTCAGCAGCTGTGTTAGTATCCTCTTCAATGCTGGTGACCAAATTTATAGGCAATGCTTTATTCTGGGGCTAAGCATTAAGCAAGCAACATATACCTTCCGATTTTTAAGTATTGTTTTGCACTGGGTGGTGCTGGTTCATTGTGAACTCAGCAAGAAAGGCGCCTAGACTCTGTAATGCTATTTATTAGAGTTAAGACTATAAGAGAATAGCATTGATAATATTACGCCTCCTTAGGTGCTGGGAGCTGCAAGCTCCAAAGGGGCTCTGGCTCCCATGCAACATGCCACGCCGTCCCTGTCCATAGCACAGCTTCCCTCCTTTCAGTCTTTCAAACTGTTACAGAGTTCTCTAACATGGAACAACTCTGAAACAAGAGTTCTAACAAGAAACAACTCTGTTTCTTGTCAAACAAAAATGATGTTTTCATGAAAAAGCCTTGCGGCTCTGTTTGCTGAAGGCAAGGCTGCTCGGGTGGTGCAATCACTGGTAGCAAGCGGAGCTGCCAGCAGGTTCCTCCATTACAGAGAGCCAGCTGAGCTCTGCCCGCGCCCGTCAGATTTGTGGGGCATAGCACATGCCAGAACGGGCACAAAACGGGCCCAGGCCTGCCTTGGGTTACCCCTTCCTGCATCACTATCTCCTCAATGTAGAAGAGTCATCTGCCCAGGACCACTACAAGTATCCACGTGCTTATAAGCAGTTTACCAGGCAGTTTACCAGACAGCTATCTCTTGCTACATAGATATCATAACGGGTTCTCTTATGTATAGACTTCTTGCAGAAAACCATGATTGTAGAAAATAGCACCTAAGTATGAGTAATATCCTATTGCCATACATTGACATAGAATGGAGTTGTGCTACCATTGTTCAACCTGGACACAGCATTTCTTTCCAGGCATTTCATTCATTCCGTACCTTTTTGGCAATATGCAGTACAAGTTCCCTGGGTTTTTTTCAGAACTTCTGAATCTGCAGCTCTTGCTCACTCCTTGTGTGGAATTGCTTGTATGTGTGTATGATGAACAGTGTGGAACGAATAAGAAGATATGCTAAGAACAGAGGGGAGAGATACACAGAAATTTCTCCAGAAGACCAAAAGCCAGGTATGTTTTTCAGTGATCTCAGACACAACTGTAAGCAAATCTAATTACAGGACTGTTATTCTACAGCTAAGAAGTCAACTCTTGAAAAATTTCAAGAAAGTCTCGATGAGATAGCCTTCTCCATAACCTTGGTCTTGGTGATTTTACCATGAGAAGAGGGAACGTACCCTTCACAAGCAAGATGCAGTGGGGCTGAATTCAAGTGACAGTACTGGATCTATTGTGAATACATTAGTATTTTCAGCAGGTCCCTCATATGTCAGGAGGAAGATGACAACTACTTCAAGGCACTGACAGTCTAAATTATACAGACAATGCAGCTGAAAAATTTAATGTCTTAGGTAAACCAAGGGAGGCCAAAACTCAGCATGGTGAGGATGTTATCTTACATGGCTGGTAGACTTCATGGAAGAAGTAAGTTTATGTATGGGCTGCCTCCTCTAATTCTGAATTCTCAGAGCTTATGAATAATTGTTTATCTGCTAACAGCCTGTAGGGATTTGGTAAAATAGCTACAGCATAAAACTGAAAAATAATTGAAATAAATAAAGTACTACCTGGCACTATCCCTGTTTATTCTATGCATCTGATATTAACATTCTGATGTCTTACGCACACAATACATAATAAGAAATGAAAATGTCATAAAATCAATACCTCCTAACAGCAGAGGGAAATGTCACAAATTATCCCATTCTCATTACAGTTTTCAGACAGTAATTTCACAAGCCTCCAAGGGATTAGGAAAGCTGAGTGTATTTCTGCTCTACCCTCAGATGTCAGTTTTATTGTACATGATCTAGGCAGTGAAGGTTCTCTGCTCAGGAAAAAGTTAGAAATCAATTGTTTTGCCTACAAGATTCTTTTGTGAGGCTGTTAGCTGCCTCTGTAAGTGTGAAACTACAAATTCCGTGACCCTGCTTAAATTACTTTGAAATACAAAATTACACTCTAACCCCTTAAGTGGTACAGAAGCGTGCTGTATGCACATACAGAACGTAGGGCTGTGTTGCTAATGAATAAAATTTGCACGTTCTAAAGAAAAGACATGAATTAATTATATATAGCAGATGTCATAACTCTTTGGTATTTTCCTAGGAGTGCTTTTTAAAAAATATATATTATTTTAACTAGGGATTAGAGTCTGATTGACACTGCCTAGATAAGAATGAGCCTGGAAGAACTGGTCTGTCATAATTCCAATGATGGCATTTACAAATCTAGTACCACTGCTGCGGTAGTGGATGCTCCAGCTAGATTAAAGTGAAGCTCAGACCTGTGGTGTCATCTATGCATAAGTTTTACCAAGTTGATTCACTTGCTGTTTCACTACTGATCCCAATCCTCTGATCAATCATTCTGCATGTTAGCTTGTATTCAAACTGCTTTGGAGGCAATCAGGCACAAAATACCTTGAATTCCAGGGTCTGCTGTCACAGACAATATGGAAGGCCAAGCCCACCTGCAAGACTTGGCTTAACAAGGACTTACTTCTTGTAGTACATCATAAAAACAGATGCAGCCATTCATTTCACATGAGCCAGAACCCCAAGATATTTTATATGATATTAAAAAATCTTAGGGAAGACATTCTGTGAGAGTCAAACAGATGCCACGAGACACTACACACATCAATGATTCTTTCACTCAGAAAGGTGAATCACACCAATTAGAAACAAAACGGAACCGAAACCACACAAAACCCCACCATCATCAACAAGGAAACCCACACTTTGGGGATAGTTCTAATCACACCTATACGTAAACTGTCATTGCAGTGGTTCAGAAAAGGATAATACCTTTTGACTAAACCTCAAGATATAATAATGAGTGAAATGTGAGTCCTTCCTTGTGAAACGCCTCCAGTTATGATACAGAGATTCTCTTTATCTAGCCAATTCAGTACTTACAGATTGTAGGACTCTGAAAGTTCAGATGGTTGCATAGTGTTAAAATAATTTGGATGGGATCAAAGATTTTATGTAAGAGAAAGGCTCAGTGGGTTACTACAGAGACAATTTACATGGTTCATCTGAGACCTCTAAATAGCTCTGAAGCTCAATAAAGCATACTATTTCTTCGAAAAGCCCGGTTTCCAAATAAAGGATATATTAATAAAATATACACTGGATTATACAAAATATGTATCTAGCGTACATGGATATGTCTCTGCTCAGAAGTTTAAATGTAGAAGGAGAAGCAAAGGAAATCTAATAAAATAATATTCCACTGTATTTAATATGCTCTTTTGTTAGCAGAGAATATTGAAGAACCAAATTCTAATCTCAGTCCACCCACTCTGAAGGACTCAGATGAAAAAGATGAGCACAGTCAATATCCTGGACCTTGCCTGTAAGAATAAAGACTAAACTCTCTCAGTGGGCTGAAATAGCTGACCCACCCCACCCACTCCAAATAAGAAACAGGGGTTTTTTTTCATTAAAAATCTGAAAAAGATATTCATCAATCATTTCTGACATTATGCGCTTAGAACACATGAATAAGAAACTAAGATAACTATATTAGTGATCTGAATGGCTCACAAGAAAAATATCAGATGAAAATGACAGCTGTTATAATTAAATTCAGTATTTATGATTTTCTAGTTAAAAATGATATCTTATTTACAAACAAAAGTAACTCACTAGCTGAGAAGAAAAAACAATTTTGGTTTTATTTCCTTTAGAGGAAACATTGGAGGAAAAGCTCCTTTCCTTTCAAGTTTACATCTTCCTTTTTTTATTGGTTCCAGATCACTCCCTCTTGTTCTCTTGTTTCTATTTCCACATGAATTCTCTTCAGGCATGTGTGTTTGCAAGGATTTATGTGCCACTATATATGTATTAAAAAAAAAAAAAAGGTCAGTAAGTACACTTGAATAGAGGAGACCTGTGTATGTTTCTCTGGAAGATGATTCTATTAGTTATTGAAATCAGTCTGAGAGGGTACCCCACTTTCGGTTCCGTCCAAGACTTTTTATGGAGATACATACTGGGAAGTACTTCATCTATCAATACTTTTATGATTAATCAAAGGCCATTTTGCACAAAGGAGAAAAGGATACAATCTCTCTCGTTATGGATATCTCCCTTACATGCAGGTGAGTGAAATCTAGGCCATAATACAATTTTGCCATTGGCTTTAATTTCACATGGTGTGCTTGCCCACCATTTATGCTGCTTGAGAAGCCAGTCTTCTTGGTACAATTAGAAAGATATGGCACATAACAGAGCAGCCCTGCATTACAAGGACATTTATACGACATAAATTCCTTCTGAGCGTGGCAGAGCTACCTCAGGGCAATTCTGCTGCATCCTTCAGGAATGCTGGATTTATTTTTTTTCTTTAATCTAAGGGTTTGGGCTGGTTGGGCTTTTTTTTTTTTTCTCAGGCTCTTGGCAGCACATCAACTTCAGAAATCATACAATTTCTGTGACCTTTAGATTCTAAACTAAGTAAAGTTTGGATTTCCTGGCTTCCTCATTTCTCTATATTAGTTTCTTTCCCTTCTTCTGATTGTATTACTGCTATTAGAGTTTTCCTTTCACACTATAACCCCAGGATTTATCAAATTAAATGTCATTTGGAGAGTTTGGGATTTGAGTTCTGAATCTTGTTGTTAATGTTCTGAAAGTATTCCAGCTGAACACTGGCTTATTAATCCTTAGCAATCATTTAAATCTTAATGATACCAAGCAGCCAATGAACAAAAAGGTACAGCACAGCATTTGAATGATGCACACAGTAACAGTAAGGTAAATGTAACTTCCTCAAAGGAGAAGGACTTGATGGCTCAATTATATCCTGAAAAGTGACTTCGTTTTGAGCTCTCTTTTGAATATGACTTCTGCTGCACATGAAAAATATAAACCAGTGTAGTTATTTTCAATATGACCAACACCTGTAGAACACAGACTGGCTGTGCAATTATGTCAATACTGTGCACTGACCTTGAATTTTAATAGGGCAGCTGCCAGAAAAAGGAATCTTTAAATTCATTGACTCATTAAATTAAACTCGTTTTTAACAAAAATAATCATGGGTGAATCACCATATGTTCTTGGATTTTAGGAGACTGAGGAGATTTTTAAATATCCAGAGTTCAGAGCTGTTCTTTTGAACTAGAATGTTTTCAATGTTTCCATTTAAGCTATATTTACAATCCAGTTGAACATAAAGTTTTGAAACAGCAGGCAAAAACAGGTAAAGAGATGAATGATGCTGGGAGTTGCATCCTGTCTGCCAGATATAAGTAGTAATGTTAGTCATTTAACTTTGAGGTAATTTAGAAGTCAGTATGTGAAAAAAAAGATATTAAAATGAGTAAGGTAAAGCCATACAATTTTTGAGATTGCAGAAATAATTGTGATTTTTTTATTTTGACTTTCATACTGACCATGTTTGCATATTGCATCCTGAATGTAAGTTTTAGAGTTGTTGAATATCATACAGCGATTCAGAGTAGAAAGGAGATGAGCAACAGAAGCTGCTGAGAGAGATAAACAAAATCTTGGTAGGAAGAAAATCCAGACGAATAAGGGCACCATCTGTTCTCTTACAGTTGTTCTTACATTCATCACTAAACAAGGTACAGATACGCCAATCACATCATGCAGAACACAGAGAAATGGGTAGCTTTTGACTCAAACCAGAGTGTTTCCCTGTGTCCAATCCCTCCTTTTTCTATTCTACACATCCTCCTATAAGTCTTTTAGAAACACATAAATAGACCTACCATATTTAAGAATGCTCTAAAATTATTGATTTCTGCCTAACTAAATGAAATTTGGTAATGGTGGTAAAACTCAAGCTATAATTTAATGAAATTATAAACATTTGCTGAAACTTAGATAACAAGAAAAGTTTCCTTCAGAATTAGACTGGAGATCAAGTGTTGTATAGACAGAATTTCAAACATCCAGCTTTGTCTTCTGCCTTTACAGTCTGCCTTATCTATTCTTTTGTTTACATTAATTCGTATCATAAGTAACTATATTTTACCAACTCCTAGGATCACATCTATTATAAGGGATTCAATCCTTTTGGGAGTGTTAGAGGTCCCTGTTGTGAGTTCTATCTTTGCACCTTCCTTTTTTCCATCCAAATATGACTTAATCGGTGATCAGTGATCAGCAGTTTCCTAAAAGCCAGCCACAGTGCTCTTTTAAAGGAATCCCAAATATATAACTTCTTAGATGTTAAATTTTGTATTACTGTTGATGTCTTAAGGTAAACCTAAAACAAGATCCTATATGCATCCCTAATCAGAATGATTTCTGATTACAATCTGCCTCTGAACTTTATTTTCTGGGACTGTTTCTGCTCTTATTCTAAGACATTTCATTGTACACCTCATGAGAAATAACAGCAAGATCTATATGTCACTTCCCAAAAAAAACTCTTGAAGACCTTTTTGTAAGGCAGTGCTTCACTAACACAGACATCTGTGCTAATCAGTGCTGAACTTTAGAAGAACTGATTTGTTTTGTTTAATACAAACCCCTGCGGTTTGGGAAGGCTCAGCTTTTACAGACTTAGTTTGCACACTCTTTGTTTCTTTGAAGGAATCTGTAAGACTGCCCCTTGATCTCTTGCTTTTTGTTGCGATCACTAAAAGTTTTCCAGAGTGCATTGCGAGTCATGTTGCTGACTGATTTCTGCATAAAACAAAACTGTGGTGAGCTTGACTGTGAAAAAGAGAATAGGTGATAAAGAGAATATTATCTTGCGAAAGAGGGTAAGAAGATATGTCAACTTCAAAGATTAAACCAAGATCATTATGTGAGCTTCTTTTGTTAAATAAATGATGTTTAGAATAACAGAAATGGGAATCAGAATTTAAAAGTAGGCATTATAAAAATACAGTAATTTGTTAAAGAAACGTACTATACAAATCTGTATATTGTTTATTTCTTTAAGAACTGAAACTGGTATTTTAGCAAAATAGATTGCACCTTCTAGATTGTACTCTGTGCAGAATAATGGTCTTAGCCACAGCTTCTTTTATCTGCCTTTATCCTCAGCCAGCAACATCTTTGCCTTTTTTTTCCTCCGAAGCTATAGATTTCAACTAAATTGTCTGACTATACTGCTTTCCTTTAGGCCCCCTTTAAGGATTGGAAGGGGGTCTAAGGTGTCCCCGGAGCTTTCTCTTTCTCCAGCCTGAACCCCAACTCTCTCAGCCTGTCCTCATAGCAGCGGCGCTCCAGCCCTCTGAGCATCTTCGTGGCTCTGATTTTGTCGGTGGACTTCACAAGTTCTTCTAATAATTGCATAGTGCAGGTGGGATGTACTCTGCAATACCCCTTAGAGCGAGCAATGGCACGTGTCTTCAGCTTCATGGCTAAGTGGTTTCTGATGCTATCAATCTCTCGTGTATTTATACACATACTTACATACATAAATAAGTATAAAATTACAATAGTCCTATACAACTCAGTTTAGATATGCTGGAGGATTTGCAGGGGTTACTTTGGCTTTTGTTTGCTTGTTTTGGTTTGTTTGTCTGTTTGTTTTAAGGACATTGCTTGCAATTTCAATTCTAACGAAGACAAAACGAAGGCCTGGAAACTAAACTGGTTGAATGGTTGAGATGACATCTCAGTAGTATTTAAACACAGAGTGCTGGGGTATAAACCACATTCAAGAGACAGAGAATTCCTGGCAATGGAAGTGGAAGTCATAAAATATACCACTCTCTCCATTAAAGAATTGCATTAGATCTGCAGTAGGGCACACAAGTCATGACAATCCAGTCTGTTTTGCAAAGATAATCTATTCAAATATCTAATGCTGTCAAATGTATTTTTTCTTTCCATTTGATCCAGCTCTTCTCTAATGGAAATAGCAACTGGGTCCTTTCCACCTTTCAGTTTTCCCATGGGCCAAGCTTTCTTCTTTATTCTGGGTGAAGCATCCCAGGTACATAGTCCATCCAAATTTCTTTTCTGGCAATGACTGGCAAAGATGTGATTGTTGGGAAACTTCTGACTATGGTAATTATTTTACTGTATGTTTTGATATATTTCTTCTGTTTGGAACTAAACCAAAACATTGCTTGCAGTCAAGGAACACTTACTAGCTAATCACTTCACAATTACAGAATATGCTATTACCACTTATTTGGTCTTTACACTAGCTGGGAAGACAGAACAAACAGGAATATACTGTCCATAAGACATATAGTACATGAAATCACCACTTTCAACTAATTTTGATCACTGTTGTTTTTCCTATATCTTTTAACAAAAGATATTTGTTAAACAAATCAAGAAAATCCAACGACAACAGTGAGCTTGGAACTGATGTGGCTAATAGATGAGAAAGAAAATGTGGAATCCCTTTCCTACCCATGATGACAAGCTCTGACTGTGCTGATAGTACTTCTCGTCATGGCACAATGCTGCTTCACCTGCATTCATTAACTTGAACACAGACTGACAAGGTTTTCCAGTTCTAGAGCTAATGCAGTCCGTGGTAGCTTTGTGATCCCTGTACTTCATATAGAAATAATAACCAACAGCTTTGACCTCTACAGAGACACCGAAATTTTTCTGAACTGGAACAAAGCAGCTGTCACAAAACCTGAGAGCACTTCAGTAAGAAAAAAAATATCAGTGATAGTGGACAGAAAATCCTAAATGCTTCTCAACATGTCAGAAAGAGAGGGAAAAAAATCAGAAAAAAGATTTATTAATTGCTGGCACAATTTATTAATTACCTTTCCAAGCTGACAGTGCCAGCTGTGGGAATTATAATGATTCCTTAGAACTGAAAACAGGGAGAGGCAAACAAAAGAAGTTCACAATTTTTAAGAGAATAGCTTGTTTTAAGAATATATTCTCATTTTTCGTATTGATTTATTTTGTACCCAATGAATTCAGATGCAAGTATATTTATAAAAGGTAAAAAAATATTCTCAAAGTTTCAGGTCAAAGATTGAACATAAGGAAGGGCAGCATATCCACATGGTTCTTTTAACAAAGCTTATTAACTAATAACAAGCCCAACTAAACAAGTATGTATTAAGTATATGCACCTTGCTGTAAATACAAACACAGAGGAAAAAAAATAGAAATATCAAACAATAGAGTAAAACTCCACCTGGGCACCACAATGTTTGATCTTCATGTACATTAAGAGAAACATTTCTTTATGCATTCACTTTGAAAAGGAAATATAAAATTGGTGTTTAAAATTCAAACAGTAATCAGGACTCCAAGATACTAAAGAGATAGCTGTGCAAGCTACAGCACGGGGAAAGGGAAGGTAGGAATACAATTCACTTAACCATACTGACAACAACAAAAACTTTT
>JAOXJM010000063.1:16308795-16323652 GCA_026413425.1 Tringa solitaria
GTTATAAGATATCAGATTTCATATTAGAACAACATCAAACCAAACCCCAGAAGTACAACAAAAATCAAAACAGGAATACACAAGCCTGTACGCAGATAAGGTTCAGCAGAGCAAAGCTTAATCTAAAGAAATATGTTCACCCCGACAGTCTCTTTCTTCCCTTGCTATTTTTCCTTCTTTCTTCTATTTTTCTATTATTTTAGAAATTCTACCTTCCCCAGTCTTGTCAGAAAAATCACTCAAATATCAAAGCTGTATTTCTATGCCAACATATTGTTGTCTAGTTATATTTTCTACCTCTCCATAGGACAACTTGTTTGTATTTCATCATTATTAAAAATTAATAAAATTTTTAAATAACTTTTTAATTAGGAAAATAGATTGTTGCTAAAATTAGGTATAACATTTCACTGTATTCGATACTCAAACATCTCGTAAACTTAGCACCACTCTGCACTGAGGTTGGCAAGTGAAAAAGGAATCACCTCTTTTCACCTTTGTACTAATTATCTTGCTTAATGCCCTCTAATCTCTGGAAGGATTTTTTATTTGGTACAGGTAATTAGTAGTATAATTTTAGCCTGATTTCTTTTCAATATTTGCTAAAAATTCTAGGGAAAACACATACCAAAAGAAGTGTTATTTAAAACCAGGCAATTTCTGTTAGGTAGTTATCCTGAGTAAACGTCCCAAACTATTCAGAACTTGGTATATGCTGGATGTGGCCGCATCTAACTAAAGATGAAGGGCACAGACTGAATGTAAACTACTGACAAAATGCAACAGACTGTATGGCAGAAGGATTTTTTTTTCCTTTGATGCAAGATATGTAAGAGCAAGTTGCATGGATTTTTCTTGAATTGAGAAAAACAGCGGAAGGTGAAGCAGCTGGAATTCTGTATGCCGGCATACTCCTGAATACCACCCACTGCAGCAAGCCAAATTCTTGCTGGCTTGCTACCCTTGAACAATATACATAACAACTGGAATATTTAAAATTCTGTAGTGTGTAACAAAGGCAGCAGAACTACATTTCAAACATTTTTCTACATGTGCCAGGGATTTAACAAAGTTGAGACAGACTGATAGTTTGTAAAGAGTATTTTTTTCTGTTTGCGAAATATTCACAGAAATCATGACAATTTTGAAACAACTCATCCTTACACAAAATTATCCAACAAAAAATGTTAGGCTTATTCTGTTTGGTGAGCTTAATTGAGTAGATAATGTTGGTTGTGAAAGAACCAAGCTGAATTCCTTGCTCCTCCCCAAACTCACCATGTGTTTAAAAAAAAAAAAAAGCCATAAAGGCGCTTAAAGCATTTGAAGTGTGACTTAGTTTGGTTTTAGGTATTTTCATTGTAATTTTTAAAACCATGCTCAGCAGCACATTAGCTCTCTAGATATCTCTAGTTCATAAGTCATTTTCCTAGGAAACTACAGTTCTGCTCCTGCAGACACCTAAAAAGATCTGTCTGGTAAGCACTTCACTTATGCCAAATCCTTTCAAGATACAGTCAACTTGGCATCAGTGCTTCTAACCCAGCAAGGGGCCAAATGGCAGCATGTGCACTACTGCTACTTTTTTGGGGTCTGACTTTGCTGAAAACAGTGACTATCTTCCAGTTGAGTTGTAGTTTGAACTGAATCTCAATTCTCACCTTTGCCTGGGAGAAGTAAAACCTGCATCTTTCAATAACCAAAAAAAAAAAAGAAAAGAAAGTGAGAAAGTGTGAAAGATTTGCTCATGATACATGCTTTCACACACATGCTTTCCTCCTGAGTTGAAAAATACTTTTGCATCCAAAGAAAAGCAAGGCAAATAGTGTTGCCATAAATAGCGTGTATAGTATTTGCAGAGAAGCTAAAGGTAGTTGATGAGTGTTCTTATCTCAGGCTGAAGGGGGAAGCAGAAAGAAAATAGACTGTGCTAAGACATAGCCTAAGATGCTCTGTTCCACATGTAACTTTGAAACTATTGAAAAAACGCAGGCACAAATTCACAGTATCCTGAACACATTTCAAGAGAATGATAAATTTGGCGTGCAGGCAGAAATTAGAAACACACCTTTATGAACAACCCATAAGTAGTAGTATGTCTCTATTTCTGTAGTCTGCACTCCATTAACTGTGGTAGACCTCTAAGTCTTGCCCTTGAAAATTCACAGCAGACTTGTATGAGGAGTCATTAGTTTATTAAATATTAGTCCACAGCCTAGTAGCTAAGAGAAATCATTAGGTAAACTGAATTTCTATGCTTTTCAAAACCTAAAGAAAAGAAGACAACTTCTCATAAACAATTCAGCAAGAACAGAATATTTTCCCATTTCCTCAAGTTACCAACTGACCAAAATGACACTCCATGACTTTTTTAACACATCTCTCAATTCTGGTGTTTGCTTTAAGAAAACAACAGATAAGATGCACGTATATTTTTCAGAAGCTGAATCCTGTTATCGTTTTGGTAAGGTCACATACTGAATACAGGAAATTGAAAACACTGTGGAGGAAAAGTACTGTTGCAAATGTGCTGATTCCTGTGTAGGTTTTGGTGTTTCATGGTTTGGTTTTTTTTATTTCTCAATTGATTTAGCTTTCTCCTAATACTTTATTCTTGAAAATATAACCTTGTTCTTTAGAGTTCTTACTGTTTTAATTGCTTAATATTTTATAAACCATACTTAGACTTGTTTCATCTGATGTTGAAAGTCAAATAGAGAAAACAGAAGGCTCTGGGCCATATAATACCTCTGGTATAAAATATCCTCATTTCTAAAATTAAACGAGCTTTAGGATTATAGTTTTCTCCAAAGTTCATTGACAGCCAAGGAACATTTTAGTATTTTTTGACTTAGCCTTACTGTTTCACTGCTTTCTGCCTTCGCTACTTAAAACTACTCTCTGCTGTGATAGGACTTCAGTTTTCTGCAGAATGGATTTGCTAGACATATTCTGCAAAACTATTTATATTTATCAAATCTACTTACTCATTATAAAGGAATGTCTTTCACTTAGGAAGAACCATGGATTTTTCCAAAACAGTAACGGCTAAGTGGATATTTTTGTCAGTTACATTTCAGTCACATTTTTTGAACTAACAAAGATAAACTCATGAACTCGAATTTATTTGTACAGGCATTAGTTACCAAAGACGTAAGAACATACAGTTTGTAAAGCAAAACAAATTAGACAAATAAACATAATTAAGACTTTAATTTTCAATTGAGTGCTTGCTTTTCCTCTTCCTTCTATAAATGTAAAATAATGTCTTTATGGAATGGGATATAATCTTTTCATCTTGGAAACAGGCCTAGAGAATGATGATCTGATATTCTTTTCTAACATCTAAAGAGACTGTAAGCAACCTAGCATATCCCACATCCCTTTTACTAAACCTAATTAAATGTCCATTTCTTGCCCCTCTCCATAGTTCTGTACAAGCAGTATGAACAAACAAAAAGGCTATTTATAATGGATGATATCAAGTTATGATCAATACTCATGTAAAATTTAGTATCAGATTTAAATCAGTTTGATACAATGCAAAAAAGGTGAATAATACATGAAGTTCTTCCTCCATGAGTGCTGCTTCACACCATTTAAGATGTAAAGGGTGTTCATTTAAAACACAGCCCACAACTATTGTAAGATATTTCAGCCTTAAGGAGTTTGCATAAACCTAGAAACCAACTACCCCAGAAGCACAGTTAAAAGGAGTAATTAGAATCTCACACCACACTGCCTTCCGGAAAGAAAACTGTTTATGCTCTTCAATGATAAAAATTTGACAGGAGTGGTTTTAAATATATAGCAGGAGGACAGGCAGTACTGAGCACAGTAAGCACGTTATCCTGCAGGTTCTGAAATTATTAATGAGCTGCAGGACTCAGTCTTTTATTGAATTAACTAAAATTAATCAAATTTGCCTGACTCCAGCAAAAAGCAACCAATAGCTGGATGGGCACAGTTGTTCATCACTTTGAGGTGCTGATTATTGGATTTGCTAGTCCTTTAGGACATTCATCTTACCCAGTCTTAGTCAACTAACCATGAGAGGTCTTTTTTTAGGTATTTGTAGGTCTTTTCTGTAGTTACTGAAGAGACACAAACATCCCTAGAAGCTACTTTTTCTCTCTGCATTAGATTTTTAATTTTTATTCATTCTGTGGGATGAATTATCTTCTGAATGTTCTTCACATGTCAATGTTAGGTAGTGACAGGCAGCTTAGACAACTGTCTCAAACTGCAGTTTAGATGGTTTGTATTAGGTGAGATAATCTACCTCCTGGAGAGTGTTGGGGATCTGCTGTGGAACAAACTGAATTTTTGGAACTATTTTAAACACAAGCTTTTGTAACACTTTTGTAACAATGTAAAAAAAAAAATTGCATTCCGCATAAATCCCACCATATTCATACAATGTTAACTGTATAATTCCAGTAATTTTTTCCACTTTTCACAGTCCTTTATAAATTTGAAATACATAGGAAATAAAAATAAAACGAGAAAATTAATTAGTCTTAAGTTAGATGCGGCATTTGAGACAGCTACTCAAGTAGTCACAGAGGCTGTGTGTCAGAAAATATATCCCATAAGTGGTTTTCAGGTTAGACAGAATAAGTCAATTTTATCCTTTCAATATAATGCTATTTCTTCCAATAATGATAGCTGTCGCAATTTTTCTCTTCAATTCTGTTATTGAAGGTGGATTAAGATATTTCTAATGTCATATAAGTACTCTTTGAGAAAGAGTGATGGTTATTAAAAAACTGCTCTAAAATTAGATGATTCAAAGGTGTCAGGATTCATGCCTAACAGACAAGTTTAGCAGGTAATGACTGGGGGACACAGAGCTACTACTGGTCTAAACATCTCTTCAAATGGTAGCAATTTTCTCTGAGGAGAGAGGAAAAAAAAACCATGGGACAAAACGACCAAAGAATATCGAGCGTCCGCTCTCTGTCAGGTTTGGCTGATTGGATGAATATAGTCTAGGCAAGGTTTACCAGAATCTTAGAATCCATCTTATTTGCCATAAGGAAGACAGTGAAGAGCAGAGTTTTTACATTACCATTTTACCAAATTTTGTACTTGTAATCAAAGACAGTTGTTTACTTCTTTTTTTTAAATAGAAATGGAGTGGGTTATGTTGGAGGGCTATCAACCTAGAACTAATAACACTTTATAAAAAGGCGGCTACCACACTTCAAACAGCATCATATAGGAACAAAGTATGGAAGGGCTATCCTTCACAGGTCCTCTGAGCTGAAAAAAGAGTAAGTTAGAGATACGTTAATTTGGCTCCTTTCCGGAAAGCCAGTTCTATTCTAGAGCTTTGAAACACAGTATAGGAGGTCCTATTCTTTTCTACATAGCAAAAAGAAGATATATACTACCTCAGCAAGGTAAAAAATGAAGGGTAGATGAGAGCTAATGTAGCAAACTGAGAAACTGTTTGTCGCACAAACCAACCATTATGTCTCCTAGAACAAAAGCCATGCAAAGAGAAATAAAGAATTAAAAAAAGAGTAACCAGTTTGTGATAAGAACCATTTTTCATAAAGTCACAGCCACAGCTAGTCTTCACTTTCAGAAAACTACAACCTTATGTCACAACCTTAGGGTTTCTACCTGTGCTTTATTCTTGCATTTTGTCCTGATTGAGTGCCAGTTAATACCAGGGATCAGAGAATTGCTACCTCTCCAACAGTCCTTTCCTGGTTCACATTTCCTCATACCTGTTCTGTATTTTTTAGCAGTGCTATGCATGTTTAGAGAGCTACCAATCTGCTTCTCATTAAACCTCAAAAGCTAAAGTACACCCTCAAGCAGAGTGACAAATCAGTGGTCTTTCTGTTCTCCAAGATATTTCATCTCATTTCCTTGAGAGCATTTTGACGTTGTTTGAATCTCTGCTCCTTTGCTACTCAAAAACTTTTTCTTCACTTTTCCTCAGATAATTGTTAGAATTACTTCTAAAAATCACTTTTTAAATATTAGATTTGTTTACTTGAAGGCTGGTAAACACCACTAGAAGTGTGGCTCTACGTCAGCACTCTGCTCTTAACTTCCACAAAAAAGACTAAAGTCTCTGAAGTATTTATTGTACTGGCATTTCTCCTGTGTGAACTGGGAAGATCATGTTTTTAAGCATGAAGCTAACACCTTTTTTTTTTAAGTTAAATATTTACTTCTAGTTCCAGGAGGCTGAAATCCTATCTTACCATCATTTACTTCATTATAATGGGTTCCAGTTCCGGAAGTTTGTTTTGGCTTTTTTTTGTTTTTGTTGTGGGGTTTTTTAACAGCATTTTTTTTTTCTAATTCTTATCTACACTTTCAGCATACAGGGTGTGGGGCATTTGCATTTACAATTCTGATTCACTCTTTGCATAAATTTTGTATTGTTTGTGTATTTGTATAAAGTGCTTCCTATTTTCATGTTTGCATTTTGATATTTAGTTATTCAGTGTATTAAAATTGAAAGCTATACAGTCTTCCTGAAACTGGATATCATTACTAAGAACTAAAAAATAATTTGCTTGGTTACTTTGAACACTAAATAAATGGCAGTGAAACAAAGGGAATGTTGAGGTAGGTTTGATGGGGCCACCATTCAGTTTTCATTAATATAAATCATTGCTTGAAAAACTGTCTTCTGGAACCTGGGAGGTGTAAGGTGAGAATGACAAGGTTGTTGTGAACGTATGTTGAAAGCAGGTTTTGAATAAAGTACTTCAGCTAAGTATGTAAAGCAGCATGTAAAGTTATTGCCTTTTCCAAAGTTCAAAAGCTAAATAAGAAAGATAGAAGCATTCTTGTCATGTCTCCTTCCTAAGCTGAAAGTCAATAGTAGACAGACAGATGTGTGTGAACAGCTTAGTTTGGTGTGCTAAATAAGGAATCCTGTGGCCATTATCAGATGCTAGTTTGCTTTCCATAAACTCAATTTGATTGTATGAGCGGATGAAGGGAGAGTTTCATGGTGTCTCAAGGACAGTGTTTGTGATACATGTTTAACCGCTTTTGGTTGAGCCTTTAAATTTCTAGTGAGGTGTGATTCTCTTTGATCTCAGTGCCTTGAACAACAACTCAGGACTAGAATCTTCAGTAATATTGGTATTAAGCTGTTATATCTGGAGCTTCTCTCTATACTCTCTCAAAACAGCACCAGTGTGATCAATACATGACAGAGTTTACATTTATAATAACTTAAGTAACCAATTACCTTTAAAAAAAAAAAAAAAGAGACAGCTAGTCATACACAAGTTGTTCATCACAGAACACCATCCAAAAATTCATAGAAAATTCTGTTTCATGAGTACAGAATAACAGAACGTGAAGTCACAGTATAAATATGTACATAAAGATGTTTCATCTTTTGTATACAGTGAAGCTTCATTCATTATCTCTCCACAAACTTTTTTGATGAGACAGGCTCTGACTAATGCATTTTTCTAGCAGCACTGCAGCATATTTGCATGGAGAAGTGTGTGTGCATGTGTATGTAACATAAGAAAAATGTTAGGCTTTTCCAAATGTAGCTTTGTGATAAGATGTATAACAGAGGAGCTATAGGATTTTGGTGCTATAAACAAATGGGAAGTTTTACTCACAGCTTCTGGGTAGGCACAGACCATACAGAGGTTTTGGCTCTGCTTCTTACTAAGGATCAGCTATTTCTTGGGATTTCTGCTAATTATCAGCTGCAGGATCTGACTGAACTATAGTCCAGTTCAGGAAACCTGAAATGATCCAACCTCCACTGCATCAATTTTCAGTACAAACTAAAGCACAGTTTACCAACGTGTTGATGAGACAACTGCACGTACCCATTTGAAGACACAAGCAATTGTGCAAATACATTGACAAACTGCAGAATGCTGTAAGTGTGCTTCACTTTCTGACTTTCTGTCTAGGTTCATAGACCAAAATGCTAACCTCACTCCTCAAAGGAATAACGCAGTCTTCAGTCCAGCACAGATTCATTTCAATTCACTAGAAGGAGCCAACTCAGGTTTAACAAACACTTAGATACCAGAGCACTAGGTTAAGTTTAAGTTGTATGCAGCCACAGCCTGAAATATTTATAGCCTATGTGCAAAATTTTCTCAACATTTATAAGTCTGCTATTTGAGAAGTTTGCATTTACAAAGAAAACAGTACTACCTGCGTTGAAGATATACTCAACACATAAAACAATAAAGTTCCAAAGCTGCAGCTAGAAATATGACTGATGGAAGAGCAAGTATATTCTGGAAATCTAGAGACAAATTTTAATAGAAGTATTCAAGAAATAAAATGAGTGACTAGAACTATAGTTTAGAGAGATAATCTTTATGAACTTTTCTTGGATTTGAATGAAATAGCAAGATACCAAGAGAAATAGTAGTATGAGATTATGCATAATTTATTTCTTTAAAAACACAGACATGTTTTTAAATAGCAGGCATGGCATGGATATATTGAAAATTATGAATTCGTGCTAACACTTTACCACTTGTAAAATTTTTAAAATTATACACTAGAATTTGCAATGCTAATTTGGACTTCCAAAACAGCAAAGATGTGACTCAGTAGGAACTTCTGCTCAGAACAACAAAAGGCCAAGATTTAACCTCTCACATCCCTCCCTTGCCAAAAATTTGCTCTGTAAACATTTCTGTAGCAATGGAATGAACACAAGATTGGAACCATAATTAAAACATGGTTATATAAACATACCTTACAGGAAAAAAAAAAAAAAAGTGTTCAAGACCTATTAGCAGTAGCCCATCAATCTCTTTTACTTTAGCCAGTGAATTGATCCAAACCAGCTAAACAGATGGATGGGAGAGTCTGAGGGCAATTAAATATAGAATAATTTTGATAGTTTCAGAATTCCAGAAACACCTCTGCTGCTTATTGCAATGCATTGTGAACATTCAGTGAGTACCAGGGACTGCTCCATATAGTCCTCAGGGGCTCTCATTTCCACTTGTGTTGTGGTGTCCTAATGGCTCTTTTGTACAGTGCTGCGGTAATTATGCAAGAAAAAAAGTTATATGCAGTAGCAATGTGGAGGCAAACAAGGAGGAAAGGAGAACTTTTTGTTTTCATTCAGAAAACAGCCTGAGAAAGGAAAGAATTTAGGCTCTGCTTTTCCTTAGATTAAGCTGCTATGAAAGGTACTTGGGGAGGAGGACCTCACAGGAGAGGGGGGAACCCAAAGAAACCCCAAAGCCAACCAACAAATCAAAAAAAACCCCACCCAATACAGTGGTGTGAAGCCTTGTTTGAAATGGAAGTTTATGCTGTTGGAACAAGCTTTTGGATTTGAGGCCAACTATCCCTTTTTCCCTGCAAACAGAAAATAACAAATCTATCACAACCTTACCCACAGAGAGAGGAGACATTCAGGTCTGAAGAAAATAAGTGTGATAGAGCAAAACATTATATAAAATTAAATTTGCAGAAGCATCGACGTTTTTCTCAGTTCTACCAAACTCAAAAGTTTTCCTGTTTCTGACCAAAGTTCCTCCCCTGCCGAAATACAGGTAGTGTGGACAAGGGTTGGTATTTCAACAGATTTTGGCAGATATAAAGACCCGCTTTGCCTTTCTCCATCTCTTTCTCCACACTACCTTCTCTCCTCCTTAGTATTCATTTGATTTCCTCATGTGTTTTTTTAATCATAGCTCTCCATTACACATTGCTTTCTTTTACCCTTTCAGCCACTTTCTTAAGTCAGCAGATGGCTCAACCTTTCTTCCTACCCAATTGTCCCCGCAATTTGATCATATGCAGACTCACAAGACATTGATCCCACATGTTTAATGCTTGCCAAAAAATTCAGTCTGATCATTCCCTTTTACTCCTCCTCTACTGAAATCAATCTACATCACTCCAGAGCTCCTGTTTGTCCTCACAAATAGAATTTCTGCCTGTTTCTTTTTGCAGCTAAATTGGCATTTCCTGCTTGTTTCCCGTTTTTCAAATAACCACATGAAATGTGAAACTGGCTAATAAATATTATTTGAAGTTATGCTAAATAATGGGGAACACCTTGTATTAGCAGCTGTTTTGTACAGTTATTTGATTATTTTAATCTGAACTATTTTGTCATGCTGCAGTAATGAGAATTCCTGAAAATCAAACATTTTGCCTTATAAGGTAGTTGTAAAAGTGGGCTTGATGATTTAGTCACATTTCCATGTATAATGAACTGTACTCTCTACATTTAATATAGATTATGTTTTTANNNNTTAAAGGAGTTCTAGAGTGTTTACTCAATTCCAGCTTCTTATTCACAGTAAATTCATTTGTAAATCCCCTTTTACTAAGCAGTATTTGTCAATCAGTACAAAGGAACATGGCAGCATCATACATTAAATATTGATGACCGTCAATGTAATTAGGGAAGAGATTTCTCTAGGGCTCCAGATCTTTTGGGGACATCACTGCCTGCTAATCTCCTTTAAAAATCCAAACAGTGCTTTGAAAACAATATTTGATTTAGTAAAAGGGAGTGTCTTAATTAATCAGTCAAGACATTTACTGTGTAATCAGAATTCCAAGCAAAGGAAGTAGGAACTAGAATTCAAAAGAAATGGTGAAAGAAAACCTTCATAGAAGAATGTTTTATAAGATGTGAAAATGAACTGCTTTAGCCTGACAGACTGTGTCTTGTATAGCCATTTACCTGGCATCGGGGCTATGCCCCACAGATTCCACCCAAAGTGCTTCCTCAACTATTGTTCTTGAGAATTAAACTTTTAAGTATAATATTACTGATGTAAGAGCCTGGCAAATAATGGAAGCTTTTATGCAGTGTAAGAAATCTAGATAATGACAATAAATAAAGATATAGGCAACATATACTCTGAGTCTTACCAGTACCTAGCCAAAGAAACAGCTCCTACCTTGTGGTCTTTAAAGTTTGTTGGTTGTATAAAATAGTCTGCTATTATTAACACCTTATCTCCACTCAGGTGAAGCTCACTAGTCACAGACAGTAGGTGCAGATCATGGAGTAGCCACAGAAGCAACTATTATTATGTGAGAGAGGCCTGATTTGGATGTCTCAGAAACAGTAGCAAATAAAGAATAAGAAAATGCCTGTCAACTCAGCAGGAAGCTCAGTGCAACTCTCTGTAGAAGGTAAAATAGCATTCAGTGCCTTAGCAATGAAATTTCCTTCACAGCAGGCCAGAGCAAACTTCCATGGACAAATCAGCACACCAGTAAAAGGCCTTTCAAGAACTGCTTGTGCTGTGGGACCATTTATAATCTTTTCTTTTTCTGCTCTCCTCTTGCAAAGAGGAGTTCTGGCTGGAGGACAAGTCACACGAAAGCAAGAGGCTTCAGAGAGAACTCTGTTCCCTCCAAAATCTCTTCTACTCTGCATTTTCTTTGTTCTTTCATTCATTCTTCTCCCTTTGTCCCCTCAAGGGAGGTGCACCAAGCTGCAAGAACAGATGTTTCTAATTTCATTAGACACTTCATACTGATACGCAGGGCTTTAATTCCTAGTTAAGCAATGACAAGACTCACTATATCTCACAGGAATAGCATGATTCTCAAGAGGGGCTAATATATCTATATATTAAATGGTCAAAAATTGAATTTCATATATCCATATTAAAACATAAATAGCATTTTAATGCACTTAGCAAAATCATTGCCAAAGATTACTTAGCAAGAATATGTAGCTAAGTAACATATTAACACATATTTTTTATAAAAGTAAAATCTAACTTTATTGTATGAAACATATATGCAAGACCCTCATAAGGTTTCAAAGTATCTTTCTCCAAACAAATGACTACAATTGCTTTTTTCTAAAATGTTAAGTATCAAATAAGTTCAATCCACAGACCCCATTTTTTCCCAATTATTTATCTTTCTTCACATGCTTCTTTATCCCTCGATTCCAATTAGCGAATTTTTCAAAAACTTGTTAATCCAGAAAAAGACAGAAAAAAAAACATACACGCTAACTTACTAAGGGCACCCAGCTAGAAGTTTTCTGGTTTAAAAGACAAAAGCAAATCCAAAAATTAACTTCATATTTTCCTCTATTCTATCCTGTACTGTGACAGGATTGCATAAACACAGCAGGATTCTGATCCTGGTTATTCAGCCCTGACAGAGAGCTGTCACCCAGACTTCAAAAATCCTCTTAAATATGACTTGTTGAAATCACAGTCTTAAAAGCTGGGGAAATGCTAATTTTCTTATAAGTCAGGTTTCTACAGCAGAATTTGCTTTTGTTAATTTTAAATGGCAAAAAGAATTCATTACTCAGATCAGAATAAGTACCTGAAAATGGACCAGTGAAACCCTACCTGCCTGTAACGTAGGTGCAGGATGTGTTCCCCTTGCATTCTCCCTCCATAAGGGTTATATGGATTTGAGCAGGTGTGTGTAGTTAGGTTGGAGAAACTCAGCTGACATGAGTATTATCCAAGTGTTTTAAAACAAGTGTAATTGCAATCACTATGAGATTGTGTAAATCTGGAGTTCCCAGAAATTGCAGTCTAATAATTTTTGTGATTAACATAATTTCAAATTAAGAAGTATAAAAGTAGTATTGCACTGGCATACTTGTGACACAGCAAAAATTAAAAAAAAAAAAAATCCTGCATGGAGCTAATTTACACATAGTTGTTTGGGGGTTTTTGTTTTGTTTTGTTTTTATAAAGGATCATTAGTATCTCCTGAATGTGACAAAGCTCCCGCAATGTCTAAAAGCATAACAGTGGGTTTAATAAGATGTACATATAGAGAGTAAAATGTGATGTATACAAACTCTAAGGAGTCCTTGAGGAATGACTCTAGAGGTAATTTTAGCTATAAGGAATATGATCATTAAAAAAAACCAGAACAGTAATATATAATTTGAAAACAATAGAGGGATAGGACAGGAGAATCCACTTACCATTTCCTCAAAGAATAATGGCATGACCAAAGTCAGGAACAAAAGACAGTAAGACAGAATAACCAAACCACCTTCAATAATAAAACACATTTCTCCAAAAGCTTTGCTAAGCCATCTAGTCTCTCTACCTGACTTGATTGCTGGAGCAGCTATGGAGGAACGTTATTAGAAAACTAATCCAAAGTTTGGGTTTTTTTAATCTAGACTTGTCTAGCTCCAAGGATTAATTCAAACGGTAAAAAGTATTTTTTACTTCTTTAACAATATATCCAAATTAAACAGATGAATACCCTAAAAATAAAATAAAAAATTTAAAAAGCCTTGCCAACCATCTACGAATTCCTGTGAGTAGGTATCTCAGAAGCTGCAGTAAACTTTCTACTCTAAACTAAAAGATTTAGTTTTAGGAATGCTATTTTCAAGAATCAGATCTCAGGGTAAAATCTCTTATGAGAAAAATAAACTGGATGCCTTCTGACAAGGAACAAACAGCACAGAGACAGAACGTGGTATCAACTGTCCCATAGGGATGACAACCCAATTCACTGTATATTCCTTTATTTAATATAATTCTATCAAAAATTGCAGGTTTTGAGTCATGTATCTGGACAAGTTAATAAAAAGCACTATAAAGAAAAAAGAACATAATAAGGACTTTGTAAAAATCACATATCCACCCCCATAGTTTTGTTTTGTATTTACTATTTTTTGTATGTCAGAGCAAAGGAATGGAGTATGTTGTGTGGAAAAAACAACTGTGTGAATAAAACATCTTGAATATGAGAAAAGGCCATTCGGCCTAAAGAGGATTGGCCTTCATAATATATACGTTCCCCTAGGATGGTATCTAATTGCTTCCTGAATGACTGCAACATTTGTTCCAACATCTTTACCCACTACACCATTCAAACTATACATTATAGCCAGGTGAATGAGGCATGCTTCATATGTTATGAAATTGTCTTTCTTTAACTTCAATTTATACCCTCATCCCTATAGTTGTGTTGTGGTTACACTGGTAAAGGATGTTGATATGTTCATTTTACAGACACCACTTATGATTTAATAAACTTCAGTTGTGTTTTTACCATCTTATTATTGTCTGTTCAGCTGTATTGAAAGTTCATATTGTCATTTTTCCCCTTAAATTATACCTACTTACTTGAATAATTAAACAAATTGCTGTATTCCTCAGCCATACTGTGCCTTGACTCATATTCAGCTCTCCATAGGCGCTCCTGGAATGACAAAGCAGAATAATCCCACTATCTGAGATCATAATAAGAAATTAGGGATTATATTTAGTGTACTATTGACTGAGTGCCCCTAGGATCATAACACTGAAATGCAGTTAAATCACAACTCTTTAGCAGATATATTGCCACAGGAAAAAAAGCTGGTACATTTTCCCATCTTCCTGGCATAAATTGCTTTCTTCTGTATGAGCAAATACTCTCTCAGCTTCTTACTTACTTTATAATAACTAATTTGTAAAGCTAAGTCTAAAATGGTCATAACATTACACATACGCATATGGGAGATACATAAAATTACTTTCCCCTATCTCCTTCAGTCGGGAATTTCATGCCAATCTACTGCTAGCCAATATCCTTTTACAGATTGTATTTGTAGTAAAGTGGATCTTGTAATTCCACAGCTGCGATAAATTGGTTTTGTCCAAACCATCTTCTCTGTCTTCAAACTCTCCCTAAACATCCCAAACAACTACATCTTGGGTTTCCTTTAAAATTAAAAAAAAAAAAATGAACGAAGATCTGAGTAACATTTTGAACTAAAAATAGTACTGAATTTTAATCTAAACAGGTGTTTTTTGAATTATAAAACTGTGAAAGAAAATTTAGCAATGTAATTAAATCCAAATTATCCAATTTCATGCCTATTAATACTATGAAGTCGAATTGTTTCTTAATCTACTTT
>JAOXJM010000063.1:16323752-16345702 GCA_026413425.1 Tringa solitaria
TGAAGGGTTGTTTTGATATTCAAATTGCCACTACAGAAAAAATGTGGGTGTTTAGTAAGATATCAAGTGGGCTTCTGCTGAGCTACTGGAATTCACAGTCGTCTAGTTATTGTGAATGTAGAGGCTTACAATACCCAGGATTTTGTAAAGAGCTTAGATTTCTCAAAATACTTCTCAGCTGTTTGTATGAGATTTTTAAGAAAATAATAAACAAATATTTAGAGCATACGTAGAAAGAATTTTGAAAAACAGAGCACAATGATTAAAAGCGAGATGTGTATACATATTTGACAATTAATTTCTTTGCAGGAAATTCTAGATGTGTAACAAAACCCTGGCATATCAATTTTAATTGTCAAAAGTTGATTATTTTTTTGTAAGAAGAATTTTCAGTGGTTAAATTGTCAGCTACAAATGAAGATGTTGCAAGAGTGAGATCCATCATCTTGGTAAACAAAATGTTACATGTGACTACGATTAACTTCTGAGTTAATTTAAGAATATTTGCAGGTTGAGATAAGTGCAATATCCCTTGTCTGAAGGTGATCCCTATTTCTTGTTAAAAATAATCTAGTCAACTCAGCAAATCCTAAAAGGTAAGCCAAAATCTACATTCTGAACTGGGGTATATATTAGTAAAGCAAACATCTTTGCCTGAATAATTTGACTTTCTATTCTTCATTTTTCAAGTCTGGAAGGTTATTCAAATTCTATTTAGCTCCAAAATCTCCATATAGATAAGTAAAATATAAATGTTTAATTTCTTGTGTTGTCACTTCATAATTGTACCAAAGTTGTTAGAGAACCACAAGTTTGGTGCAAAGGAGCAGCTTGGAAAAATAAAGATTTATTGCTCTCCAACTAAAGTTAGAGTTATGGGGTTAAAATGAAACATGAAAAGAGACACACAGTGAGAAAAAACTATTGCACAGTGAGTTTACAAAATACTCTGCAAGTAATACTGCCACTTCTTTTTATATTTTATTCCTAAATTTATATGTTGTTCATTTATACTTAATCTGGAATAAACACGTGAAATTCACTGTGGATCCACTTTTGCCATTCATACTCACATGAAGTGCACCTTTTGACCACCATGAGATGTGTGACAGTGGAGAAGGCAGAGTCATAATGTCAAGCCATACCTTTGCTCCTTCCCAGCTGTGAATAGTATCTACAGCAGCAATTTTACATAAAGAGGGAAATCAGAGCACATGATCTCTCTTCTCACAACAGTTTTTCCGACGTGTAAATTCTCAGAGGACGATCTATTTACTTCTGATTTATAACTCTATATGAATTTCCTTCTGATTTTTAGAAACTACTTTACTTGATAGCCAGAAAATAAGCCATCCTGATGACAGCAATCAGTAGCACAAGTGCTGCCACAGCAGAAACCCATCATGGATAGGAAATGAAATACAGGGTGACAGAGAGACATACCACTGTTGTCAGGGTAGACTTAGTATCTCCATAATTGTTACTCCATTCCACTGGCAAAGTAAGCCACCTTCATCGATATAATTTATAGCATTTGGAGTATTTAACTCCTCCTATGAGTTAGAGAGACAGCCCAGCGCCATCGTACATAAAACTAGATTAAGGTTTGCCTCTGTATTATCATTCTGATTTTTGACTACAACAAAGAACATAAAATACTGTCTCTCTCATTCTAAGATGCTTAGTAGGTTTTGGAAATCACCCAGGTGCCACTGAATTAAATGGGAGCTATACACTTGCACACATTTCCACAGAAGCACTTAGGAACCTCTATAAAATGTGTTTTGAATGGAAACAAGATGCCCAAATGCCTTGTGTAGCTCAGTTGTAGTCATCTTTTATATTTGTAGGCTCCCAAGTACATCAAAACAATCTGTTAAAATTCACCGGTTCATGAACAATATTAATACCTTAGATGATGTGTATTATTTCAAATTTTGTATCTCTGTAAAGTGTATTGGGAAGAGGAGGACCTTCATGTAACCTTGACTGAACACAGTGTTTGTACATTATATGCAAAGCCCAACTGGAGAAGCGAGGGTGCAGGCTTTTGAACACTGAATCTTTCTAGTGAATCATAATGACAGAAGCACCTCTCCTGATTCATTGAGAGCGGTGTGCAGCCTTCTCCACATTTCATCTTTCTTACCTGTATGGGAAGGCTTAATGGTTTTACATGACCTATGTTTCAACAAAAAAGAAGGTTCTGAGAAATAAACAAGTGAAGATCTACAGCATATTGTCTTGTACAAGATAAATTTCATTGAGCTTAGCAGAATTACAGCACTGCAGAGACCAAGGGAATATATTCAAATGTACTGCAGGTTATGTTGTAAAAGCTGGATTTAAAATTCTTCAGTGATGAAACTGTTCCTACTTAGTGAATAGCAGCTGCTCTAAATTAATCTATATTGATTAAATTTCCTCTTGGTTCACAAAAAAATAGCTTTTAATTTAGAATATCACTATAACATCTCAATTGAAACAATTGCGAGATGAAAGTAACCACATGATGTCAGCAAATATTATCACCTCCCTAAATCACACTGAAACTAGTCTTCCAGAAACCAAAAGGTTATCTCTCCATCATTTCCTCTGGTGGCTCTTGATATTCTCTGATCTATGTTTCCAAAGCAAAGTCGATTTTCAGTTTTGTCATCCTAGCGACACAGCCCGCCCAGCCCACTTTTTACCTTTTCCATTTTCAACACCCTGGTCTGCTTCAGTTTGCTTTTTTAAGGTTTAAAAGAATGCAAAAAATGAGTTGTGCCCATCATAAAAAACGAAAAGAATTAGTCAGGACACAATCATAGAGCACACTGCAGGTAAATGACGGATGTTTCTGCACACTCTCTGAGCTGGGAATAGGTCTAACATGCTACAAAGCCTGGGTGAGTGCTTCTAAATTTGAGCTAATACAGCCAGAGACTCAGCATGCAGGGACTGTTTGCATACCCAGTCTAAGCTGTTGGACAAAACACCTACTGAAATGACCCTAAGAGTAGATATATTTTATTTTTTAGAAGTTGTTTTAGCAACAACTCAAACAAAAACTGCATCAGAAGCAGAAATTTTTTGACTGTACAATAATGAAAAGTCATATTCAAATATATAATGCTTATATAATAAAATATAGCTTATCCTTTTGATGGCTTTAAGAAGATATTTTAGACTTATTATATCGGTCTCATTTAAGTAGCTGCTGCTCACCGGAATAAAATAAACAGGACTTGGCTACTTGTTTCTTAGGCCCTCAGTGCCGTTTTGCAGCAAGATAAGTTCCCATGCTGCAAAGCTGAGATATTTTCATGAAGAACTGCATTATCCTGTTTTTATAGTCACATTCATATGCTTTTGTTTACACATAATATAGCACTTTGAAATTAAGAATGTTGATTATTCCTTTTTTGCATTCAGATGTTCCTAATGTTTTATTTTGCAGTATCTTGGGTGAGTTGATGCATATATTCTAAATGTGCTTTCTATCTTATATAAAATGAAATAAATAAACAATTAGAATTGCACAATTCTCTTTTTATTGCTTTGTGCTTTTATTTGTTGGTATTTTGTTGTGTATAATTCTGTATATCTGACACCAAACTGTACTTGATGCCTCTTTGAAGCTTTAATTATCAGCTTTTTTCCTCCCAGTTTTTCTATACTTTTTAAGAGTTCATTTTTCTAAAACAATAACTCCCACTTGCTGAATTTAATATTGTTTTCTAGAAACACAAAATCATGTCCCATTTACCCTTTTTCAACAATATACAGTGTTATTTTCCTATCATCTGCAATAAAACAGTGAGAGATAACACATAAATAACTATATTAACACTAAACATGTTCATTAAGTACCTCATTTTGAAAATGTGTTACAGCTGGCCACTTAAACTTGGCTGGAAATCAAATAATACAGGACAAGTTGAAAATAAATAGCTGACTCTGATATGCTACTCAGATAAATAATTCCAGGCTAATCTATAGACTACTCATATGAATGAGATGAGTAAGACAAAGTCCTCACAATCACTGAACTCAACCCCAGTGGAACCAAAGCCTCATTCCTGAAGCATAAGTTGGGTACATAGTGCAGAGATCAAAAATGTTATGGAAAATAGTACAATTGGTACAGAGTTGGATGGTCAGAACATGGCAATAGCAGCGTTTTTATTATGTATAGTGATAGATGGCAGATCTGTATTATATAATGCTGCATATCACTTCTTTTCTAGCTAAATTTTCTACCTCAAGCGATGACAAAAACTCATTCCTTTTAGCCTTCCCCTGTCACTTGAGCTGTTGGAGCAGCAGTGAAAGTAACTTGATCTGTACTGTAGCAATTTGTAACTTAGTTACTTAAGACTTCACAGCTCAGTGTATTATTTTTGTTTTAAACTAAGACATCTTTGTAATGATTTTCCAGTTTGTGAGACTTATGGTAGAATAAGAACGTTTTAAAAAAATAAATTCCAGAGAGATAGATTGGGGGAAAAATATCTGAGGCTACCAAGTCTGTGACTGTAATATGTAGTTTGCTAATTTCTGACTTTGCTGTAAAAGACAGTCAGTAGTCAATACTGTCAATGCAGTTCTTAGATCATTTATTTAAACCAGTTCTTTTTTGAAGCCCAGTCTACATTTTTTCTAATCATGCAGTGAAATCAGTTCTGTGTTGTTACTCCTGTTTTTCAGATTACAATGCTGTAGTTCCTTCTTGGCCTAGTTATTAGTCACTTTGAATAACTTATTAATTACTTTGTTTTTTTCAGAAGGCGGCATAGTTCCAGTATAGGAGTGAAGCTTAAACTCTGAACATAAAGTGTTAGATCCAGGTTAATTCTTACCATTTGGCCTTTATGCACTATATGCTTTCATCTAATTCATGTTTCCATGGGTCTAGATTTATTCATACCTTTCATTGTTGTGCAATTAGTAAGTTGGGGGCTCATTTTTATTCACCTGACTCTGATTTTAGTATGATTTACTTCATTGGCATCAATGGTATTACTTCCTTACATATCAATATTAGACCTTGTATTATTAATAGTTATATAAATATTGCAAGGACTATTTAATGCATCCAGTACTTATTTCAGAGACACATTGTCATTTGCATGAGAGAAAAATCACTCCCAAAGTGCTTTCAGCATCTCTGTTTTTCTTGCTTTAAGGTGAAATGTCTTTGTTGTGTTTGTGAGTTTATGTCATTTACATGAACAGTTGGTAGAAAAAAAAAAAACACAAACCAAAAAAAACCCCTCAAACCTGTATTTCTTAATGGGGTAAATTCAAATAAAACTAAACAATTTATTTCATTAGGAATACCTGTTATTAGATCACTGGAAATATCAAAGCATCCTAATCAATTTCTTAAGCAATTCTACATCACGTCCTCTTTCAAACGTTACTGCTCCACTAAATTAGCAATCTCAAAGCACAAAGCTGAGGGGTAGATTCAAACAACATACAAATGCTTCTGTAGAATGTTGCACTATATGTTTGTGTCTCCGGGGCTATGGCATTTTTTTTTCTGATTGGATTTATTTACTGTATATTTTTAGATATATAATAGATATATAATCAGATAACTGCAGGTCAGATCTGCTGGTTAGAATAGCTAGCTTTATCAATGTTTTGTATAGAAATTCTACCCTAAAAATAACAGCATGTAAATAGACTTTTAATCTCTGCCGTAATGTTTGTACACACTTATCTTTCTTTTCTTTCATACTCCTAATTAGTTGCAGTTATCTTATATACAGTAAGTAGACAAGTGATAATTATAAGAATTCATAGCCTGATTCTAATCTAATATTTGTCAGTATTACACCAGGTTGCATCACTGACTTTCCGTGAATTAATTCAGAAGACCAAAATTAGGATCTTATTGCTTAATATACATCACTAGCTCTACTCCCACATTCAAAATTTACAGATATTTTTTTAAACTAGACAGATGTGAAATCATATTCTCTCTTTTAGAATATCTTCATTGTTCACTTTGTTGCTCAACATTAGTTACACTGAACATAATTAATGAGCTTTCAGCATGTTCAGGAGAAGATCCCCTCTGTGATGTCTGTTCCAGGAAATTACGCAGTGCCAGAAAACGTTGTCCATCCCTGAGGAAAAATGGCATGGCCTGTTGGTAAAAGCCTTTGGGGGGCCCCTACCACTCCTCTATGTGTTATCATATTAATACTGATTCCTGGGAACAACCTCTGGTCTGTGCTAATCTCCCAAATTGTACACAGGAATTTTTTTGAGTACCAGTTGATACAAGTCACCATAGAGCATGCTGTTATTTCAATAGTAAACTGAACTTCTTATGGGATGGGTTAGTTTATCAACATAAATATAAGCTTCAAACGAGAAATTCAGGTGCAAAAACTCAATGGGACTGCAGTCATAGAAAGATATCTGAAATAGTCCCTAATCCACATAAGTGAAATTACACTAAATTCATTCTAATCCAGCCCTAAGGATGATACAATTACTATTTTTTTTCCTATTCCCTCCTTCTCATCCCCACACTTGTCCCTGAGCTGATGACTGTGCAGCTAATGTGTTTTAGGGTCCTTCTGAATAACCTTGTATAAAGTAACAGTCAAAAATAGTCACTTTCTTCTCCACAGGGAACCTTGAGCCTTAAGACGCATATAGGATATCAAACAGTTCCTTGGTTTACAAAGCTCCTATCTCTTTTCCTATCAATTTTAGGCTATGCAGATATTCTTCAAGGCCTATGTCACACGCTTTTTTGGTGAGAGAGGTAAAGGAAGATGATGAGTTGGACACATGGCTCTGTTTCTGTGATCTGTGTTTGTTTATACCTGTCAAATTTCATCCTGGGATTGAGCCTTCCAAGTCTGCATTTTTGGTCTGTGCTCTTTTGACACCACTTTGTCTTCTGTCTGCAAGATTCAAACCTCCTCTTTGTTGTAAAAATAAATAAATAAATAAATAAATATGGTTCCTCTCACCAGCACTTACTTAGCATGTTATGAGGGCTACTTTTTCTCACCTCTAGAGGAAGACTGAGTGACCAGAGATGAAGAAAAAGTCATCAGTCTTAAATGCCAATCACCCTCCAGCAATCCTATCATTTATTGCTCTTCCTTATTTTTCCCTGCCCTCACTTTTGTGCTGCTTCCTCTCTTGCTTTTCCACCTCCCTTCCTGTTCACTGTGGGTGTTTGGTTTTGATTTTTTAAAAAAACCCTCATACAAAAGCTCTCTGGCTTCTGTAAAACACAAGGTTATAGTTTATGCAGAATAAAATAATAGAAATTTTATTATGTAACAGAGCTCTTTAAGCACCTGTAGGAAATTGAATTTTGTAGAAGTTCTATCAGTGGAAATGGTGCTGCTGTTTTGTCTTGAACTACAGCAAGGAAGTAAGCAGCCAAGAGCTTGACACCTATTTAAACATAACTCATCAGCCTTTCTTTTAGGAACTGCATTGTCTGATTTTGTGTCCCTAACAAGACCACAGGTTAGTCACATTTCCCACGGCAAGTCCATTATTGCTCACTAAATGTGCTATATTAAGGGGCTGATTGCCCCTCAGGGTAACTGGCCCTTTCTGATATAGGACAAATGGTAATGCACTAGCCAGCAACAGCCAGCAACAATTACTATAGTGTAATAATGCCATTAGCTTAAGATTCCCATTTATGCTAAACCAGAAGGACATACTGTGTTTTTTCTGCTTTCCTTGGCCTGTCACTCTTGACAATAACCCAGGATTGCCATTCTCTGGACTTAGATAAATGAGGGAAGCCTCTTTCACTTTTTTCCTCCTTCCATCTGTGCTGAAGACTATGGAATCAAAAGCTTGTAATCCTCTAAAATTTTACCCCAAGAAAAGCAGACATGTCACAGGGCAACAGCAAGAATGGATTCTTGTGCTTTCAGATGCGTGTTTAACACTATCAGCTTTATCAATATTCTCCAAAATTTTGACCAAATGAGGTACATCCACAGGATCATTCGTACTGGGATTAAAGGTTACAACACATTTATTCTTTTTTGAAAGATCATTTTCAACTTTGTTTAGCCTCTTCACAGTCAACACAAACTCATGTGCACCTGGGCTTGCAGGGTTTTTTCACAGATGGATGCTCATCAGCTTCCAAGGGATTTGCATTCCCAATTTCTGTTATGATCCAATTGGTACCACCTGCTGTAGGAACTGGTTATACTCTTCACTGAGATATGCTTTTTGTGTTCTGAGCAAAAATTGCCTCCTGATGAGAGGAAAATCCTGTTCTATTTCCCCAAGGGTCCAGTATGACAACTCACATACCTGGGAGTAAGTCAAAGCCATTTCTAGGTCAATTATATACTTCATGCTTTCTGAGAAGAAAAAAATGTACTAAATCTGTTCCTGCCCTAATGAAGTACTCATGACCAGACAATCGAAACTACTTGGTTAAACAATTCACAAAAGGCGGGTTTTATTCTTAAGCAAGTCTTAATACTGGAAGCATATACCAAAGGAAATGAGATATTTTATTTAACAGAATTCCATTTAACAATTTCTCCATGTCATTTAATATCAGACAGTTCAAGTGTGCTAACTAAATTCACATGTATTTTTATTTTAAGATCTCCTAATTATTAATGCTCAGTCATGTACACTTTATTGTCAGTTTAAAAACTTTATTTATATTAATGTTATATCAATAAATTTTTAATCAATCACTACTAACTTATATTTAACACTGTAAACACTTCCCAATAACTGTTTTAGATGTTAAATAAGTTTCTGCAATATAAAAAAATACTTATTAGCAAAATATTTAGTGGTTTTAACTCCCCGTTACCCACTAATGATTACAAGTTTAAGAATTCAGACTTTCTAATAGCTACAATATTCAGCTCCTCCTACATTTTCATAATAAGGTATTCATTCCATATTAGCTATCTGATAGACAATGTACAAGTAAATCTATCATAACTGAAAAATACTTCATTAGTTCTACATGGCAAGTGAACAAGAAGAGTTATAAACCCATTATCTAACTGTTATTGCTTAACACATTAAAACTGCTGTATTGAGATACTTCTTCTTCCCCAACAATAAGATACATTGAGATATTGATACCTAGGTTACTTATGAGTGTATTGGCTTTCACTAAAACACTTGGCATTGCTTCTGTTATTAAAGAGTAAATTCTGAAACAGGAGGGACTATTAATTATGCATTCATTTTATATCAGAATATGCATTTAACACTATTTTTTTGTGGAAAAGCAAAAACTGGCAGACAAATAACTCATAAATGGCAGTAATGAGCACTGGGAGATGGAGTGGAAAGGCCTTAAATGTGTCCCATTATTTAGCAGGATAATTAAGAGCACAGCTCTACCATGGCATTTTATTACAGAAATAGATAAGATTCCATCTTACTGCAAGCAGGTGTTGTAATGAAGCAAAGCAAGATCATTTTTATGAGATTCTTCTGGTCCAAAAAAGATTGCAAATTAATTTTATGCTACCTTAATTTAAAAAGTAAGCACGCAGATAGTGGGAAACAAAGAGGACAGAAAATATGATGTATAAAACCACTTCTAATGTTGTTGATTCAGGTTATCCCCAGAGAAACAAGAAAAACCAAACTCTATTTATAAGGTGTGAGAGAACAAATGTTCTTATCAGAAATGTTCAGTTTAAGCAATGGAACTCACTATACATAAATGGCATCACTGTTAAATACAGACTAAACTTCATACCAGATTATTGACAGTAAAAATAGAGTTTCTGCTATTTTCATTCATTATGAAGCTTTAATTCTCCATAAATATTGCCAGTGAACTTTTGTAGCATATCTGTCATGATTTTACACTTTTTTCCATTAGCATTTGATATCAAGTGCTGCAAAATACAGACAACCCCACATGGTAATCTACAAACAATCCATCATTAAAATGAGTGATAGAATATTTACAATGGTGTAATTGCAAGAAGAGTCCAGGCTAATGTTCACTGATTATAAAGTTTGAGAGTATGTAAAGGACTCATAGGGAAGAAAACTACACCATTTGGCTACCTTGGCCACAAACACTCATTCTTTTATATAAAATCGTAGAAAAACATGATTGTGAAATGGAGAGGCTACATTTTTGGAGGGAAGGTCTTTTCATTTTAAGATGAAGACAGAAATACACTTTAAGATTAAAATACATGATTATAGATATGAAAAAATGTAACTTCCATCTTTCAAATACAATACCTGGGAGAAAACTATCCATGAAAATCAAAGCAAGTCTGTAGCATTTGGGTGGATACTGTATCCTGTGAAAATCTAACAGCTGGATGCAGATGGTAGGATTTTCACTATATTAACTTTTTTTTTTTAGATGGAAAAAAAACCCCAATAAGATGGGCACTTCAAAGGCAAGAATAAATCTCATCAAAGCCAGAAAGTTTATGCAGATGAAAAAACATGGACAGAAGGAAGCTATGGGATACACTCTCTAAAAAACAGATTACAGTGACTTTCACTGGAGCAATGACCTGTGGTGTATGTCTCACAACAACCTGGGCTGTCCCATCCCCTTGGTCTAGTGCTGGTGCAGTCTTAGCCTGAGTACAGCAGACCTTGGCTTCCACATTACGGTACTGGGTTTTCATCAAAATATTGGTGATACTCAGTTTTGGAACCATCTTTCAGATATTCTGTGTAAATGTGTCACCTATATATTTCAGCTATCTGCAGACAAAACTTCAAAATTTGTTTTCTTAAAAAGCCATAGCACAAATATTTTTGGGGAGACAGCAGTGCATCAGCTTGCTTTTGAAAGTAGACAAGTAACTTGGTTCTAATTTTGAACAAACATCTATATTGATATTATAGGGTTTGTCTATTTGCTCACCTAATTAACGTTTACTTCAGACATAAAACACTTTTGCAGTCTAAGCAAGTTAAATCTTCATGGCTTCTAAAATTATATCTACATGTGAAAACAAGATCAATTAGAATCAATCATACTATGTTCTCACTGCAATCAGAGAATGTCTGGTGTGATACAACTTTTCACTTAAATGTCTAAAAAATTCTCCTATTTTTTAAAAAAATAAGGGGTATTTTTGTGTGCCATGCAAATACCAGACCCCATCTTTCCTGGGTTGCCACGATCATTCCCTTAGAATACACATAAGTTTTGAGGTCATTCTTAGTAGCTTCACTCCTAAGTGAATACAGACACTAAACAATGTTCTTAAGATTTATGCCAACAGTTTTCCTGGATTTATACAGAAATACAAATGGTATAATGTGATTCAAGTTCTGTGGGGGGAAAGTGCTTTGTACCCTGATGGCGGCAACAGTTTTACAAATCCTTTTGAGGAAGCACAACCTGTACTCGCTATCGGTTTATATTTTTTTTAGGGGCAGTGAGAAAGACTGCAGAGAGTACCAATAGCAGCTAGTAACTATAAAATGGCTGGATATCATCAAATCCCAGCAAACTTTCTGAACCTGGGAAGCACAAATTCATAGGCTCATGATAGTTTCCTCTTTTTCTACTTTCCTTTATTCACCGGAGTTTGAGATTCGTTACACTTACAATCTAAGGAAGTTAGGTGGTGAGATGAAAAAAGGAGTGATACAGAACGAAATAAGTGTGAAAATTGGAATTTAAAGCATAGCTAATGTCATTTGGCTGATTTTACTGCAAACCTACTGGGGAGGGGAAAAAAAAAAGACTAAAGTTCTGCAGTATGTAAGAAACAGCTTCTTGAGATGGTTTGATTTTCTACCATCCTGCACAGTGAATGCCATATATTTGAAAGAGCTTGAAATTAATCATCTTTATATGGAGATTAAAGAAAACGTGATGAAGCGTGATAACCTGCAACTTGTTTTACTACCTTTCACACTTAGGAAAATCTGTACCTCTACTACAAAAGATGCAGAGATGGGGGGAAAGCTCCACTGGATCCACCAACGTTGAACCTTTGCCCCTTCATCTTGCATTTTAAACAAATATAACGGTGTCCTATTTGTTCATGTCTTTAAGTCCCTGTGAACTTTTGTTTCTGATGGTCTCCTTAGCTTTTACTAACACTTCACAGGAAAAATTGCCAGTGGTCTGAGTATTTCACATAGACTTAACTTCTTGAAACAGATTTAGCATAACAGGAGTTAGTCCAGGAGCCAGCATAACAGAAGAAATTTAAACTTACTTCATTTTTTCCACAAATTTTCTGTACCGGCTGTAGGTGTCCGGGCGTTGTCAGCGCGTGAGGGGATGCAGGTGGGGCCTCTGTGAGGAGAGGCCTCTGTGAGGAGAAGCCGGGGCTGTTTCGCGCCAGTCCCAGCCGGTCCCAACCGGTTCCAGGCGCTCCTCTCCCCGGCCACGGCTGAGCCTTCGGTGGAGTGGGTAGCGCCGATTGGAAAGCGCGTCTGAGGAAGGGAAAAACTGCCGGAGTGAGGGAAAAAGTGCGAGGAACGGCCCTGGGCACAGCAAGGCCGGGGAAGGAGGAGGCGGAGGAGGGCGCCAGGCCCCCAGCGGAGACTGCCCGGCCGTCTGTGGAGAGACCATGGGGAAGCAAATATTTCCCTGTAGAGCACGGGATCTGCTTTGCCTGTGATGGTGAGTAATCTCCCTGTCTTTATCTCCATCCATAAGCTTTTGATATTTCATTTTCTCCTACTGTCCTGTTGAGGAGGGAGACTGAGAGCGGTCTGTCAGCTGCCTAAAGTCAGCCCCACCACGTTTTTGTTTTCCTGACGCCCCAGTAAACAGTTTTATGTGGGTAAATTCCTTGCACCATAAGGAGAGGCTTTTACCTGTTGAAACTGAAGGAAAACCCAGGACCAAAGGTTTTAATTCTGCTTTGTCACTCGATACATAAAAAGAATTATCTCCTATTTATTTTTTTAACATACTGCTTTTGCTGCACAGTTGCTGTGAGAATGCGTTTCTAACATCTCTTAGTCTTCAGGTGAGCAATGGAGAACCTTGCACACTTAACTGTTATTATAATACAAATTTAGGATGCCATGCCATTTAAAAGCTTGAAACTATAATAACTGAGGAGAAATTCCTCTATTTATTTGCAGTTAATGTTTTGCTTCACACTTTATTGCACTCTGTCTTGTCTTTGTATCCATTAAACCTGTTGTGAACCACAGAGAAAATACTAATTTTTGTCTGTGGGGAATAAAATCGCCTAAAATTTTACAATTATTAAATTACTTCATATCCTGTGTGGTCATTCGTTCTTAAAGTAATAGTTAGCAATAATGACTGTATACTAATAAATACCTAATGATAGCCTGAATTAAAAAAGTATCCAAATTATCCAGCTTCAGTAGTACAGTGAATTTACTGGAATGCATTAACTATTTAAAGCATCAAACATGATACAGAGCTGACTGGTGGTTTCTACAGTTTCTCCTTTGGTATGCACACTCAAAGTAATACAAGTGTATTGAATTTTCTAACCTTTCTATAGGAGGAGTATTAGGGTTCTGAATTAGCCAGGTTTGTGAAAATTCCTGAGAATTATTTGTTATATAAATTGCACGTATTTTATTTATTTGCCAAAATGTTTAACCCTTATTTTCTTAATGATAGTTTGCATTCTTCCAGTTCTATGACAATGTCAAAATAGACTAAAGTATATTGAAGTCAGGATTGGTGTGATTCAGAATACTGAAATGTTAAAAAGATATTGCAAATATAAACATGCACATTACACACAAAGATGAAAACAATCATGGTTCACTTATACTGCATTATAGATTACTTAACTATTTTTTTAAATAAAAAATACATATCACAGAACCTTGAGGAAATCAGTCAATTTAAAATTGACTCCCACTGGCTGCTCAGTTACTTAAGGTTAAGGCCCTATCCATTAGCAGGTTTCTCTCAGCTGTGGCTCATTTTAAACTTCTTTTTCTCCACATCCTCCTTTCATATCAATGACATTATTCCAGCTGATTTATGCACTGAGGAGACACACTTCACAAGGTTAGATTAATTCACTAACTCCTGGGTGCTATTATAGGCAGATTCTGGCTCTGTGCATATCAGCTAGCCAACTAAGGTTAGCATCTGACATGACAGAGATTAAATTTCTGTACTTCAGCACACATTTTATTCAATGGTCAGAAGCAGAGAAAGAGCATGTAGCCAGAGTCATAAAACCCCAGGTCCTAAACTCACATAATCAAATCAGATTTTTTTTTTTGTTTTAAGCTTAATGAGAATTAAAAGTTCTAGCCTAGGGAATAAAGGAAGTAAAAATAGTTTCTCATGTTACCTCTGAAATCTACAACATCTCAGGAGCCTGTGGATATACTATAGCATTAACCACATGCAGCAAACCAATAACCTGATGTAATATTACAGTAGTAATGAACCTTTTGTTCACAACTATCAATAGTGTTTTTGCAGATTGCACAGCTCTGTAAAAATAGAATTATCTTTTTTTAAAGGAAACCCGATTTCAATATTGAGTCCTCAATAAGTTAATGAAAAGTTCCAATAATGAATTGTAAAGATGTTAGCATTAGTTTGTAATCACCATACCTCATGGAAGTTTTGCTTTTAAATTACTTCTTTCTCTGTAAGGCTTTTAAAATCTCTTTGAAGCTTCTTAATGAAAACAATATAGAAACAATCTACCAGTAATCTGAATACCTGATTCAGTAACTCTACAGATTGCTTTAGCAGAGGCATAACATATTTTGACCAATCTCTAAAGGCAATTCAGAAGTCTTCCCCAGCTATTGTAGTGGAAATGTCCTTTCAGCAGACAAGAGACAGGGCACTTTTGATGTTCAATATTAGCATCTGTTTATCCAATATTAGAAGACAACACATGATCAGGTTCTGCCTCTAAATGAAATTATGAAATCTTACTCACTTATATGCTCAAGTTTTTTTTTAATCCTGGTTTTGCATAATTTTCTCTGTAGTTAGTATAATTCTTGATGTACAAAAATGGCAAATAGTATGTCCTGTAATACTCTTTTTTCAGCTGCTTCTGGTTACGTTTGTAGGATATGTATGAGTTAATGGGTTAAAAAAAAATTAGTGATATAATCAGCAGGAATATCTTTCATTCTTTGGCTTCTTTGTCACAAGGGTGACTGGAAACGTTCTAGGCAAATTCATGTTTTATTACAACACTAACAGAATCTGCTGACATAGTTCAGTATTTCTAACAGCTTTGAACTCTGTTCTTATATTTAGATTTCAGTACATTAACATCTTTGATGTTAATGGATTTCCAAAATAAAATGCTAAAATTGAAATTTGGCCTAATTCAGTCTAAGTTTATTAATTCTCCATGTAATTCCTCCATTTTAACTGATGTTCAAGACCAGCAGTACTCTATTCAAATAAGGCCCACATCACACCAGTCCAAGACTGCCATCCCAGATGATTCGCATTTCAAGCACATCACATTATAAAAGGCAGCTGGGAAGAAATAATGGGCAAAAAGCAATGTGGAAGTGGTCTTTTCACTTAAAGAGACCTACCAAAACCTAGAGAAGCCCCTAACCTGCTGAAAAAGCTAGCAGTGTTTCACTTCCTCTTGAAAAATGAAAGTTTTTCTTTTTACAAATACTGTCTTTGTGTCCTTACACAGCTGTAGACCTCTCATTTTCTCTCTCTGAATATCAGGGAATTAATCCAATCTATGTCTTCTCTTTCTGTGTAATGCTAGCTCTTGTTTTGGAGCTCTTAAAGATTCCTCCTTCACATTTGTGCAGTTTTTCAATGTACCAGACACTATGGGTTTAGCATCATAAAAGAATCAGTTACTGGCAGGCTCCCAATTATTATGAACACATCTTTTAGGAAGATAACAGCAACACATCTGTGTCCGTGCTGTCTTTATATTTGCAGAGTATGTACTCTTCATGAAACTAGCTACTGGTGCGGAGGCTGAAGATGAGTTACCTGCCTATGTCTACCCTCTCAAACTTGTTTCGGTTTTGTCTTTTTTGTACGTAAGATGAACATTCTCACTGCCAAACAGTGACCATAGACTAAGGTTTCTTTCTATTAAAATCTTTCAGAACAAAAGCAAATCCTTATTTGTAGGCTTTCAGTTTATCTGTTGCACCTTCTTGTATCAGTTGTCCAAATGTCATGTGCTACTTGAATGTTACTTCACCTGGGTTAGTTGCCTTGATCACTGTGCCTATACAAAGTTGTTTGGATTTGCTCTGGAAATATATTCTGACATGTTTTCTTGCTTTCTTTGGAGTTTTAACATAAGGGCTATTATGTTTACTATTATTCTGTTTACTACAAAATTAATTAATTGCCTGCCTTTTTTCCCTTCAATTTCCATAGGTCTTTGTTGTTATCTTTTATCTGAAGAATTCCCTCTGGAATATTCACAAGTTAACAGAAGTCTATTCCTGCTCAAACCTCCCTGCTTCAGTTTCATTCTGTGTTAGGATTATGTGTATATATTTTACAGTCCCTTTTCCTGCTTTGTCCAAATGATTCTCATTTTCACTGTTTCACAGTGGGTTCCTTTCCCTTACTGTCTCTAGGAAATCTATTAAGTATTATACAAGTAGATTCTTTGTGATTGCTGTGATTACATGCAAAGTTAATTTTCCAGTTTGTCCATGTTTCTTTAATATACAGTACTGTCTTGAGTCTTCTCCAGCATATTCAGTATTTCTCCATATTGTTAGGAGTGATAGGGGATTTGCTTGGAACTCCTGTTTTAATCTGTATAGACCTGAGATCACTCCATGCCTTTTAACTCTTGATTAGCAAGGACGGTTTCACTATCATCCTTTTCAATTAACCATTAAAAACTGAATATGTGCAAGAAAATAGAAATCTTTGCAATATTTATTAGTCAGACCATAATCTTTTACTCTGTGCTCAATATTTTTTTTTTGGTGACTGTCACGCAGAAAAGGGTATATACTTCATTACAGATTTTAATATGTTTTGTAGAAACCAGGGCTTGAAGGAAAGCTAACAGGCATAATAGGATCACTCAAGATGATGAGGAACTGAGAAAGACTATCATTTAGGTGACTTTAGCCACAACTAAAAGCAACTGAAGGTTGCTCAAGAAAATATGACTATAATAAATTTTAAATACTGCATTTTTTGTGATTTGATTAAGACAGAGTGTTTGGAAGATGGAGTTTTCTATGATCACCTACTGGGAACAGTTTCATGAAAAGCTGCCTAGTGCTTTGTGAAGTATATAAATAGGGTGACAAGTTACAGCTAAATTTAAGAGAGAAAATGTCAACTTAAGCTTAATGCTTTAAATCTCGTTACTTACAAGATTCTTATGTGATACATCTACAGCTGAGATCAATGGAAATTGAAAGTTACCTCATTATAGAAGAGAAATTGCTCTTGGTATATCTTTTTTCATTAAAATCTACCTAAACTGGAGCATGTACCCTTCCCAACTGTTTGCCAGAAAATTTATGACACTCCAGTTGAGCTATGACTATTGTTATTTTTTACACACAAGGACTTGTGTTGAGAATAAAAAAGAGATGTTAACACTCTGCTGTGACTGATTTTCTATAACTCTATTTCGTATTTAATATTTATAATTATATGAAAAAATAATACTATTTGAGGGTATTCTTAGAATTAGAAATGATTCAACCTGAAGTTTTACATTAAGAGTGTCTACATATCGGGGAAGTACAACATGCAAGAAAGTTGGATTATACATGGATTTTTAATGGGCAAGCCCATGAAAACAAATGCTGCAGTACACGAGTCTGAAGCACTAACCAGTTCTCCCATTTCTAGTAGACAGGTAGATGTTGACATGGGGTCAACCTATATTTTTATATGTGCTAAAGAAGAGGATTATAAGTGTGCCTGGAACACTGCACATAGACATTTTTACAAATTAAGGACTCTATAAAGTGTTTATCGTTTTTTATTGCTTGACAGCACAAGATTCTTCTAAGGAATTGCTAAATGAATTTTCTCACCTTCTGTGTTCCTAAAATAAGCTGCTCTTTACACCTACTACACACTTTTCACTTTTCTAAATAGCTTCACACTGCCTATGCTTGCTATCTTTGTCTATAAGCCTGTAAGTCAAACCCTTTTCTCACTGCGTTCAGTCACTGAGATGACTGCTGCATCATCTGATAAAACCCTGCTCTTCATTACTGGTGTTTGACCAGGTAGGATGCATCACCAACCTTTGTACTTTGTAATTCCCCATTTAATTGTCCTTGCTTGCAACGTTTAGTTCCATTAGGACTCTGAACCTACCTGATTTTTGTGTTTGCATTACCATAAATGCCTAACAGGTTTAACCTGCTTGCCTTGTAGTCTGTTAGCATTTATTGCAATCAGTAGTACTGTCTGTCTACCCTTACTCTTGTTTACAATATCTCATTAATAGCATGGACCACATGAACTCAGCAAGAGAGCGATCATTCATAGAAAAGAGCAATAATGGCAATTTGTGCTTGATTAACATAGCACTTCTCAAGATTTCAAAGTAATATTTACCCATAAAGTTAGGATCCCACAAGCTGCTTCACGATGACTGAACTCAGATCCCTGTAGCACCATTGCGTATGGATTCTTCTGTATTATGGACTTGATTTGGACACACAAGGTTTGATGCCTGAAGAAACAGAAGTGATGAATCTTTACTGCTCTGCAAGCTTAGAAATTGGGAAGTACTATTGAAACAAGGAAACCATCACCCCTACTTCTCAATTTATCTACATTAGGACAGAAATTGAAATCAAATCCAAGTGGTATTTTTGGTTTTCTTTATTACAAATATAAGTACTTCACAATTGGCTTACAGATAGCTAGTAGCTATCTGTAAACCATGTATTGGTTTGTACCAGTGTATCGTATCTGTAAAACTATGTATTGGATCATTCTTACCTCCTACCTTTCTCTCACAGTACTTGGCTATTTTTATGTGGTATAGAGTGTGACTTTTAACCATGTCTCTACTAAATAAGTATTAGATAGATATATGTAATATCCTCAACTTGTGTGAAGTCTTAGTTTAAAAAAAAAAAAAGATAGGTCAGGAAGCAGAAAGTGAAGTAGGAAAAGAAGATGTAAGGGAGTGAAAACTTCTTGAACTAAATTTTGCAGCCAAAGACAATGTAAAATGTAACAAGACTCTGAGAAGATTTAACCTATGGCTTGGCTCACATTCTGGATCAGTGCTGTGAAGAGACAATTAAAACAGCATATTGAAAATCTGTTTCTCATAATTTTTTTTCTATAGAATTTAATCAAACAGTATCTGTAGCTTCCTCTAGAAAACAGAAGTTTCACAATGGTTTATCGTACTCTTTGCTCTATTCATTTTTATAATGTGCTTCACATCTACTGAATCTGAATTTTATATTCTGTAGTATGATGTTACGCAGCACTTCATAATTGGCCATTACCTTTACATTCACAATATAATTAAAAAACTTCTTGCTACTAGTCACACTTTTATTCCAAGTTATTTTTGGAACATGCATCCAATATAGGCTCTTTCCATGGAAACTTGTAGTTGCTTCCCTCACAGCGAATACTGAAAATTATCTTAGTATTTAACTTCCAAAGTACTATTTTTCCTCCATGTGAGAAAATTCGCACTGTGTCACAGCACCTTAAAATCATTAAGAACTTGCTCATTGGATAACTTTCGGAAATTCAAGAAAAGTGTATCAATGGCATCTCTTTTTTCTGTATGCACCTTGACACCTGTAATGGCACAAAACCACTTTGCACACTCTTTTTGATTTACCGTGGCCAAAACTTGTTATCACTGAATTTGGTGGCAAACTTTATTGTTGCATCTGGCTTCATGAGTAAATTACAAAAAAATCAAAAAAGCATTTTTCATGTAAGCTTTTTTTTTTTTTGCCTGTATTAGACAGAAATATTCATAAACTCCTGAAATGCTATCTATACTGACTCATCTGGGTATACCATACACCTGTGTTTTATTTGTCCTCAGGCTTTTGACACCTTGTTCAGTACGTGATAAAAAATACAGGAGCATAATGAGAGGAGGTGATTTTTTTTTAAATTATTTCCTGATCTTTTTCTTCTATAAACATCTGTTTTGAAATTTCTGTTGATGTGGCTGTGTTAGCAAAATGCCTGTTAACACATTTCCTTCAACTAAAGACATACAGAACTTGTTTATTTTCTTCTAGTAGCTAACAAATCACTTCACACATTAGGCAACCAAGAACTAAAATGTTTTTCCTAGATCTTACGATAACCTTTCCAATTGAACACTTGTTCTGGTTTCAGCTGGGTTAGAGTTAATTTTCCAAGTAGCTGCTGTGTTTTGGATTTTGTGTGAGAATAATGTTGGTTTAGTTGTTGATGCGTAGTGCTTATATTAAGTCAAGGACTTTTTCAGCTTCCCATAGAAGCTGAGAAGGAGCAAAGGCAGGACAAGCTGGCCAAAGGAATATTCTATACTATAGACATCATGCTAAGTATATTAAGATAGGGATTGGCCGGGGTACAGGAATCTGCAGTTGTTGCTTGGGATGAGCTGGTGAGGGCAATTGCATTGCATCACTCATTTTGTAAATTCTTTTACTGTTACTACCTTCTCCTCCATTGCGGTACTGCTAAACTATCTTGATCTCAACCCACGAGGTTTTTTTTTATTCTGATGCTCCTCCCCTACCCCACTGAGTGGCAGGGGCAGGGGGCAGTGGGAAGGCAGCTGTGTGGTGCTTAGTTGCTGGCTGGGATTAAATCAAGACAACACTCAAGCACCTTGCAGAGTACTATTCTGTTACTGTTTACAATGACAATTGCCAAATCTGTTAGCAATAGATACATGGTTACAGTGACATCCTGCCCCTTAAAACAAAGTACTGTAGTTATAAACAATAATAATCAAGTTGTAAATTACCTTTTTAATGCACCTGAACAACATGGTTTGGGCAGTAGAATTTAAAAATAATTTAAAACTAAGCAGCTTTATCCAGAAAAAAATCTGAAATTTAAAAATGAGTTCTTAATTCCAACCCAAAGCCTACAAAAATGTTAAACTATTTCATACAAATGGAATAACGAGATGGAAGTAGAAAATAATGTTCGTGTACAGAAATGTGGGTGGGCACAAGCGTCCACCCCCACTTTCTGTAAAGAAGCCCTCAGAAACCCTGACAACCTGATGCAACCCACAGTGAATCACTGGTATTCTGCATCTTAAATTCAACAGAGTGAATCTCCCAGTTGTACAAGTTCCCGATTTTGATTATGAGCTTTCTTTTTTGTTTTTTTTAAATCTGTATTGCTAATGAAAATTTAAATTTAATATGTTAAGTTCCAGAACTGAAACCTTAATATAAAATTGTACTGAATTTAATACTGTGGTTCTTTCTTGGCACTGGGTAGCTAATTCCAAAAGTGCTGTTTACTTCCTGGATGAGCATAGAACCACCTTTTCGATGTTCTGTGTAAAGGTATCACCCGTGTGTTTCATTTATCCACAGAAAGAACTTTTGAATTTTTTTCTTAAAAAAAAGCAGAAACTGAAAAGCCATTGCACAAACATTTTCAGGAAGACAGCAGCGCAACAAAGTGCTTTCAGAAGTAGCGAAAGTAATTTTGTTCCAATATTAAACAAAAATGTAAATAGCTGAACACTGCTTGAATAAACAGGGCTTCAGACAATCACTCATAAGATCAGTATGTATTAGTCCTTACATTTCAAATGTTTTTCTAAAATCAAGTTTTAGACAAAGTATTTTTAAAAATTTCAGAATGCAAAACAAAGTCATGAAAATACACTTATCAAATTATCTTTGAAATGATCTTTCAGTCTTGGACATTTAAAAATATCAACTATTGTTGGTCAAAATATTAGCTTGAATTTCAAAGGGAAAAGTCTATTCAAATCAGAACATCATGAAAGTTTTAAAGGAAACTGAATTTTTCAAACTTGCGAAATATGAATTTGTTATAA
>JAOXJM010000063.1:16349079-16360230 GCA_026413425.1 Tringa solitaria
GAGGATGCGTTTCAGCCTCGATGGTCAGTTTGGCGTTTCGTTTGCAATCAGGTTCTCTTCTTTGGGCTGATTGTACCAGCAGGACCAGCACTGCTCTAAATGCTGCTCAGAAAGAAAAAAAATAAAATAAAATAAATCCTTCAGTAAAGGAATTACTCGCAAGCAGTAAGGGGCAACCGGGCCCGTCGGTATCTTTTGTGTGTATGAAATTCTCCCCTGGAAACGTTATTAGAATATCACAGTTTAAAGGGCTTGGAAAATCGAAGTATTTGTGAGTAGTTCTGGAAGCAGACAGAGGCTTTTGTCAGAAGGTCAGCTCCTGGACGGTTTAAAATCTGTTGGTCACACATTCCTGCCCCCAGCCAGAGGTCCGGGCACTGGCAGGGACCCGGAGAAGCGGAGGGGACGGAGGGATTCCGGGCTTTGGGCTTGCTCACAGCACTGGGTTAATGGTGGGGTGGGGACACGCTTGGAAACAAAACGCCTGTTCATCAAAACTGAAATATTTCATTAAACTATTTTGGGGTTGGGAAGCTTCTGCCATCAGGCTCCCACCTGCATCTCACAACTTGTTTAAGGAAAAACTTAATGCCTTGCAAGCTGATATTCCTGCCCAGGGCTCCGGAGGGATGGCTCCTTGGGTGTCCCAGTGCTCTCCCATGCACCCAGCACCAGCACTGGGCTGAGCGGTGTGGACTGGGAGCCCAACACCTCCAGGACTGAGGACCTGATCAGGGGTTTTCTTTCTGCAGGACATTTCAGAAAGGGCTGATTTCAGCCTGGCACCCATGGCATGGTGCCCCATTTCTCTGCATTACCTTCCAGCCAGGAGCTACCCCAGGAGCTCTCTCGCTTCCCAGCCCCAGGACTACCCTTTTTTTCTACATCTGCTGCCTCTCCTGGTGCTCTGCTGACTCCTTTTCCCAACCCTGCAATTCCTTAGGTAGCCGTCCTTGCTGTCGAAGGCTGGTTCACAGCCGAGCAGAATTTCTGCGTGGAGCACCCCTGGCTTGCCACGAGTCACGCTGCAGGCATGGCATGGCACAGCATGGCATGGAACAGCATGGCATGGCACAGCACGGCACAGAACAGCGCGGCACGGCACAGCAGAGCACAGCATGGCATGGCCCTCCTGCCTGTGCACTCGGAGGCATTCACCAAAATTAGAGAGTCTGCCACCTCCTAAGGAGTTCAAGCACGTGCAGCAATTATCTCCTAAACCACCCATCCCACCTTCCACTTAAAATACCCAGAGGCACTGGTTCACAGTGAGGGCTAATGAGTAGATTATTGCAGCATTTTAAAAGTCAGCTGTTTTGTAAATTGGGATTATCCAGTGGAACCAAGAAGACTTTTTTCAAAAAGGAAAAGCCCTTCAGCCCCCCTCCTCCATCTCTTAGCAGTCTCCCTAATAGCTAGCACAGCCATGTTTAAGGTCTCATTTTTCAAATTCTCGTATCTCTAAGACATCGCTCTCAATTAATGTCAAGCTTCTCCCTCCTGTTCCAGTTCTCCAGTGCCAAGGAGCTACATGTCCCCAGTCACAGTGGAGAACAGAGCTGGGTTCTCTGTGCTGTCCTTACAGAAATGGCTGGGCAGGGGCAGCGACTGGGCTCCGAGGGGACCATCGGGCACTGATTTCTCCCCAGCACGGATGCTGCAGGTTCACAGCCTGGGCTGGCCCTGTCTCTGTTTTCTTCCTCTCTGGGGTGCTCCCAATTCACCAAAACACTGCTAACAGGGGGGTGGATGGAGCCCCAGTTGGCTGCCTCCCCATCCGAACTCTTTTCCCTATCTCCTGATCTCCCCACAGAAAATATGGCAAATCCAGGTATTTCCAAATGGCTAGAAACCCTTATATGCAACCCCGTTTTCCTTGCACCCAGACAAGGCTGTCTTAATAAATTTTGGGGGGCTTAATAAAAAAAAAAAAAAAGTAAACCCAAGGAGAGTTTTGGTTTCATCACCATTACCTGGGGGGGGAGGGGGGTATTAACCAAAATAACGTTCTGAAAATTATTTCTTTTAAATTTCTTTCTCTTTGCAATGCAGCTTGTGAAACAGAACACCACCACCACTAACATACTGGCAGGTTTGCGGGGTTTTTTTTTTCTCCCCACTCTGCTTTTCCAGACCGTGAGGAGAAGAGCTGAAGAACGGGGGAGAAGAGCACCTGGCTGTCGGAAAAGTGGAGTTGACACAGTTCAGCCTTGAAGGACCTTAAAATTTCGGGCGAGCAGGTTGCCGTTAGGCAGGAAAAATATTAAAAGGCGAGAGGAGTTCGAATAGCTGACACTTCTTAGCCAATTACTATTAAACTGCGCGTTGGCACCGGCGATGGGTGAGCTGATGGAAACACGCTGGTCTGGTCGGTACCTCCTGGCTGCGCCAAGAAACCGGAGCCATGTCCCTCTTCCCGCGGCAAACCTCCTCGACAAGCTCCGGTGAAAAGAAACGATTATTTTCCTCCCTGAAATTCTCGCCACTGTAATTTTCTTTGCCTCCTGTCCAAAGCGGTTCCCGCGCGGTGTTAACGCGACGGACGGCAGCTGTATTTCACCCGACTCGCCTTGTTGGCCAGGGCCCGGGGTTTGTCAGGTCCGTCGTCCGCTTTGAAATACAATCCTCGGGAACCAAACTAGGAAAAGCTTTCGGTTGTTTCCCATTCCTTTTCTCACCCAAATATGTACAATCTCATCAACATTACGCTGCAGCTGGTTGAGAAATTTCCAAGAGCGCCTTGTTTTGTTTTGGTTTTTTGTCAGAAAATGTTGAGCTGTCAAAACCCAGGATTTGTGTCGAAATGTAATCGTTTTGACGAAACTGTCATCAGGGGAAGTCTCTCAGCTCCGGGACGGAAAGGCTGATCAAAACCAGACAGATTGAGGGAGACAACTCGACCCTGAGACGGCTTGCAGAGTGGCACGGAGATGCAGGCATGGGGTGGCCGGTGGTGATGCAGCCCGGGGACCAGGGGTGTCCCCAGGAGAGGGCAGGACACTCCTCCTCCCCTGCCCCTCTGCCTTCCCTTTGCATGAATGTCATGAGAAATAACTTGAAACTGGGGTACACTGCCAAGCTGAGCATCCCCAGGTGTCACCGCAGACATGCCAAGAGCGACTGAAGATTTCTTGCTCTCCTGTTTCTGGGCAGCCTTGGCTGTCTCTGACCAGGAAGACCTAAAATGTTACTCGGGAAGGAAAACTGCCCTCCCTTCCAGCAGGGTTTTTAAGGCAGGGCCTGGGTGAGTTTTGCTCAGCTCCTTCTCCAGCTGGCTCCATCCACAGCCCCCTGGGGACAACGAGGCTGGCGGCGGACAGGGGGATGCTAAGGATGGGGCACCAGTGTTTCTCTTCACACCAGAGCCAGGACAGATGCTGCCGGGGCTTTGCCACGTCGCACTGGTCTGCTGCTCTTTCAGGAAATGAATTGCAAAATATTTTATAAGCAATAGTGTTTGCTCTTCACACTAGCACCTGCGTAAACAGAAGCAAAGTGAGTGCATCCTCTGTTCTCCACTGCCAAGGCATCCAGAGCCCGGGAAGGACAGGGGTGAATGCCAAGAACCAGCTGCCTGTAGCCTATGTTCAGGAGGAAAGTTAGCCCGTTGCCCCTGCTCCCTCAGCACAGGAATACCAGGGATGTTTGGAGGGGATGCTTCACAGGCTGGTGTTTCAGGATCACTCTGCTCCACTCCTGGGAAGCTCCCACCTCTGGAGGCTTCTCTGAACAAACTGGGCCAGACAACATCCCTGTCCCTCCACCGCTCCTCTCTCTCTGGGAAAGGAAAGAGGCCCATTAAGCTGCTCTACAATCTGGGAGATTGGGAAGAAAAGGAGTAAAGAGAATAACCTCTTTGTCCCTGCACTTCTCTCGTTTCCTTGTGCCAGACCCAGGCTTGCCCACAGCCCACCTCAGCTGCTCAGTCCCGTGGAGCCAAGAGGATGCATGGAGTGAGGAACATATTTTTTGGCTAATACTCAGGAGCAGCCAGAGTGTTAGGCTTTGCTCTCGCAAACGCTCCCAAAAGAAAGGTAAATGGAACTAAACACCAATCCAAACCAAAATATTTTAATCTCGCCTCTGACATTCCTGCTGACCTGGTGAGCATGGGCGCTCCCAAGGTGCTACATTCAGCCATCCCCGTGGATGGAGACTGCAGAGCTCCTTAAGCACTGCCCACGCCTTCATCCGAGTCCCATTCCCAGGTGGGACACCAGGACAGTAGTTCTCCATCCAGCCACACAGGCTTCTCTCCATTCATGGCACCTCTGCTCTTCCCCTGGTATTGGGAGTGCCATCCTTTTACCTTTCCTTCTGCAGCCTTGGTCAGGGCGATGCCAGCAGTCACCCTCCGATGGTGGGGATAACCACAAGCCAGCAGGAAGGATGAATATCCACGGAGAGGTGTGTTGGTTCATCTCAGCACACGCCAGATCCTCCCCAGGGCAGCAGGATCTGCCGATTGTGTATTCCGGTGCACGACGTCCCCGTCTGAGCGATCTGCCAGACAAGGACATTAGCAATGAAAGAGGCAATTGGCTTTACATTCTCTCTGTCTCAGTTTCACCATCTGTAACCTGGGGTTAATGATGTCTACTTCAGGAAAGTGCTTTAAGATCTTTGGATGAAAAAAAATGCGTGCAAATGCAAATTATTCTCCTTGTGACATGAGGAGGTTTATGGCCTGCGCGGCTCTTAATAATGCATTAATTATGCTTACAGTATTAAAAGTGTTCTGTGATTAAGCAAATAATTACAGAAATAGATGAGTAAATGGGGCACCGGGTGCAATGCCGGTTACTGAGCTTATCCTGCTCTACACGTTACAAGACTGTGTTTTCAGTCGCTCATGGCTTTGCCAAACTTTAATTGTTTCAGATGAAATTTTCCATGCCGGTGTCTGCCTCGAGCTAAATCGTTCTGAGGAGTTTCAGCCAAAATGGCTAATCTGTTCCTGAGAATGAAGCTTGTGTAAAAAAATACACTGAATTCTGGCAAGCATTTCTTCACAATGCTCTCATTCTTCATCAGTTCCCTTTACAGCAGGAGCTGCAAAACTGGGAGGGCTTCTTTGTACCTGGGATGTGTTCTTCATGTCCTTCTGGCTGGAAAACACCACCAAGCTTGGCCACGTTCTGAGCCTCGAGCAATGAAAGCTTGCACTTTTCCCATCAAAACTTGCTGTATCTTTGCCATTAAAACACTGTATCCTGACCAGGACAGGTGTTGTGAAGCAGGAAAAAGAAGGACAGGCTTGGGATTCAGGCATTCAAGGACTCCTTTGGGGACCGGTTGGACTCAAAGGAGTTGGACCCTGCTGCAGAATGGCTGGGAGATATTGGCTGGTCTCCCCTTCCATGGTTTTCACATAACATCTTATGTGTTCCTTCTTTCTTGGATAGATCACGGGAGCTGATTTCAGAAGTGTTAAACATCCGTGGCTCCAAAGGAAGCCATCAGGAGCTGTGCTTTGAACGTGGAGAGTAGTATATAAAAGGCCAAGTACCATCAAAAAAGTCAGCTGCCTCAAATTGGGCACTCAAAATTGCCGATTCTTTTAATCTTGTGATAGCCGTGCTTCAGCTCTCGGTAAGTGAGTGGGAGAGCTGGCAGGCACTCCCATCGGTTGTGAAAATAATCATCCTCCACAGAAGTGATGGCAGTGGTAGGGCAGGACCAGGCACCTGAGGAAAACCCAGGGAGGAGTGATCACCCACAGCTCCGGAGCAGGTTTAGATTCTGCTGTTGTTTTTGCCGGAATGTGGGAAATATATCCCCCCCATGAGCACTGACAAACCAAAGTGGGAAATAGCAGCTTGTCGGTAGAGCTTCGTGAATATGGCCCTATAATACTTCACATATGAGGTACCTACAAATGCAGTTGGGGCTTCTTAGTCATTATTTCACTTCTCAAGCTTGTTCTGCTGCCCTGAACAAGAAACGTCGCGTAAAACTCCCCCGCACCTCTGTGATCCTGTTATTACAGCTTGGGACTTACCATACACCTGCAAGAAGGGTGGAAAAGAGAGGATCTTACATAAAAGACAATGTCAGTCCATTTTTTCCTAACTTTTGAGTCCTTGCCACTGTAATGATACGCCTGTGGTGCTGCTGCTGTGTGAGAACTGCTGCATAATTTACCTCACCGAGGCATGGCATGCCTTCCCTGCCCACTTATCTCCGGCTCGTCCTCCTGTCGAAGGACATTTCGACGCTTTCTTTCCATGATATTTAATGGTCAGAAACTCCCGTGTACGTAACAGCATTTCTCGTGCCCTGCCACTGAAAGTGTTATCAGTTTCGGCAGCTCTCCATGCCAGGAAGCTGTCAGCACGGTTGTAATCACCGTGTTCATGAAATATCCTCCGAGGCAACTGCCTACATTTTAACTCATCTTTTTCTTTTTTGTTTGTTTGCTTTTTTTTTTTTTTTCCTCAGCAGTATTTTCTTTTTGACCAGAAAGTCATGTTTTGGACAAAAATAGGGCAATTGCATTATCTGCCTCTCCTAGCAGTTTGATTCTCCCCTCTCTCCAGGCGGCTCCGTTCTCTCTGCTGTGTCACATCGGAGTATGAACGCCCAGCTAATGTTTAATGTTTGTCACACGCGCTCTGGGAATTGTTTTTGACACTGTTTATGACATGACATCCTGAATGGAACACACATTCGTTACTTGTGGTCTTGCTGTCTCGCTGGAAACAACCAACCAGAGCAGCAAACGAGGGGACATGGTTGAAGATGTCCACCTGGGGACACGAGCAGGAGGCTCCCACTCCTCTTCCCCTCCAGCCTGGGAAGCCACCTCCCGAGAACTCTGCGAGGGATGTCTGATACCTTCTGTGTCCCCCCAGGTCTGCTTCACTCACACCTGGAAAAACCAGACCCAGCACTTTGGAAAAGGATAATCCAACTCCATCAAGTAACGCCGTGCTTCCAGTTAGTGGACTTTCAACTTCTACTGCAACAATTCCATCCCATCCTGGCAGCGTTTCACCGTTTTGGTTTTTTTTATGTCTTTTGTTCAATTCCTTATTTTAAAGAAACAAAATAATAATTACAACTCATTAAAACAGAATAACTTTGCTGTATTTGCAAGTAGGAAAGCATGCTCCATAGCTGACTCCATGAATATGGCCCTGTGCTTCACACATGAGATACCTACATATGCAGTTGGGGCTCCTTATTTCATCATTTGAGCTTGTTCTACTGCTTTATGTTGTTATATTACAACCAGCTTGCAAATTAGTCCCTTTAGTGATATCTGTGACTTGCCTCCCTTTGTGTGCTTTGGCCACCGCAGTCTCATGCCATTATTTTGGCCACCAAAGAGAACACTTACCTATAAATTGGGAAGTGGGAATAATTTGGGATTAACTGACTAGTTCTGAAGAGCATTTCTGGTCAAATGTACTGCACCAGTAATCTGCAAAGTTCAGTTTCCACCAAAAATTCCCGTTAACCACCTCCCAAAGTACTGACAGGTATATTTGTGGAACACAAAGCAAAGTAAAAGCCTCCTAAATGCTTTCAGGGGGCCTGATCCAATGCTCAAGGAAGTCGGGGAGAGTCTTTCTTTTGATTTCAAATAAATTCAGTCAGCTCCAGCAAGAATTTGAGAGTTTTATTCATTAAATATTTTTTGAAGGATTCTCCCAGCTTTAACCATGCACAAATGGCTTCAGCATCTGCAATGATCAAGTCAGCAATTATATTTTTTTTTAAGCATTCAGGTCAGCCATTGAAATACCAACTGAGAATATTTCTGCAAGGGTTTTATACTCACACCAAGCTAGCAGTCAAGCTGGTACTTCTCCTTTCATCTTCACCCCCCTATTACCTCAATATAGTGTGCCCATCAGTTTGCTTTTATTTATTTTTTCCAGGCTATTTTAGACAATCTGCTGAAGAAATCTCACTCAGCAACGAGTGTTGACCTTGAGCCGCTCCTTTTCTTTCTCTCTCCTTTATTTAAGAATGTGCAATGAATTAAGACATCACTTATATCCGCACTCTTTGCAGGCAACAACGGCTCTCCAATCGAGCATGAATGGCAGGTCTGCGGGCAGTGCTGTCCTGGAAATGTGATATTATGGAAACGAGAGGTGACCTGCTTACAGACAAAACAATGTGACGGGAAGAATCCTGCCTCCAAAATGGGACACGATTGCCGCCTCCCCCAGGGGCCGCGCCGCTCGCTTCTCATCAGGGGCCCTTGACAGGCAGAGAGGGAGGATGCGGGAGCACAGAGGTCTCAGCAGAAGAGATGGTGAAAGCGTCCTGCCGAGCCGTGTGGAGACTCGAAGATGATCAAGGGACCAGAGCACCTCTCTGATGAGGAAAGGCTGAGAGACCTGGTGCTGCTTACCCTTGAATATCTCCAGAGAAGGAGACTCCACCACCTTAGCCTTGATGAGAAGGGATCTCATCAATGTTTATCACTGTCTAAGGGCTGGGTGTCAGGAGGATGGGGCCAGACTCTTCTCATTGGTGCCCAGGGACAGGACAAGGGGCAACGGGCAGAAACTGGAACATGGGAAATTCCATCTCAACATGAGGAAAAACTTCTTCAGGTGATAGGACAAGAGGAAATGGCCTCAAGTTGTACCAGAGGAGGTTCAGATTGGATGTTAGGAAAAATTTTTACACTGAAAGGGTTATTAAGCATTGGAATGGGCTACCCAGGGAAGTGTTTGAGGCACCATCCCTGGAGGTTTTCAAAAAACAGGTTGACATAGCGCTTAGAGACATAGTTTAATAACGTAGTGGTGGGGGGTGGTGGTGGATGGTTTTATTTTGGTTTTTTGGTGTGGTTTTTTTTTTTTATCGGAGTTAGGTTGAAGGTTGGACTAGATGATCTTTAAGGTCCCTTCCAACCTAGATAATTCTATTGTTCTATGATTTTACATAAGATGAGCAAAAATTTAATAATACTGATTTACTCAGGTAACACATACTTTTGGTTCTATAATAATCAGGTAGTATCAGATATTTGGTATTAAATATGGGTAGATTTTAATGTAACAGTAATATTAGCCATTGCTGTCATGTACAGAATAAACTGGTTCATTGTGAATCTCTGTTCCCAGTTAAGAGATGTCAGTTTTGGTTTTGTTTTTTTTTTCTTTAAGAGAAAAAAAAAAACTTCAGAAATAATTTAGTATGTGATGTTACAGGTCAATATTTGTGAAAGGACAGAGAAGCCAAAAGTTTTATTTCAAAAGCAAGCAAGTTTACTCAAAGAGTAGAACAAAAAATGACTTCTTGGTGGTGCTCACCTTAATTCTTACCTGTCAGGAGAGCTAACTTCTCACTTTCTCTCACTGTCTTTTCCTAAAGACACAATGAATGAAAAATGGCAGAGAAAGCGAAGGGAAATTTGTCTTCGTTTTATATGCACTGTATACTGGTTGCTTGGTGATATCCTAAAAGATACCATCAGCAGCCAACTTTCAAGAACTTGCAGAGGGCTTCACTTATTACCTGCTACTTGTTCAATTCCCATGCATATGTAAAATACCTAGTGTACAGTGTAATTTACATGGATACTTTTGTCCAAATGGAGACAAAGGAAATACATTGATGGTGAAGACAAAAGATGAGGTGTGAGATGCAAAAATCCGGGAAGTAAAGAGGTCATCCTTGATCAAAGTAGTTTACATGCTACTTGATAGGCTTCTGTTGGCTGAGGGCAAGGAAGGATCAATGTTAGTTTAGCTTCTATGGGATTAATTTACTTGGCAGGATTTCTGTGTGATTTCAGAATGGGGCAGAGAAATTAGTAAGTTGTCCATTTTAAACACACAAAGTTAGGCAAGGTAAGGTAAAGAGCTAAAGGAAGATAATGGTCTAAGTAAATGAGTTTTGCGTGTCCATCTTCCCCTTCTATGGATTTTCAGCCCCAGTTTTTTGGTTGGGTTTTTTTTGGCAACTATTCAGGACCCAGTAGTCAGTCTCATATATAGAGCCAAATAGTCATAGTAGAAATCAGACAAAAGATCTCTCTCGTGATTTACAGGATACTACAAAGGGTCGTTTCTTCCTCTGTAATAATAAATCACTCACCTGCAGGGAGAATTTCCTCATATAAACAAAGCAGTTGACTGAAGAGCACTAGTAAATATGCATTTCTCATGGGCAGCATATCAGATGTCTTTTCCCTTTCCTCTTGCTGGTAATAGTAAGAACTCCAAGTACTTCAACAAAGCTGAAATGAGACTATTTCAAGGAGATAATTAGCTGCCCTGTATTACTTTTGAGAGATCATTAGAGACCTTTAATATCCTCAAGAACAAAAATGCAGTAGATTATCTCTAAGGAAAACCCACATTGTTCCCAAATACAGTTTGAAGCAGTATAATAGCTAATCCACTTTTTTTGCAGCAATTAGAAGGTGGATGCATACAATATGGAGCTTTGCAACTGCAAACTTGGGGAGCTTTCATGATTCAGCAGACTTGTGTACCATTAACCACTTGTAGGCAAGTGCAGCTTCCAGATAATTTACCCGCTTCAGATATAAATAAAATGTGAGTTACAGTCAAACACTAGAGCATAAATTGAATTTACCCTATAAAACATGACAATTAAGCATGCCTCTTGAACACGTAGCTCTTCTCGATGAACAACTTCAAATACATAGTTACAGAGTATTATTCATCGTGTTCAGAGAATCTTCTACTATAAGTTAAAAGGCTAAATTAGAAATACAGATAGCTAGAAGATATAGTAACTCACTGGACCCTAATCTTTTGGAGTCCAAAATTACTGTTTTTAACACTGTTCATCTTGCTTGCAGGGGAAAAGAAGTAATAAATCTTTCTTTCCTGTTTCTTAAATAAGGTAACCAGAGCAACGGATGGGGGAAGAAATAGGAAAAAAAAAAAAAAACCTCTATTAAATAGACACGTTCTGGCCTCTATGAAAGTTGGAAGGAATCAATGGAATAACCCAAGAAACTATCAAGGAAGAGGAAAGTCACCAAAGGGAAAGTTGTCCTGTAGGGATTCATGGGGATGAGTAGCTTGATAGCTGCCTGACAGAAAAGAACCTGGGGGTGTTGGTCCACTGCTAGCTGAATACAAGCCAGCAGAGTGCCCAGGTGGCCAAGAAGGCCAACAGCATCCTAGCCTGTATCAGGAATAGTGTGGC
>JAOXJM010000063.1:16360358-16374485 GCA_026413425.1 Tringa solitaria
GGTGAGGGGTCTGGAGCACAAGTCTTATGAGGAGCAGCTGAGGGAGCTGGGGTTGCTTAGTCTGGAGAAAAGAAGGCTGAAGGGAGACCTTATCACTATCTCTACAACTACCTAAAAGAGGGTATAGAGAGGGGTGTGTGTCAGTCTCTTCCCCGAAGTAATAAGCAATAGGACAAGAGGAAACGGCCTCAAGTTGCACCAGGGGAGATTTAGATTGCATATTAGGAAAAATTTCTTCACCAAAAGAGTTATCAAGCATTGGAACAAGCTGCCCAGGGAAGTGGTGGAATCGTCATCCCTAGAGGTATTTAAGAAATGGGTAGACGAGGTGCTTAGTGACATGGCATAGTGATGGTTTTTGTCAGTGTTAGGTCAAAGGTTGGACTTGATCTGAAGGGTCCCTTCCAACCTAGACAATTTTATGATTCTGTGTCATGCTGTGGTAAGAGTAGAATTATATGGAAAAGGATCTGTTCTATTCTTTGAAGATGGTACATACACAATGGTATATGTATGCTTCCATGTTCACCTGCTGCTGAAATAGATTGGTTTATTTACATAAAACTGCAGTAGAGGAACATCAGGCTAGTACATTTACTGTGCAAGAGTATGTAATTCTAAAGAAAATTGCTCTTGATTCTAAATGACTTTTTCAGATTTTATTGAATGCACAAATGGAATCAAAATATTTTATTACAAGGGAAAATACTAATTTAGGACTCAAAATGCCACTACTTGTCCATGCAGAAAATGTAGTCAGAATTTAGTTTGGATCTTTGGATGAAGTAGTCTGGCAAGTTCAAAACCAGAGTAAGTTCAGGAGTTTAAAGTGGAAAAAGGTGACATTATAATAAGCGATGTTGAATCCCACCTATATCTTCATAGAGCTTAATTTGTTTATGACCTGGAGATGAAAGGTTGTGATGTTTCTAGTTTGTAATGAATGATCAAAAAGTTTGTAAGAAGCTGGGGGTCTCTGAGAAGATAAAAGAGAGACAGAGATTAAGGAGCTCTTCTTTCCCACCCATTTTTAGCTTCTATCACCATTCAGAGATTTAGAAGTAGTGTTTTACTGAAAAATTATCATAACTGTTGTTTGAGCTAGCGGCCTGATGATCATTGCTGTACGAGACAGAAAAAGGGGATGTTTGGTTTATTCTCTTTGGTGCAGTTTTATATCAGAATTTTAGCATAGATCTGTAATTTCATAAGCCTATGTCTTATAGTGCTAGACTGCATTGAGTAACGCTATACAGATACGTGTAGACATTAGATGGTTGTCTAGTTGAGAAATATTAAGAATATTACCTCGTATGCCACTGAAAAATAAAATTAAATTAAAGGTTTTAATGAAATCCTAATTCTCTGCTGTAGCACAAACGTTTTGACAAAATCCTAGTTCTCTGCTATTGCAGGTAATATCCTAACACGATTAACTGATCAGCATAATACAATACTCTAAAGCGGATCCTAAACTCTGCAGTTCTTTAGTGAGATCCCTGTCAATAAAGCAGTACAGAAACTTTTGCAATAGAAGCAGAATGTTTGCAGTTTTACAGCAGAAGTTTTAGCATGCACACAAACATGGGCAGCAGCTCATTGGGGCGACATCTTGGTGTTTATAGTGACCGATACAGAAAATGAGAGAGAGAGGGGCAAGAATTAAAAAAGTAGTCAGATTAAAGAGCCTGCTAGTATTCACCATGGGAAGAAATGCATTCGGGTCCTTCTAAACAAGCAATAACAACTCTAGAATTGGAACCAGTACAGTACAAGTATAGTGCAAATCCACTCCAGCAGAAAGCTCTGAAACCTACTTTGCCTGCCCAGTAGCTAGTTCAGAGTGTCTATTAATTTTCATTTATTTTTTAAAGAAGATTACTTTAGTGTTCTGACTGTTCAACACATTTGGAAGAACAAAACAGAGATGATCAAGAAGAATGTAGTAGAAGAAAATCCTAAATCTACTTCTGTATTTTATTTCCTTCTGTTCCAGCAGTGTTGATGGAGAGAGGGAGTTGAAACAACAGTTTCAACAGTATCTGAGGGGAATGTGGAGGTGCACCATGGAAGGATCTGAAATGAAACAGTGCTTACTACTAACAGCCACTTTGCATGGGCCAATGCTGAGGAACAAAGAGGTTCTCGAAAACAAATTTTAGAAAATGAAAGAGAAATAGGGATAATACTGAGTAAAGTAGGGCCAGAAATCAAAAGTGGGTGTATTAGGTTGGCAAGAGCTATGCAGTGTAAAAGGAAAAATAAGATGCAAGTTTAAACATCAAATAGTTACAAGTTTCTAGCATCTGGTTATCTCTCTCCAGTTCATTCTTTCACTTTTGGGACAAATAGGTATTTGTTTATCTTCACCCTTCTCCTTGGAATGACCAAGTCACAGGAATCAGTGTAACCAAAATTATAAGGCAGTGACAATCTATGAATTTAGAACAAAAAGCTGCCTTATAAGAGACAAAGAAGAAAACATCCTTTTGGAAAAAAATGTCAGCAACCTTCTACTTAAGTGTCTTTTACTGGGGAAAATACCCTGCTTTCGCCTTACAGTTCTTCACCACAGCAACTTTATTTCTAAAAGTCAAAAATTTCACGTGTGAAACAATGATAAAACACTGCATGGTAACGATTAGCAGGGATCAAAATAGATTTTCTGTCATCTATTGTTTTCTTTCTTTTGCAACATCATTGAATCCTCCAGTATTTGTTTCAAGACAAAAAGGTTAAGAGCTCTAAGAAAAAGAAATTACAGAGCATTACATTTATTCTCATATTGCTGGTTACGTGAAATTAGAACATACATGATCATATAGTGATATTTTCAAAGAACTCCCTATCACACAAACACCAGACTAATGTAAAATATATATGTGTTATTTTTATTTCTCACTCCTATTTTGTGCTATTGAAAGATTGCAAAAATCCACAACACTTACATTCCACACTCTCCACAAACACTTCCACACTGTCATTACAACTGGGACTTCATTTCCTTCCTTTCAGTTCTTTCCAAATTTCTCTAAGACACATCACTCAAAAAAATCTTCCTTCTAAGGTTGTCAAACAACAGCTTTCCAGAGCACGGTGGTCCCCAGTTTATCATCACAGGTAACTTACAACACCTTATTCAGTCCTTACCCGGATCCTTTATAGCAAGAATCTTTGTACTCCTGATCTCTAAATGCTTACAGCATTTTGCCTGCTGGCTCTAAGCTCCAAAAAAAGTGAAAAAAAACCCAAACCAACAAACAGAACAAAGCAACAAAGAGGCATTTTACTTTTTTCTGCCTCAGTAAGGCATTCTTAGCTTACATGCCAGAGTCTCTCTATAGCCCTCTTTTTGGTCCCTAGTTGATTTGTTAGCTTGATCCTTTACACTGGTTTAGAGAAGTCATTACTTTGTTTATTCCACAATAATTTCAAAATCTCTAGAAGGTACCATTTTCTCCTGATCCTAAATTACTAATAATGAATCAAGTACAACTAGAGTAAACAGCTCTGTTTTAGTGGCCACTGCAGGTCATGGTGTATAAGCTCCACCATTCAGCAGATTTCATTAGAGAGATTAAAGCTGACAGGTTTCACCACCCCACCCCCCCAGCCACGAATTGCTCATTGCCAGTACTTTCTGGAAACGTGAAGCTGGATATGGCTCTTCTCACGTTGCTGGCAATAAAGCACTTTGTAGTCATGTTGACATAAGACAGTTATTGCAAAACACCAGAAAATAATTTTTGGGAAAACAGTATGAGTTATGAAGAAAAGAAAAACATCAAAATAAGTATAAGGTACATTTTGATAAGGTTTCAGGGGCTGAGTTTATGTGGTTACTGACAATAACAGAAGACCAAATTGTAAAACTGCCAAGGGCATTTCTGGTGCTGTATTAATGCAGAATCAATAAGGGATACAAGCCAATTTTTCTTATCTGGGCTAACAATGAACAAAATCCATGACAGCTGTGAAACTGAAAACATAAAAAAAGGCAAACTAAGAGACTGGCATTTTGATAATGACATACCACCAATGACTGTAATCAGAAAGAAGATACCAAAATTTGCCTTTAGAATTAAAAAAACCAAAACTTAAAAAATTCTTTGAGCATTGTTTCAAAAAGTAATTGAAGTTGTACTTCTCACTAACTATTTACCTCATGGCCTTTGAAAGATGAAACTAATTTCTTTTCAAAGAACATTGCCACATGCAGAACTGTAGACCTAAATGAACCTTTCACAGTTTTGATGATTTAGACCTCTATATTATCAGTTATCTGCCAAAGGTTTTTTCTTTCATTAACATGTTGTTCATAATAATTTAGTGAATAATACTAATGTGTTATTTTAAATGGAAAATTGACGTTTTTACACTAGTCCGGGAAACATCTCAATGAAAAGAGTACACATATATTGGAAATTGGTAGAAACGAGGAAGAAAGAAATGTCTAAAAGTTAAAAGAAAGTTGTTATTTGAGCAAAGTTCTTAAAAAGTCTTTCCTGCTCTGTTGCCACTTACTCTTAGCAGGATTTTTTTTCATGGCATCACTACCACCACACCGTTTTAACTAAATCTGTTAAAACTAAGGCATTGTAGAGGCTGTAAAATATGCTTTATTCTTCTTCTGGAGAGTGTGCAAATTCAAGGCCTGTCTTTTCAGTTTTGCAAGTAACTTCTGACTTCTAAACACTGAAGATAATTCCCTATCCCTAGAGATGGAGCTGATCCCACAGATCCATTGTAAAAAGACTCCCACTGATCTACATTGCCTTCATTCATACAACCAGGAGTACTTATTTTATATTAACCTGTCCATAAATCTGACATAAAAACCATGGTGCTAAGGATAGCACAGAACTGGGTTTCAGTTGAGAACTGTGTTAAAATCCCAAGGTCACTTCCCAGCTGCGGTAACACAGTGCACTTCCAACACAGTAAATGGACCTGCTCACCCTTTAGTTTTAAGAAATGCTTTTTGAAGCTAGCAATATATTTCATCTATTTAAAGCCTAATAAAAACACAGCACAAATCATTTAACTGTCACTTCCATGTAAGTAATTCTCATAAAAAGTCACATGTAAGATATTCTGCAAAAGAATTCTTTCAGGCTTGGCAGTCTTATTATTTTAAAATTAAAATGGCATACTCGGAGACATTCAATGCTGAATAACTTGGATCAAAGGCAATAGTGCAATGGAAGTAAAATTCAGTGATTAAAAAAAACCCAACAGAAAATCAAGTCCAGCTGTCAATACTTTTCAATAGAGATTTACATCAAGCCACTTTAAACTCCTCTCATAATTCTTCAAGCGCTCTGCTATAAATCAGATCAAAATGTATTCCTAGTCAAGTCCCCTTTTTCTTACAATATTTGATGTGTGTCTGTTGGATGAATTTCAAAAATTACTTACATAAAGTGTTCCACAACTGTGAGACTATGAAGGCAAAGAACAATGTAGAATATATTGCTAACTTCTACCCAGGTGGGTCATCTCCTTAGCCATGAGTTTATTTCCTCGATAGATCGGGAAGCATTTTGTTGGAAAGTAGTATTAGGTGAGAATGAACTCAGTCAGTTGGCAGATCACTTCTTATGACCTTTACCAGACTATAAATTGGTTTAGCATAAAATGATTTGGATGCTGGGGTGGCAAAGAGGAAATTTTTTCCCGTGCTAGACCACACTGCAGGGTTCATCTGATTTCCCAAACAGATTAAGAGAAGGCTCTGATGAGAGATCTTGAGGCCTAAGAGAATCTTTTATAGTTTTGACTTATTAGTTCCTCCAGCCAGAATTCCCAGAATCGGATGGCATTGTGTGATGATTTTTAAATGGAACCAGTGAGAATCTACAGTTGATACTTCTAGTGCAACCCCACATCTAGGGTGCATATCTACAACAGATTTGTATCTGTCATATACCAAAGAAACAGTGAATGAAGATTTTGTGTATTCATCCGAGATACCTCTATGTAACCATAAAGGTACGGTTTGAGGAGTATATTTTTAAACAATGAGGGAGGGAGTTTATTCTTGTGTAAAGTAGAGTCTCTCATTCTATCCCTATCCTAGTAGTCATTGCAGTAAAAGCGTATCGTTAAATATTCTTTGTATCTCACCTCTGTAGGTTTCTTTAATAAGAGGATTCTTTAGCATGAGGCAATATATCCTTTGGAAATGAAACTCAGCCTGAGATACTAGATAGGGGGGCCTGATGGTACAAGTTTCATCATTTCGGAGTACTATTTATTTATGCTGAAAAATGATGCCACCAGGTACTGCACCTGCTCCTTGCGTTTTGATAAACTGTTTAGCATTGCATGTGTAGGCAGATGTATTACTATTTCTGTTAGGAAGAAAATGGAAGGAGGCAAGCAAGATGTTCAGCTAACACTGTCTTCTAAGTGAAATCCCAGTACCCTCAAAAAGCAGTGCATTTGTTGTATCTAAAATACATATTTAAGCAGGTGATCTTTCTGGGCTTCAATTCAAAAAGTTTCTTCAAATAAATTAGTAGGTATTTCTGTTAATAAAATTTAAGACAAAAGAGATGTAAAGTTATCCCTACTGGAGACTTGAAATTCATTTTCATTTCCATTTTGGCAAAAGACCACTCTCTTTCTGGTAGGAGATCAAGCTTGGTAAGCGAAGATAGCTTATTTTGCATGCACATCTGTGCAGAAAGGCAAGTAATTCTTTGGTTCAGGTGGATAAATTGCCAGCTTTCACATATGACAGATAGTTTAATGCATAGTGAAACAACTACTGTGGCTGTTCACTGCTGCTAAATGTAACAGCACAAACTGTCTATGACAGAAAGGCAGTAAAAAAATACACTATGGTGGGGCAGATGTCCATAGTGCATGAAAAAGAAATCTGTGTCCTCTTAGATTTAAGCAAAGAACTTTATTCATATGATTTACTGTAATTTATTTGGTTTTTAGCATGTTCTATCTTAATAATGCTTACACAATAACAGATGCATATGTATTCTCTCTCATGCTTTAAGAGTCCATTTAACTTCTGAATGAAGGAAAGAACACTTAGAGGAGCCGTCACTGATGACAGACTATTGTTAAAAAGCCATCATATATTCAGACCCATCTGGTGCTACCCTGGGAGCAATGTGTTACGAACTAATAAAATTACTGCAGGGGTAGGGAAACCAGTAAAGAGAATTTAAAACGAATAGCAATTTGTTTTATAGACAGAGGAATTACATTGGTTTATGTCATGCAAAACACTTTTAAATTAATTTTGTCAAAGTGATCTTCATTTCAAAATGCTTCCCAATCATATCCAAATTCATATTAGTAATTGTTTCAATTTTCTATAAATAATGATTACATTAAAATATCTGTTACACAATGCTTAAACATTTCTGAAATGTGAGAAAAAGCCTGAAACATGTTTTCACATTTCTCAGATGTAAGCCAATAATAAAAATGATATAAATATGGAGCTAGTCATATTATTAGGACTATGAATACATTAAAAATACTCTGACTGGTTTTATTTATTTATTCATCCTATTATCTGTTAAATACTACATAATTTCATAATGCTTCCTCAGCCCATTCAACTAAAGCATTAAATAAAAAAAGAATCACAGTAGATAAGAGTCCATTTTGGTGTGGTGCCTTTTCTATGCTGTTGATAGACAGCAGCATGAATTCCAACAGTTCTTATAAATGACTTATAAATGTTTTTCTAGCTCCAAGTTTTCCCACTCATAAGTGCTTATTCTTCTCGGTAAAGAGAAGCAATCATGGAGAAAACATACAGCAAAATGTGAATCTACCCACGTAAAGCTCTGTTTTCATTGCATTTCTTTGAATGGTTTATATTTAATTGATGAATCTCAGTGTTTGTGTCGAATGACTTTCAGTTCCCCAGTGTCTCAATCAGCACAGTGCAGACACAAAAACTGCAGGTGGGCTTCCTCAGACTGTTATGCTGATTTAGCTCCCCTCTTCATCTTAAATGACCACCTGAGCTGAAAGTGATAGACATTTTTATCTGGGAGTTTATGCAGTCTTTGGCCTTTTCTGAGGCAGACTGTCAGTTTCCTCCATATGTACTGCATACAATTCACAAAAAGCAAAAATGTGAAGTGTAATTCTTATTTACTTAGTTTCTTTTTTTGCACCAATTAAGGACAGGTTCATACCTGAGCTCTAAGAAAAGAAACTCTAAACATGAAATATGTAATATAAAAGTGAAAGGGCACTGAGGTTAGCTGCTAAGACATATGGCTGGTAAATAAAATAAGAATGCATTAACACATTTTATATGTAACTACTCTTTTTAAAGATGGTCTTATTACAGAATACACAAGGGCATTTGTGTTAGTTACTAAGAGACATATGGCTGGTAAAAAAATAAATAAATGCATTAACAGATTTTTGTATGCAATTTCACTCTTTAAAAGGGGCCTTATACCAGAAAACATGCTATCGTTCCTTTATTCTTTTCAGAGCATTGATCAGAGGGAAAGGAGATTCATTAATATACACATTAGCATTAACGGGCAGGGAATACAATCATTAGTGTCATGGCTCAGGTGGTTTGTGAATGCAACTGTAGGATCAGATCATACCACACAAATTGCAATGAAGCTGTCTACCAGATTTTCCTATTATTTGAGTGTTAGACCTGTATTGTCACAGATATATGAAGGACACGGCCAATAGTAAACTAAGCTGCATTATCATCATCTTCCTTATTTATTAAAAATAAAAATCAATATTCAAGCTGTCACAGTCTATATTTTCTGCAGGTTTTCCTTTCTGGTTCTGGTAGAGTGGATAGGTACTTCACAAGTCAGAGCTGTAAAAAAGGCATTTGACAGAACTATTAACTACTTGGGATTTTCTAGTAGAGCCACAGGTAATGATGTGACAGTGACACCAAAAACAGGGATGAAAATACTATATCCTTATTAGTTCACAAATAAAATAACATTCTGTAGACAGAATGATAAAAAATGTCCCCACGTGACTTCAGAGTGAAATCTCACAGTTTTGTGCTTAGAAGAGTATTGAGTATTTCTGGTTTAGTATACTTTGTGTTTGGTTCTGTACTTGCTATTTAACTACTTCTACTTAATGCAATCATAAGTTAATAAATGCAATCACACTATTTATGATTATGAGATCTTAGTATGCACATTCTACAGTAAAACTTGGAGGAAAAACAATTTGAAAGACTCACATAAATGGACAAAATAGTAGTAGTCTGTTCCCCACTCAGGTCTGGTGAGGCTTCTCTGGCACTGGGTCAAACCACTGTGCAGTTGCACAGCGAGTTAGTTCAGCTTTTTGGTCTGAGATTACTATTTTTAGTGTGTTAGCTGTCTAGTGGATAGGTGAGCCGAACCAGCTTCCCTGGCAGTCACATGTTTGTTAGATCCAATACAGAACCTGGGATCTTTCTTCATAGAAAAGGTCTGTTCTAGGATTAAAATTTCTTTTCCACTGGTCTGATTATTAACTCTCAGTCCAGAATTCCAGATACTCTTGGTGGTAGTTCCAATCAGAACTAGTCCTAAACTTGCTTCCAGTGTATTAAGAAAATAAGTCTTAGTTAAATTTCGCTTGGCATAGTGTGAAGTTTTTTATCAAAGTGTTTGAGCACCCTTGAAGTTTAAACGACCTCATTTACACATCTTGTTCTGACAGAATTCTGTATTATCATTCTGTCCCATGGGGAGAAAGCAGATCACAATTATGTCACTTGTGTATATAAAATTATCATACCAAAGGTTTACTCACAATGTGAAGAGTCTTCTGTGGTTTTAGATCCTTCTGTTGAATGTAAAGTGTCTTAATAAATGGCTACCTATACAAAATCATTTATATGGTGATGAATCCATAGTTTCAAATTCTTGAGATACAATACCATGTGCTGTCCTGAGTGACTACACTGGCATACATTACGCAAAAGTTACCAAATCTAAAAATTCAGAATTCCCTTTAGTGTAGAAGAAAAATTCAGACAGATCAAATGATAGAGAGAGAGCTGTTGAAATGCAGAAGTAGTCATCTTGCATGACTACTAATTGGAGATCTGGACCGGAACAAGTCTGTACTGAATCAAAATTTAATGCGGCTCAAAGAAACATAATTTTTCAGAAATTTTTGACAGGAAGTATCCAGAGAAGCTGGAAGGCTACTGCTGTGTAACTCACATCAGAGATTATTAAAAAAAAAAAAACAAAACACACAACCCACAACGTTATAGTGTCCTTTCCAAGTCAGATCATTTTATTTTCTATCATACTTCTGGCTGAGATCAACAGCAGATAAAGGCATAACACTAAGTACACACAATGTTCCCCACATGTAGATTCCTACTTTCAGCACTATCTGCTTCTAGAACTGCCTGCAATGGCAGCAGTTTCTACATATTCAGTAAATTTACACTTCTTTCTTGTGTACACATAGAAGCTCTCCTGGTAGAATTTTCTTCATGCAGAAACTTAAAATAATTTCTCTAAGCAATTTTTCTAAACTACACGCAACTTTGTTTCATAATGGTTCAGAGTGAACCTAAATGTGATTGACTTTTTCATTTGTAATCCTGCTGGGTTTTTCTTTTTCCAAACGAAGTAATACCCCACAGGAATACATTTTAGGATTTGTTTTATGACAGCTTGAAAACAAAATTGCACAAAAAGTTTCTTCCATCACATAAGACTGAAAATTTAAAAATAAAAGTGTCAGTTATATTCTTGAAAGCCTGAACACCAGCATTGTGTAAAGAGAGGAAGGGAGCTTAAACTGAGAACAACTTCTCCTGCAAAATTTGGTTGCCAGAGGTAATTTTGTTTTCTAAAAGAAGTTGAGGTAGCCTCAAGCTGTCTGCACATGGTATTTGCTCTTACAAACTCAGAGGATCGTTATACATCTGGAATTCAATGCCTCACATCAACCGCACCAAAAGTCCCTGTCTGGTTCTGATTTTTGAGTCATTTCTCCCTGCAACAGGAGTCTGACTTGCTATGGAAGAACAGGTTGTCATTCCATTTGTCCCTATATCTCAGAAAATATTATCAGAGAGTAGATTAGTGGAGTTGCTGTCACTCCTTCACACTGAATCTGTCCCCAAACAATTACGTACTCTCTAGGCCAGAAATACACAACTAAAGTGACTCAATAGCCCAATGGGTATGGCATTCCCCTGGGGAGGAATCGATATAAATTCCATTCCCTGTTCTACTGAATACTTAATGTAATACATAAAACATTCAGTGTGGTAAGGACAGAAGCGTCTAGTTTTTTAATCCCAGTGAAGTTTAGAATTGAGGTAAGAACTGATTTGCTCAAGGCTGCGGAGAGCAAAATACTTCCTAGCATGTACAGGAATAAAACTTCATATAGGAAATCCTAAAGAGTCAATGAAATAATAAAGATTATACAAGGAAGACCTGCATGTTTGGTAACATAGAATTGAGGCCCTCAAAAACCGGACAGGACCCTAGCATCACTGATGTGCAATCTTGTCTGGCAGCTGTCAACCTGGAGAACTACATGAGGTCAATGCTATGAGCAAAAATGTTTGCACAGTTGCATTAAGAGGTAAAGCAGTAAAGAAAAAATGCGTAAGAGCAATGTCTGAAACTTGCCATCAAAAAGATCTTGTGCGAGTGCTAACAAGTGGTCTGCATTTATTTCTCAGAGGAAGTTCAGAGAAATTTCAAGTTCACAAATGCAGTGCCATTTACCAATGTTGTCTGCTGGGAGAAATTCTTGTTCTCAAAACATCTTTCACTTCAACCAATGATCACTGCAATAGAGCTCCAGCATACTGAATATATGCTTTTTCGACACTCTAATCATTATGGAAGATTCTATTAGTACTTCTTGGACAGAAACTATGTTGATATTTAAATGATACTAACATTGCAAAAACAAATTACTGATAACTTTACAACCAGGTATGATGATTTATGTTACTGAAGATTAGATATATGCATGAAAATGATTCTTCACTTTTATTGCTCTTATCAATAAATTCATGAGTATCTGGGCCAAAAAAAAAGTATTTTCAGAATATAAGAAGCGTATAGGTGAGTTTTCAACAAGAGTTTTAGCTTGCCTTCTTCAGAAAAAGTGGTGCATTATCTGCTAATCTGTCAGCACTTCCTAACAATTTCTGAATACATTGACATACTTTAAGCAGATAAGTCAGAGAAGTAAGACTCTTAAAGACACTGAAGTTCTAAAAGTTTCTTGAAAATGGGAGGCTCCTTTGTATTAATACACACTTGTGTATTAATTGAAATACCCATATCAGGAAAAGGCTTTAATGTATACTCAGTAGTAATCTGTGCTGTTATATCTGCTCTCTTAGTAATGGTCATACGTAATTGGCTGCCCAGTTAGCAGACACAGCTTGAAACCAGCTGGACTACGTGCCACCTCATGTAGTCAGTGCATATGGAGTAAAAACTATCAAGTGAATAAGAGCATGGGAAAAGCTGGATGCATCTCTGCTGAAAAGAGGGAGTAGAGAGCATAAGCCACAACTCATAATTAACCAACTTTCACTATTTTCTATCAATTTCCTATTATTTCATTATTTTTTCATGTTTTTCCCCCAGTAACTAGTAGCACAGATACTAAAAAAGTAAAGAAACATTTTAAGCTAAACTGACCTTATACTAATTAAAATTAATACACAGACTAAGGGGAAAAAACGTACTTTAAATGTAAAAATTACTGGAGAAAAATCTGCTAAACTGTCATAAAAACAAATTCAATAGTAACTATACCTTTAAGGAATATATAGCACTCTACCTGTACATGACATTTCTGTTTGAATGACAGTGGTTTAGCGTATATTCTTAACAATGTAGTATAGTACATACGTAGGTTATTTCACAACAGCAATTCCAGAATTAGTAGCCCACGTGAGAATTTGCAGAAGCGGTCTTTGTTTGTTTTGACACTTGCACTAAAGTGCATCTTGAAAGTATCAGTTACTCACAGCATTCAATGTACGTTATCTCCCACTGAAGTATAACCGTCAGAGATAAGTGCTCTTTCTTTTTATATCTGGAAATTATTCACTAACAAACTGATTCATTTCTCTTGCAAGCAGTACTAGGTTCTTACTGTTCTCCATAATATTTTCAAATACTTGTGTTAAAAAGCGCCCCACAAACAACTTCATACTTTCCTAAGTTTTGCCTCGTGTTGTCTTGAGAGCTCAACAAACAGGAGTGTCAGATTCTCTTAACTGGGAAGGCTGATACTCTTCCTTTAATTGTTATTTAAGCCAAATAATACCCTAAGGGAAGATCTGAGATGTTTATTTTAGAGTAGCACAGCCTCTGCTTGCCTCAGTTTTCTTGACTTCACGCCAGGAAAGTTGGAATAATATAAGATAGTGTTGTCATTGAACTTTTGAGGAATTAGCGTTTCATTAAACTTCCTGAGAAATTAGCGTTTTCCTTACATCCATAGGGTAGATGAAGTTATGCATAAAATCCCAATCTTTTTATCCTCCTATTACTCTTTCAGAGAGGCACTGGAGTGGTATGTAGATGTATCTTTTGAGTTTTTAGTTAAAAGTTGGGAATGTCTGGCTTGTCTTACTATCCATGAAATAAGAGAATGTGTTCTTCTGGGAAAAAAAAATAAAATAAAAATTGACTAAAACTTAGTTTCCATGAAAGCAGTCTTCACAGCGTAGAGCTTTGGCATTTCATCAGTGAATGGCATTCTTATATGTGAAATGAAAACCAATTCTTAAAAAGTGGATCTGTTAAATTAAAGCAATCTATCAAAGGAACTGTCTACTCCTCTAGCAGCATCTGAAATTTGTCTGTGGACATAAGAGATTCTGAGCCCAGCCACCTCATCTGGTAGTTACTCTTGGTATGGTAAAGTCAAGTTTAAATTTTTTTTAATTCCAAGTTATAGAATGAATTTATTCGAGAAAGTGTGTTGCTGAGAGCATAACAACAAATCATAGAATAGTTTAGGTTGAAAAGGACCTTTAAAGGTGATGTGGTCCAACCCCCCTGCAATGAGCAGGGACATCTTTCCCTAGATCAGGGTGCTCAGAGCCCCATCCAACCTGACCTTGAATGCTTCCAGGGATGGGGCATCTAC
>JAOXJM010000063.1:16396170-16425089 GCA_026413425.1 Tringa solitaria
AACCACACAGACTGCAGACTGAACATGCACACGTGATTACTGAATTGCCGGTGATAAGGGATCATAATAGCCATTTGTTTGATGGATACACCCAAATACAGTGGGGAAATGCACCCTATGAGCATGTTTCATTTGACTGTTCCCATCATACTCAGTGCCTTTTAATTAGATGATGCTGAACAGACAAAGCAATGTTTCCTGGAGCTGACAGAACAGCTCTACCCAGTATAAAATACTGCATCAGCTAATATTAGTGAAAAGCAAACATCGAAGTCTCTGTCTCTGCAATCAGCTTGTTAGAAGATGGAACTATGACTGCCACAATCTCCAATTCAAGAAGCAAAGAAGAACAGGTGTGGTATCTCCTGAGCCCCCTCAGCCACTAATACTGCCTTTGCTACAACCTACATGTGGACAAACCAGTCCCGTACAACAGCTTTGGTTAAGCCTTGAGTCCAACCCACTTATGTGCAAGACTGGACAAAAATGCTCTTCTGAGATGGAAAAGAAAGTCCTACTTAATACTATGTTAATTGAAATTCCTAACTGAATTACATGAAAATACAGGAAAGCATATCCTTCAAAATTAAACCTGAAACACACACAGTAATGTGATAAAAGATTTGAAAACTGTGGGTTCAAACAGCAGCAATACACGTCAGTATGATTTACGAAGAAGCACACCCAAAAAACATTACACCAAAACCTCAGGAAGATTGTTACTACCAGCAGATAAGTAACTGTATTTAACTGTCCTCTTTGTGAAAGGACCGAGCATGTAGCTAAATATGTTAGGGAGCTACTGCTGGAGGTTAACTAACAAATAAAGACTGATGGGAGTAGATGTTTGAAATGGTTTGGTATCAAAAAAAAGAAAGACTGGATAAAAAAGAATGGAGAAGCACACAGCTGCTCTTGGACTCCCCATGCGCAGATCTTATACACGTGTAATTAGTCCAGAAGAGACAAGGAGAAAATACCGCTTTATAGCAAAGATGTTCAGTAGCTGTTTGGATCAATGAGCATGGAAAATGACACAATGATAAAAAGGGCCATCTTCTCATATCACTAATGTATACTTTTATTGAACAGCTCTGTTTTCCATGACTGGACTTTAAAGTGTAGCCAAGTAGGTACCACTTACTATGCTCTCAGACTTTAAATCAAAATCGAAAGCACCAGTTTTAATACACTAACAGCTACATGGAATAGTGTATACAGCTACTTAGGTTTCTTAAATCTAATTTCATACTTCTCAGTCCTCATGCACTGAGAAGCAGATAGATAAATTTCCAACTTCAAAGCTGTTTATGCACATCATATAAACATGACAAGAAAAACAGCGTGTAGGATGTATATGTATATGGCTTATATAGCCCTCTTTTTTTCTCACTTCCTCGGGAAGTATGCCATTAACAGTATTACCTTCATTTTGGTGGGGTGGACACAAATTAAATATTCGTTTGTTTACTTGCATTAGGACTGTTTTTCTAGTGGTTTGTTTTGGGTTTTTTTTTGCATTCTGCGGTGTTCTCATTCTAGACTCTGCCACAAGATAGTTGAAGGCCAACCAGCCAGAGGAATATGGCCACACACAGCTTCATGCTGCAAACTTGCACCTTTATAGGTCATAAATTACCTTATCAGGGGAATATAAACAATCTTGGACTTTGAGCACTATACTACAGATAGTCTTTAAATCAAGATACCATGTCAAATGATGCACATTTTCCGAAGACTTCTACTCTCTAGGCCATCGCATTTGCACTTTCTATTATTACTTTTTTATTAAGGAAACTTAAATCCTGTTGAGAAGAGCTTATTTAGGTTGAGCTGTCACCTTTAGCTTCAGAACATTAAGTCTTGACAAATGCTTCTTTTGAAGTCTGAAACCTGTTTCTTTGGCATTTTCCACTTTCAGGAACTCACTAGACTATAATAATACTCAGCACAGCAGAGGTAAAGAGAATGAATTAAAGCAGAAATGCTTTCAGATGTGAAAGAGCTGTAAAAAAGAGCATCCCTTTGCTGAGGTTGTCTCAGTAGTTTAGATAGGACCTCAGGAGAGCTCATCTCAAAGCTGTATGTTTTTGCTTTAATGGGAATCTAATGCCCATGAAACAAGCCAGATTAGTAGCCCCCAGAGACCAGACAATTCTGTCTTAAAACAGACACAGATCAGCAGGAGAAAACAAGTTTCTTTGCAGGTACTTTCAGAAGAACAGAGAAGCATCCTTATTACTAGACCTTCAGCCAAATATCAGGTATCTGCTCTTTCTGTAATGGAAATGCTTAAGGAGAATGTTTCTAACATACTCTGACATATGATTCTGTTACTTTTTTTTTTTTACATTTGGCTTCATAAAAATTGTGATAGTAAATTTCTTCAATCATCTATTGATCAGTTTGGGGGAATCGTCATCTAGAAGGGGAACCCTAACCCACTTAAATCAATAAAAACAACTGTCATGAACTCTCTCTGAGCTTACAGTAGACTTACAGGACCAGATCCATGGTTTATTTATCTTATCTGTGTATTTACACACCATATCTATGTATTTTCACTTTATTCTCTACAGTTTCAGGTATGAATTTGCAACAGAGACAGGAATATACTCATTAGGAACTAGGTACTTGAATTGATTTCTTTGAAAAATCCACCTCTTCCAGATATTTCAGAGCCTGCTTTTAGTCTTACAAAATAGAATCTATACAGAGAATGTTTTTTCTATAACCAAAAACAAGTGCAGTCCACTTTTGTGAAAGATTCACCATGATGGAATATATAATCAATTGTATCCTGAAAACTGTAAGAATCTTAAACAAAACCTGTTAGATTTATTTTATTGAAGAAAGGGATGTCAAAAACCCTTTCAAAACTAGATTACAGGCAGCACTACAGTGATCCTTGAACTCTATACTAAAAACGTACTAAAATGTATAAACAGCCTTTTAGAATAGTTTCATACAGCAGCAGTCTTTCTAATCAAACGGACCATCTTTCAGGACTGTATTTTATGGCAATTTCAAGCAGTGCTTTATACCTACTGGGGATTTTGTTAGCAGGGCTCGCAGTACTATCTTTTTTAAGGGTACCTGGCACATTCTTTATAACACTGTTTTCATCTTTTACCAAATTTGATAATCTTTAATTAGTCTGGTTGAAATATTCCGTACAAATCTCTGCCTTAGAATGACATTTTGGTAAGGATTTGGGCAATTCTGAAAATCAGATTAAAGAACAATTGAATTTGTGTGAAAGGTACAAGTATTCAATTAAAAGGTACAGAGCAGGGCTCCCCAGGTGGCTGTTTCAGGGGCAGCTCAGAGAAAGCACTGAACTCCTCACCAGCAAGAGCATGGGAGATGCTCGCACCCAGCAGCAGCCCGCAGGACTGTTCACTGTCAAAAGCTCCAGTCGTGGCATTGCAGGTCCTTTAGTTACACATTGTTAATCAGCCAGGTTTTGCAGAAGGAAAGAAACCTTTTCCCTCTACGTCTTCACAACAGCAGCCATTGTGGCTGGCAGAGAATGGGACCCTTCCCTTCCCCCATAGCCATGGCTCACTGATAGCAGGGGGGGTTCTGGTCTCCCTGAGTGCAGTGTGATGCACAGAGGCATAACTCTGTTGAGTATATGTTCACACAGGGGATCCCAAACAAATCACCTCTGAGCCTGCTGGTAGGTCACTTGGTTTTTTCCTGGCAAGCTGTATGTGACAGATTACCATCTGAAGACTCCCACTCTACCACCTCTGAAGGTTAACTTTTCAGTCCTAAGTTTTTGCACGTATATATTTATATACATGGAGAGGTCGCTGTTCTTATTTATGTGGGTAGATGTGAAATATAAAGTTTTGCAGTTGGCAGATGCATACATTATAGAAACCAAGCACATTAAAAAAAGCTAACGATTAGAAAATTACACAAACATACAAGCAGACATATACACTCAGTGTATATATTTATAAAATAAGCATCAAATCTGCTAAACTATTAAGATAGCTGGAAAGTTTATATAAGTAATGCATGTTATTCACTACTTGCAAACTTAGGACATGCTGAAAAGACTCATTAGCTATAAAGCAGTTATATCTTTAATGCTCAGTGTTTTCTAAACTCAGTACTTTTCTATATTTAATAGACTAAACAAGGTGTTGAGTGTTAAATGTGAAAGTACAGGTGGCAATAATTCTGTTTGGGTATGGCTGCTGTAGGAATCAATATCAATCTATATATTGGATGAATATATTAAAAAAAATAATATCTCTCAATAGCTATGGGACTGATGTTGCACTTTTGCTCTTACGTCATTACAATATAAGTGTAGCATCAGTGCTGCTACTGCTCACGGTAGTAACAGAACAACTTAAAACCTACCTGTTATTGCTGTATTTCTATTGGGAAATGAGTTCATAGGTCTTAAAACTAGGCTGTTAAACGTATTCCAGTATTTTTTTTTTTACCTTTTCAGACATACATTCCTAAAACTTGTGTCCTTGCTTTTAAAAACCTGTAAGTTTGCATCACGTGCCCAAAGCCATATGCACCATGGCCAAGTGCTGCTGCAGCTGCGGTGTTGCAGGCAGGGCTGCAAGGCCAATGTCTTTATACAGCTGTGTGCTTCAGGTTTTACTTCACATTGCCAGTTTGTAACTGATGTGTTTAGACTTACCTTACAGGACAGACGATTTAAAGAAAAGTACAGCCCTTCTTAATTAGCTGAATTTTCTACAATGGATTTCATGCCCGAACAAATATAATTGAAACAACTGAAATCATATTAGCCATGCAGAAAATTATCAAGCTACTGGCTTAGCTGTTGGTGAGGACTGGCCACTTTTCTAATTCTGCAATGAAAATGAAAAAGCAGCAATGCTGTAAAGCATTAACACCAGTGTTGGTGTATTTACAGCCCAAATTACTATTCTGTTTTGAACTATGTAGTTTGCTAGAAGACATGCCCAAAATTATATTCAAAGCAACCAGTAATCATAACTAAGACAGGCATTTCTCCAGCCCTTATCAGAAGACCTTGGAATACAAAATTAATAATAAAACAATCTTTTCTGGAGAAAAAAATAATCATGAAGTAAAAATAATCCACAACCAATTGTATAAATTAATCTCAACTTTATGTTATTCTGCAAAGGATAAAATAATAAAATGTGGATGTAAGAACTGCTATCTCTCTGTCACAGTCAGAGTATGTAAAACTTCCTTTTGTTACCAGAAGGTGTTAGTACCTGCATATTTATTTCTTTTGATATCCATAAAGATGTATATGAAGCATATAAATATAGCACTCAATAATGCGGTTTTGAATCACTAGGAAGCATGATAGGCTGTGGAGGTAAAATGGATCCAATAACATTTGGGAATTATAAGAGCATGAAGCAGCTGCAGCCATAAAATGCTTGAAGTGGAGAGGGAAGAATGGTGGGCACAGAGCTGAAGAGCCAGAAACAGGTCCTGTCACAGAAGCAAAACACTCTCTGTGCATCTTGCCCTAGTGACACTCGTGTCTGAAGGCAATGGGTTACTCATGGCAGACACAAACAGATTTTGTGTCAGTGTTACACAGTGGCTCCCGGGTCGTCTAACGGAGGTCCCAGTGCCCCATGACCCTCACAGAACAGCCTCTTGGCCAATGCAGGCTGGTTCTGGGCTCAGGCTCTGTGGAGCTCCTGGGTCTGCTCCAGGGAGCTGCTGTTAGCTGCACCAAAAAACTTCCCCAGTCCCTCAGTGGGAGCAGGAGCTGCTGTTTTGTGGTAAGGAGCTGATTAGCTGTGTCTTGCTTTTGTGTGAAGCAGTAGCTTCCACTGAATTCCTACACGGCGTTCAAAATACAGTCATTTGCCTAATGATTTTGCAATGACTTGGAACTGCTTCATATAAAAGAGAAGAGGCATGGTGTATTGTGCTATATCGCCTCCCTCAGTGCTGGGAAAGTGTGGAGGCAGAAAGACAGCTGTCAGGGTCGTCAGAGCTGGAGCGGGAGCTTATCAACCACTGAAGATACAGGATGGTAGAAGGGGACCCAAAGAGCTCAAGGCAAAGGCAAGATACTGAATAAGATAAGGTGGAAAGCAGAAAAAGTCAATACAAATGTTGGGAGATGAGAGATTATTTGCTGGTGATAATGACAGGGAATGGCCATTTCTGCAATTAGGGGAGATGGATTATATTTTTAAATACTTTTGTATTGTACTTTTTTTGTACTTTTACATTATTTTTCAATAATTTAAGTCTACACACCTTCTAACTACTAACATGTATTATGCATGTTTACACTTATATTTATCTTTATTTCAGTGTATAAAAGTTGTCCAACTAGCATTAACTTTGCAAAGGACATTCTGAACTGATAGAAAGGCTACTTACAAGTACAAATAACAGCAATAAATCTACTTTTTAGTAGAAGGTTTAAAATACTACACTGTTGATAAGATTTTTTTTTGTATTAGTAAATGTGGATTATCACAGTATATCCAAAGATACAGAAAACTTAAAAATGTATTGTGTGAAACTATTTATGAACTCTAAATGCCATACATAAGAAGCTACAGAAGTTCAAATAAATCAATCAAAAAATAGTTGAAAATCAGTGTCATATTTTGCCTGTCGTTATCATTCTACTGCATTCTTAGTTCTATAGCAGTATGTGGATGACACGTAACTAGAGCTGAGTACTTTGTAATGAATAATTTATTTCACCAATTTTGCTGCTTTTTTCTGTGACATATCCATGAATAAACAGGTCACTATTTTCTTTATTCGTAATTCGAAGTTCTCTGACAGTCCCTCCTTAACCCACTTCCCTTTACAGTGTTTATATTGATGGATAGTCCAGATTTTGAAGTTGGGAAGGGCTGGAATCAGAGCTATATAGTTTAGTAGTGCACAGTCATACACCATTGTCTCTATTCCCCAGTTGGACTTTTCTGAAGTAATTGGGTGTGAACGTTCATGGAGAATAAATTAGACTTTGCTTTTTGTGATCCTGAATGTAAAACCAACTCTCTCTCTCTGCAGTAGCACCAATAAAATGCAGAAGAAATTCTACAGAAAGCTAACACACAAAAGGCAAGAGTGTAGCTGAAAGGAATTAATTTAAAAATTCATATGAATATTCATAGGGATTTTTCTTTGCAGTATGTTCTCAAATTAAACATTATGAAAACAACTTTTTCCTTAGTAGATTCAACTTGGGTCTGCTCACCTGTTCTTGATGAGGCCATTTGGAACAGTTTAGAGGCTGGAAGGAAGGACAAGCTTGGGGTTCTGGTTGGTCTGGAGTTCAGTCAGGCTTTTTTTGAACTCAAGCCTAAAGGCGTGTCTTTCTATATTGTAGTAGGGCTCTTCACTCAAAGGCAGCAGTGAATTGGAATTTTGGAAGGCTAAAGCTGAACAGTAAAGCAGGGCTGTTTGCTGGGTAGGCTGATAGAGAGGAGGAAGGGATTGCCTTTCCTTGTGCAAACTAACACTAAGGCAGAATTTAGCTGCTGCAGAATAATCAGTCACTTAACAGTTTGATGACAATTTTCTATTATGCATGAAGTACAGTTTTCTACACGCCACATTAGAAGGCAGTAGAGAAATACATCATTCCCATTAGTCAAACGGAGGCACTATGCATTCCCCATATGCCCTGCTAATCTCTACTGGTAGGTGCCGAAGAGAAGAGAGGCAGCTCTAGATTTCTATTAACAAGTTATCACACTGTAGATAGACTTCAAAGGGATTACTGGCTTAGAAAAGTCTAAATCCATTCCAAGATATATATATATGTGATATATACTACTATAATATAATATACTCTTAGCAAAAAGCAAGTTTAAAGATAGACTAAGTAAAACAACGGGGATAAAAAAATTTAAGTCAGAAGTTATGTTCCATGAGCAGAAGTAATGCTTACGGCTGTTTTGCATTTGTACATTTGAAGCACATTGTTTCCTAATCTACTTCGAAGAAATGTTTAGGGATTTTATTAACATAAAACAAGATAGTGAGAGCAAATTTGATATCAATTAACATACTAATTAAATGTCACTTAGTAGTTTTAGCAATTACTTGATATTTAATTAACCACTTGAATACCTTGGGAGATCCAGATTATTGTACGTGTAATCAAAGGGCAATTCTTCTGACCCTGTGGGTATATGCTGCATGTCAAGACAAATTGTAGATAGCAACAAAAAATAACTCCATGCACCGTGACTCCAGGTACGCCGAGTTGCTGTGTACCCAAGAGATTAATTTACTAATTCGAATGCACTACGTATCACTTAAAAAGCTTAAACATACTTCAAGTTATTAGGGACCTACATAAACAGCATAAACAACCTACAAAATAGCAATTATTTTAGTTCAAGCCACTTTTTAAATTCATACTGCAAAATTGTCTTGGCATTTATGAGACGTGTATTCACCATCAGGTCCTTTTATTTTTAGCAAACAGCTGCAAGGATGGAGAGAAAGGAAGTAAATATTTTTAGGAAAAAATTACCTAAGGAGTGCAAATATGTACCTGAACTCTTCTGGACTGTATTCCCAACGAGACACCAACTTTTGCATAAGGGACATTTCCTGGTGGACCATTCCTGTACTGGTTTTAGGAAAAAAAGTCTTAATCACAAAACAGGAATGATCTCTGCCTGTTGAATTGCCCCATCCTAGAGATAAGTCTCCTTCCTCCTACTTCTTTTGGAGCTGTTTTTGTCATTTGGCTCCTGCTGTCGTAGCACCACGCTGCCATGACTACTACAGCTACAGTATTAGAAATTCCCTCTTTCTCATTTCTGCCACTTTTCTAAATGGACATTAACAACTCTTAACTCTTGTTTTTAATCTCATGCTTGTAAAGCCAGCAACCTTCCCACTGCTTTTGATTATCCTCTCAATGGCTCCATTATTTATGCTTCCATTTCTCCCTGTGTATATCAACATGGAGAAACCAGGCAAAGTAACCTTTCAGTTCCCTTTGTAGCTCTTTCCAATTTGCCATACAAGAAAACAGAACTTCACTCATCTTGGAAAAAATACATCCATTGCTGTATTTGTGTTTTCATTTATTTTTTAACTTCTTGTCTGTGTCTCATTTCTATAGTCATTAAAGCTTTTTATTTACAATGTATCTTCAGATCTCTCTCTCTAATCAGATACCCATCCCTGTCATTCCACCAAAACCAATCTAAGTCTCTACCAGTCACTTTGAAGTAGAAATAGAGATTGAATGTGCCTTCCTTCTCCCTGTTCACCTATCAGACACCTTAAATAGCAAGTGACATGCCGTTTACTTAAAATGCTTTCCACCCTTTTGCTTTTGTGTCTTTGTTCTCTCTTGGTTCTCTTGAAATGCGTCTAATTTATCCTTCAGAGGATATTTATCAATCTTCTTGCGTTTATGGGCGGGGACTCTGCATGGGTTCTTTTCAATTTCCGCTGGGGTCCACTCTTAACATAACCTATACCAAGGGGATTGAAAAGTCCTTGAATACTTCAACTTTTAAAAGGATTTACTTGTAATTTTAAGTGTATGAAGCGAGTTGATCTCATTCACAGTTTACAAAGGCTGTTCATGTCTTAACTGTAGCTTCTTAATTAGAGCAGATTTAAAGGAAGTAAAGAGGATAGTTTGGCATTTTCTGAGCTCTGTTTTCCCCTGGAATTGGAAAAAAAAAATCATCAAAATCCTGAATGTTCAATGAGATCAATGAAATTCTGTTTCAAGGATAAAAAAAAAATTAACCTGTATTTTTGGATTTCATTAAAATTTTCACAGTAGTACAGCACAGCCTTGTCACATGTTCTGAATTTTTAAGTATAAATTACTTTTTTTAATGTAGTTATGTAGTACAGAAATTTAAAAAAAAATCAATTCCAAACTACAGATTTTTAAGCTTTGCTTCATACAAAATTTAAATTTGATTTGTTTTACCCCAGTCTGAAATGATTTCATCCTGCGCGAAGGAACAGGGCTCTATTATGTGTTAGGTAATGCTCTGACAAAGAGACTGAATTTGGCTTCCTTGCGAAGTAGAAAGATTTAAGCCTTTAAAATATAAATATACTCTGGTGCAGTATGAAGAAGAGAATAAACTCCTTGTAGAGCAAAGGTATGAACTAATTGAGAAACTGTATCCATTGCTTAGCTTGATTTGTCTAATTTTCTCTTTAGGGGCTTCTGAGACCACTGTTGTAAGAGGAATGACAAAACCACTGATGAACTGTCCTCTCGGGAGAGTTTCACACAGATCAGCAAATACAAATCTAACCTAGCAGATAGCAGCACACTAATGGACTGCTGGCAGAGTGCTTTAGACCACCTGCTTTCACAAGTATCTCATTCCCCTGGTTTAAATTAAGGCCATATCTGCTCTCCATTGTCAAACAGCAGATACCGCAAGTTTAAAATATCCAGTAATATCCTGGACTAATAGTGCTATACATTAGCACCTGAAAATAATTTATTTCAATAAAGAAGATACTAGGGAACATATTTTCCCATGATTAATATTGTTGGAATATTTAAGCAAATACAGGAAATCAAAGCAAAAACATAAACAGAAAAATACCAACATAAATAAACACCTCATTCTTACACAGCGCTTTAATCACTACATTATTTCAAACTACTTTACAAGACAGTTGATGGTTTTCTTGCATGATTCTGTTGGCACATCCACAGATGCTGTAAGCATCGCCAATATTTAAAAATTTCTCTTCTGTGATGCAAAGGTATAGCAAATGTTTCCATCAATATTTGCCCAGAATTTCTGGCCACTCAAATCTTATCCCTATTTTGTTGTGCATTTATCATGTCACCAAAAACTTATATCTTTTATTCAGCATCTACAACCATTTTTATATATCTTAAAAATACTAATTAGAACAACTGGATATTTGCTTCATAAATTGAAAAAAAGAAAGCTCGTGCACTATTCATGGACTTGTCTTTTTGTATTTACTGGATACACTTCACCCTCAAGTCAATGTTTATGGATAGTAAAATCATTCTAAGAATTATTTATCCAGATACCTTGCTATATTATTTAAACCTCTTTTTAACAAGAGGTAAATGCTTATACTTTACCATGCTTATACTTTAGGAATATCCTGGAAAAGAAAAAAACCTACAACTCAAATGCAAATTACCACAAGGGTTGAGGATTTTGCTTGGAATTAAAAAACCCTAGTGTTTAATCAAAAAAGCACATTTACAAAAGGATTAATTTTGGATCAGAAAATATCATGAGTTAGATGTTTTTCTGTCCCAGCTGAGAGCAGTAATTGGAAAATCATGGTTTACACACAAAAAAAATATTTTCTTATGATCTGCCTTTCTTTCACGAAGCCTTGCATCTTCATCACTCAATTACAATCTGAGAGATTAAGGGACTTGATATATACTAGGTCACCTATTATTACAGACAAGATTTAATTGCATTATTTACATAAATTCCTTACCAACCATAGGGTTTAAGCTGCTCATACATGTTTAGCATACTAAAAATGGACAGGATATTCATTAGTTCCACTATGGGAAAAAGTATAGCAGTAACCTACAAATAGAGCAAAAGGTCTGTCCTACAGCTTTTTTTAAAAGAAGAAAATTAGGAAATTCTTGGTGGTTGAAAAATTGTAGATTAAATCTTATTCCATTACAGAGAGTAAAAGTTAGCTTGATTGCACTGCTTCCTAGGGGAAATTAAACTTGATAATCTCAAGGTGTTTCCCAGAAGACACCATGCATTCGGTAATGTTCATTATAGTTTGCAGAATACCAGATAGAATTTAAAGTGAAGACTCCTAAGGTTTAATCAATATAGACATGCTAAATTGTTCACAGTATAAAACCCTGATTATGAGACAAAGGTGCGGTTAAAAGGGAAGCCACAGTACTGTAGGTGGATTTTTTTCCCCTGTATAAACTGGTTGGTTCATAGCTAAGGTGCATAGTGACTGCCAAATCTCCAAAACAATTTTTGTAGCAGCATCACAGAGGATTCATTAAGCTCCTGGGACTTCTACATCACTGCCTGTTTTCGGTGAATGATTCTTAAAACAGGTAGCAAATATTTTGGAGATTACTTGTTACAAGATTTAAAACTTACACATTACTATCGTAAAACATTAAGAAGTTAACTATTACAAAGCAGATTTTAAATGCTTCCTTTGAAAGATCATGAAGAATATGAAGATTCAATTTGAAAAAAAAAACAAAACAGTATTAGCTCTCTTCTACCTATCCAAGTTTTAAAAAAAGCAATAAAAGAATATACAGCATAAACTGATACTTGTGTTTGTTATCATCTCGTGATATACTCAAAGGACAACCAGTAAAGGATTGAAATGACACATTAGCAGTTCAAAGCACAAAGAAAATGAATCTTCAATTTTGATTAAATGAGTTTGCAGCATCTGTGGCATCTTTAGATAAAAGGAGTTGCCAAATTGCTAATTGCAAAAATAATCCAGAGTAGCACGTTTCAGTGCTGGTAAGGAAAAGCTGCCTAAGAACAAATTATTTCAGCTAAAGCTGAAGAGGATACTGACCCTCTCAAATCTCCAGTAGCTTGGACGAAGATCAAGGGGCTTTTTTAGGACTAAGAGAAGGACCTGAAATTTCAAACAAAATATGGCTGGAAACATTTTTTTGAGTGAGCCAGGACTGGATTTATGGTTCTTCTCCATCTGGTGCTGGCTAGATGACATCTATTCAGCACAAAAGAGAGATGATACCCTCTAATTTTATATGGGTACATATGTCTTCCCATTCCTTTGATATACAAAGGATAATCAAGACTGAAGATTCAAACAATTTGATCAGTAAGGGCCTATGAGATGGATATAGATGAAATGAAAATTCTGTAGCGCATTTTGGAAAAAAAATATGTTTCAGAACCATTAGGTCTTTGAGGTAACTGGGGTCTGATGGTGGCCAGGCTCTGCAGGGTTCATCCTATTTCAAAAAATAATCACACTTCTCTGTTGTGCAACTTTTCTCCACAATTTTGGTCTTTCCCTTCCTCCTTAAGGAGAAGCTGGAAGGTTAATTTTTCATTGGTCTTCAGACCATGAGAGTCTCCACTGGCCTCCTATTTGCTGGAAAGAAAAGGGGTCCCTCCCTACAACTTCTTTCTTTTCCCCACCCAGGTCCATGGGAGAGATTCTGTTTTAACAAGATATTGGCTCCTCCAAGCAGTTTCTGTGACACTAATAGGTTGGTAGAGGAGAATCTGAAATGGAGCTACACAGGCATTAAAGAAAAAATTGCACTGCTGATGTCAGTTTTGGACTTTTCAATAGCTTTAAATTTTATTAAAAGAACACAGCTATCTATCTCGTCTCTCATGTATTTATGGCAGAAGCATGACCTACAGCATCCATTCATGAGGTGGTAAAATAATTTGGAAATACATTTTTCCTTTAATAATAAACAACTTTAAGCGTAACTGAATAAATTAAGTTTTATTGACTACGTTACCCCTACTTTCTGTAGGAGTTCTTTGGGATTTTTTGGTTTGGATTTTGGTTTTTTTTTTTAAGATAAAAGATACAGTGAAGAGAGTTTGATTGCCGTGGCATTCCACAGGGCTGGGGGGTAAAGACTTAAAAGAAAATGTATATTAAAAGTTTATTGATTTACTGTATTTGGATGAATCTGATGTTAATAATATCTCAGACCTAGTCCTTGCTTCTACTTTTCCTGTGACTTTGGATCAGAAAATTATGACTTCCATAATTAAAAAGCCTGAGGTGCTTCAGAAAAGAAAGTACAAAATGTTCTGCTGAATCTTTCCTAGAGACTACAGTTGAAACTGCAGGTCATTTTGTTCAAGAGAAAATAAATTCTGCTGAGCTAAACTCAAGAAAAAGAAAACGAAAATTACTAACTGAACTTCAAGATCAGAAGGCAATGCTAGTTCTTGAACAGAGAAACAGATTGTTAATTCAGTGAAGAGGCCACTTCATTTGGCAGTTGGACTTCTTAATCAGCATTTCTCATGAATGCTGACCAATACTTTAATTGCCACTAAAAAACAACAGAGCTTAAATATATATGATGTGCATGTCAGAATAAATACAATGGAATTTTATAAGAAAACATTAAGTCCCAGTTAAGAAAAATCCCACCTTTATTTAAGTTACGGTACAACTGACAAAAGAAAAAAAAAATCAGAGTTAATATCAGCCTTTTCCTTAACTCATTTTCCATGCACTGTTTCTGTAGCTCATTTGTAATTATGACCTGATCTGACATCTTGATGGAATTTACTATAAAACACATTTAACTGATATGGCGGCCTTATTTCTCCCTTTCTCTACTTTTCTTCTGCTTTCGTTGCATGTAGAATACTATTTAAACATACTCCTAGCACATCATCTTGTTTCTTAAATAGGTGTGTGCAAACTCAGATTATAAACAATGAGAGATTATTTAAAATATGAATGCACTGAATTATAAACATAGTTCATAATTACTAGCTTAGACACGGTATTAGACACTTTACATACAATTACTAAGTTACACAGCTGCTCTTTTTAAACACTGTCAAGAATTGCTTGCTAACATAATAAGCAACATAAACTTAAGTATCTCACTCAACCAGCGTCTCATGGATTTGGAAGCTGCAAAGGAAACAATTACAAGCTTATATGTATGAAATAGTTAAAATCAAAAATATATTTAACTTACTTAAAATAAATACTTTATTCCATTTCCCTTCCTGATGATGTTGTCAATACAATCAATGATAAAGTGAATGGTGCCAGAATTTAGAAACCACTGGAACCTGAAATCTCCATAATCTCTACTATCATGTACTCTAAGAGTTAGTTTAGATAACATCTGATTATTTTTTTCTTGTTGAAATTTCAGAATGTTCTGTTTCACAGTCTTTTAGATAGTTAGAAGTTCCAAGATTAAAACCTCAATATTTATTTGGCCAGTTTTTAAATGGGAGCTGTAGATACACTTCAATATTTCCTTTGAGCAATCCATCGCAATGAATGGGAGGAGGTTCTAGTGTTCTGTAAATTTCATTGGAGAAAGTACAATCAAGCCTTCCAGTCGTTGATGTCTGTTACAGGAAAAACAGACAATTTTATTTTTTTAGGTCAAAAGAATGAAACTATAAATATATTCAGATAAACTGTTTATGTATTTATTATATAAATTTTATCTATATAAATTACTATATATAAGAATACTACTTATATATAGATGTATATAAATACTCTTATATTTACTTATATGCAAATATACTTAAATTTAAGTATATAAATGTGTTATTTTACAATTGCTTTGTAGGAATTTTGCTAGAAGAAATAGCTTAGCCATCATATCTTTGATTCTTTCATCACAATACATGTCTCTGCCAGTGCTGTGATTTGATTCTAAAGAAGAGATTGGCTTCCTTTAGATTGGTACACAGATGAATGAATAAATAATTCCTATCAGGTTTTCTTCATGTTTGTTGGTATCGCTTGATCAGATTATAATGATTTGCAATCATTCATTGTATAGTGACCAAGAAATGCAGGTTCCAGTAGCCCTGTACAGAGGACCTGCTCCTCTGTCATGAATAGTTTCAGAATTTCATTATTTGCACTGAGTTCACACAAAATATTTTCAAATGACCATATGGCTCCTTGTAATGAACACACAACCAAAGTGGCCAAGGTTCCTAATTTCTTGGAAGGAAACCGATAACCATGACATTAAAGTTTGTAACATACTTTGAAGATTGTTTTCAATATAAAGTATAAAACAAAGCTATCACCTTTGTCTTTAATTGCCCATTTGGAATGCAAGTCAGCCTTGGAAGCACCTTGTAAATGTGCTAGGAATTAATCATCACTACCATGCTACGTAGGAGGCATTTAGCCTAAAGCTTAAAAAAAAAGGGAGTGGGTCAGAGGGGAGAAGTTAAAAATTTGGTTTTGGTAGAAAATAGAGATAGCTGAAATTAGAATTAAGAGTTCTCAAACACAGCCTTGTAAACAGAGAGCTCTGGTATAGAAACTAAAATCTGAGTTAAGACCTGCTGGTAATTTTCCACATTATCATCTTGTATGGTAGCAGTCCCCAAATGTTTTTTGCCTTCAATGCTAACATAGTCATTATTGCAAATGCAAGATCACATGAAAATCTGTCTCTGAGAATAAACAGTACTTAAAGAACATGGAGAATTCAAATCATTGCTGAGAAAGAATGCTGAGATTTACATCGTCATCTTGAACTTTTAACTCCTGAGATGTGTAAAACGTAAGATTTAGCAAACACATCCAATACTGACTTCTAAATACAATAAATAGTTTGTGTAATTTATCTTCCTGCAGGGAAAGGTGAAGGAGATGGGTCAATGACAAGCACACTATACACAAATGTGTTTCTGATAAAAACAGGAAAATTCCTTGCTAGACTGCAGCGTTAACTGGAAATGTTTTTAGAAATAGCATTGGTACAAGAATCTGCAAAATTGGTAATGTAAGAAAAATGAAACCCCAAGCCATATTAATATTAAGTTTCTTAACATATCCTGGGCGGGGGGAGCGGGGAAGGCAAGATTCTTGTATCAGTACCTAACAATATGGGACCTATTTATAACCTGCATGTAGAAGAGCATGGGAAAGTGCTCTTTGACTCTAGCAGGCCTTTCCCATTTCAAAGGCACATGGAAGAATCAGTGGACATGAAAGAATTCTTACACAAAAAATGCAGTTTTATGTAAGGAATTTAAAAACCTTTTGCCTTGCCAATGATTGTCTTTTCTTTACCTGGGCTGATGTAAATTAACAGCATATCATGGAGTTTCACTGGTGTAAGACAGATGAGAGGGATCAAACCAAACTAGCATCCAAACAAAAACTGTAAAGACATGTACACATTCACCATTACTAGGGAAAAACACAAAACTACTTGATATATATATTAAAAAAAATATGTTCCACATAGGTCTAGTGCTGCTCATTCTACTAATTCAACGAAGTTCATAAATGACATTAAATAATAGATCCACATGCTATACTGATATAGAGAAGGGGTGAGGAATTGATTCAGCTCGTAGAAAATTCTGTTGCTATTTGTATATTTAAATCCATCTCTCTGCAAGTCTGGAACTCCAGGCACAAAATGACCATTGTGAATGACTTGCCTGAATTGAAGTCCATAGGATGCTACAGAACTGACTCGGCCAGATTGAAAATAACATACCGCTTTTCACAAGTATCAGTACTCAGTGAAACTCACAACAAAAAAAATCCACATATTTTCTGTTTAGAAGATAACAAAGAGAGGGTAAAAGCAAAAATAGTCAGATATTGCAATGGTGAGAGAAAAATAGTGGACATTCCAGGAGCCTGTGCTAAGACCTGCATTGTTTAACATATTCACAAATGACAGAGTACAGACAGCAGTCACCTGTCTTAGTTCTTCCACGTAAGAATTAAGGCACCACAAGAAGTTAGAAGCTAAGCTCAAACAAGCAAAAAGGTTCTCTAATAACAGCTGCCAGTAAATCTTGACAAAGGCTGTTGTGCATACAGAAAATCTGCATAAATTGAAATGAAGATCAGGCAATTAGTTGGAGAAGACCACCATTATACGGAGAATTATATACCTAGACTGTTTGGGGAATGTGTTATTTACATCTGCTGTGCACATCCAGGGAACTTACTACTGGAGGCATGGCCCAGGGTTAGAATGACCTTTGATATAAATCAGTACAGCTGTGGCATAAATATGAACAATAAACATCACAACTAAAAGTTAAGAAACCAAGAGGTGAGATTTAGCTACATACAACAGTAAATGAAATAATCCAGGAACCGTTTTGAGGCCCTTGGGCCAACTAAAGGGCACAGTTTGTTTCTATTCAGCTAAATTCTTCTGTCCCCAGAGCAGGGTAGTCCTATCCCAGCTGCCTGGTGGGGGTAGTTCCTGGCCTGATCCCCAAACTGTGCTCAAGCGTCATTGAGCGGATGCTAGTTAAGTCATCAGGAGCAGAAAGCATGCCAGCAATTAACAATTTAACAGTATGAACAAGAGTGCTCACAGGCTGGTACGGATGCAGCCATCACACCTAACAATCTATTGGTGTCAAAGGCATAGAGATTTTAGCGATACGAACCTTCTGCCCAAGGCCTTGGATCCAATATAGATCTTCACATATTAGAAGAAGGCTTTACATGTCAAGGTGAAATTTCAAGTATTTGTTATCCAAGTTAGAACATACCTAAAGGGAAAAACAACCCACATCATTCTGCTGTAGTGAGCATAAGCTAGGCCTTGCTAATTATTATGACTGACACACCATAATTCAATAACTTACTTTCTACATAAAATCAACCCTTCACTATAGAAAACCATCAGTGGGACTAACAAATGATTCCAAACTGTAAAAAGCTTCATTGCTGATCTAATTAAGCTCTGCTTCTCGCAGCTCTGGGAAGTGCAGAATAATCAGAGCACAGCAGGCACCAGCTCTGAATCCTCCCTTCCTCCCAGCCAGCCCCTGCACGCTCTGATGGACAGGGAGAGGACACTGAGCAGCAGTGGGACATCAGCCTTCTGTGAAAGGGACCGTGCTTTTAGGTAGTTCTGTCTCCTTTGTGCCCTTTGAGTAGAATAAACCAAAACAGCTATAGTTGCAGCCCAGGGAGGTGGTGGAAGGATAGAAGAAGTCCAAAAGCTGAAATGATGTTACAGAACTAATGAAGAACAGGGGTCATAGCTGGAGGTGCCAGCTGTGCGCTGCCAGAAGAGAAGGAAATCAGGACCAGTTCTGTGGAGGCCTTAGGAGAGAAGTCAATCAGATCATAAAAAGAAAGAAGAGTGGCAGAATGCAGAGGAAGGGGATCAGTAAGACAGAGTGAATGTGACAAAGAAATAGAAAGAATCAGATACAGAAGGAGGGACACACAGATCATAGGGAGTGAAATAAGAGAAATGAGAAACTATCTCTGGGGTAGAAGAAAGGAGACTTATGCAGTCAAGAGACAATGAAGAAAAGAGAAACGAATGAGCAAAAATGAATAAGTAGAACAGAAGTTACGCTTTTCCAGAAGAAGAAAGGCTGGAAAAAAGGGAAGGAGAGAAAAAGCAAAGCAATTAATAAAAGGAATGAGGCAGTAGGGATGAAAGGAGGGACATGAAAGGGATATAAAATGGCACAAGGCACACACAATAGAGGAAACAAGCACTCTTTTATTTATTCATACTTCTATATTTCATGTTATCTTCCTAGCAAGCATCCTGTAGCTCCATAGATTTTTTTTTTTTTGGGAGTGGGGTGGGGTGAGCGGAAGGGTGCAGGAAGGGATGGGCTGGCAGCACATTGCTGCTGAGGGATTTACCATAGCTTTTTTCTTCTTGTACTACTGGACGCATATTTATTGAAATTACCTGAGATATACTGTCTGGCACTTTTTCAGAAATATCAATAGCTGATTTGGAATAGAAAAAAAAATATTTTTTAAAAAAATCCCAACCATCAAGCCTAGGAAAATTCAAAGAGGGGGATACCAATGTAAGGAAGCAATTGGTGTCATTAGTCAAAAGTTACCATCATCTGCCAACTGTTCAGCTCCTATAGATCACCAAACACTTTTTGCCATTTGAATGACATCTGAAATAGAAAAGAGCTATGTTTTATCTTTCCTGAATATAGTGTTAACACAGGGTTAACACTGCCTGATGAAAGAAATAGAGTTCTCTAGAGGGAAATGAAAAAAGACAACCATTTAATAAAATAATCTAAACTAATTCTCCTACTGTTAAGATATTTTGTTGGAATTTTTAATGTTTTCAAGAAACCAAAAAGAGAAACATTTAACATTTTTAGTCTTCCTCTTTACCTGTTTCTTTCTATCACAGTGACTTGCCATGAGAAAGAGAATTCTGTGAAAGCAAGGGCAAAACATCAGAAGGTTTTGTATCTCATTGTTAATCATTACAATAATAGTAGTAATAACCCCATGGACCATTTTGATGAAAACAACAGTTGAAAAAATGTTATTAGCTTGGCCAGGCGTAATTGCCTGCTAGCATTCGTTTATATTAATTTTTTAATTCTTTTTTACGACTATTTCTACCTGTCCTTTTATAGGGCAGTTTTAGAACGCCCAGAGCAAGACTGCCAGGTTGCTGTTTCATCTAGCATCACATCCTGGGGTTTTATTGGATTTATTTTTCTTTCAGAAAGTATTTGCTCTTGATGCTTAATTCAGAAGCTTCTTGCTTCTGTGCTGGGAATAAAAATACTGAATTGGTTCTCCAATTAGCAAACATTTTCAGCTGAAAAACTATCAAATCAATACCATATCCTCAGCAATCATGTTAGTTACAAAAGTGTGAAAATTTTTTCCAAGAGCTCTCAATGCCCATTTTTTGGCTAATTAGCTGCCTGTCTGCCTTGTCCAAGAGGCAGAGTTTAATTCCAAAATGAAAGACTTGAAAAACCCAAGAAAATTCTCCAAAAGGAAATTACTTTCATTCAAACAAAAAATTTCTGTGCTGCCCTTTTTCTTATGAAAGATTTCTTATACAAGTAGAAATTCAATGACTAAGATAAATTTGGAATACATTGCTCTGATAATATTATACTCTTTCACACTGTTTTTTCCCATGTTGTCTCTCCTGAATCTGCTATAATAAAGACAATAAAGAGCAGCAATTATATTCATATATAATTATTGTGGTTATTTTTACTTACATAAAAACGTTAAGTCACACGTGTCTCAGCAAACATCCTTACAGATTTCGATAGAGTTTTTATTTGTTCGATCAGTTATAACGCGGCTTGTTTAACTTGAATGAGGAGGTACTGTCTTTTTGTTTTTTAACAGTCTTGATGTACTGGCTGGTTGTTATTCTATAAATAGCACAATATAGAAAGTAAATTAGTTAAGCCTTCTGCTGATGGTTTAATTAATTGGTACTGATGTTGCATTTTGCAGTTTCCAGATCAGTTTGATTGAAATAAGGGTGCTAACCCTGCACTTTCATACTGACTGTGCACTGGCTCAGAACAGATTGCACTATTAGTGTAAGGGGAGTCCGTTAAGGATTACTAAACGCATGGATATGCACAGAAATGCAACCAACTCGGGGAACAGTAACCAAGCTGCAGCCTGGGAGAGTAAGAAAGGGAGCGGACACAGATAGATCGCTCTCTCTCTGCTGACAGCGTTATCAAAGAACTGGCCTCATAGATTGTGCTGGCTGGTCAAAAAAGTTCCTGAAGCTTTTTAGATAACTTAGTGTACTAAGTGTAGCCTGTACTTTTTTCAAGTAAACAAGTAGCTCTATTTCTATCATTGTATTCTGTAACTTTTGCAGAGCTCTTCCTCAGTCTTGGACAACGAATCAGAATATTTTGGCCCAGATTTACAGTGGCGTTTAGGCATCCGGCTTGGTCATGGATGATATTTTCAGAAATGAATTACATGGATAATGTATTTAATGATGAAATCATTAAATTTGGGGATGAAAACCAAATAGCTAGAAGCACAGCAGAAAGATTTTAACCAAATTAACTTTTTGGTCATAAAAATACAATGTTTTACCTTTCTTGGATAACGAACATGGATGTCTGTTTCTAATGAACTTACAACTGTAAGAATCTCTAACTACACATATTCTTTTAGGATTAATTTAATTATTTGTGCATCATGAGTCACTACAGTTTCTGTATCTGTTGACAGCAACCATTCAACGCATCAGGTGACTGTAGTCCATCATCATAATCACTGATTCCATCACCAGCTAAGTAATTATACCTGCTTTCCCTCCATGGGCACCTGAAAAGTCTCCTTGAAGTTCTCTGTGTTTATTTTACTTAAAAATACAGCAATTTGAGAAAAGTGGGTAGAAACTGCAAAGCCCCAATCAGCACTTTCTCAGAGGTCTGAACCAGGGTTTGTGTGGGGGTGCAGTTGTTTTTTTGTAGGAAGATGATTAATGAATTGTTGACAGTAATAAAGAAGCAGACATCTTGGAGATATTATTATGGATCACATATCACTTGAAACAGCAAGTCTGCCTCCGTAAAACATTTTATTTGTTATATTGTGCAAATCGATTGTAATTTGCTACTGGCTCATTTTCAAATACATTTCTTCATTGCTGCCTTGGTAAATAATAAATCACACTAACTATTATTTCAAAATTGAGTGTTCTAATTTAGTTATGAATGGAGAAAGCAGAGATGCTTCAGGATATAAAATCTTCTAGCAGTTCACAGAAAAATAGCCTCTTAAGGATAACCACATCAAAAATCATTAGAAATGGACTATAGCATACTAGCATGCATGCCTTCATAACTGAAGGCAGCCTAACAAAGCACTGACAAGGTTATGCTAAAACAAATATTTTGTTCTCCTGCCCTTTGCAAAAAAAAAAAAAAGATGCGAACAGCAGAACAATAATTCTAGTAATGCTGTATTAATACTGTTATACAATCACCAATAGTAAATACACTTTTTAAATTTAACATCCTTGGATTTGTCTTCAGACATAAATCAGAAATGTCCTTGAAGAACCAATATATTTGCTTCTTCCAGATTACCAATTTATGCTTTGTATAATAAAGCAGCTGTGCTTCTTGTGCTCAGTATGGATGAGTCATGCTTTTAATAAATGAAATAAACCTGAAGGAATAAAAATGATTCTACAAAGTTATGAGATTTGGATGGGTCAAGTACATCTCTAAAATCTAATGGATAATCTGCATTAAGATGATCTATTCCTTTTTGTTTGCTTGCCTGGTTTTACAAGATGTTTTTAAGACTCAATGAGCATTTATGCATCCAGAACCCTCAGCCACTGAGAATTTTTCATGGATTTCAAGAGAAAATATGTAATATTCTTTAAGCTTTAGGTTTCTCTTTTGAGCTACTTCATCCTTTTTTGTTCATTTGTTTGTTTGTCTGGAATACTTACAAGGACCACAAATTTCTTAACTGTAATCTTTTTGACAAATACAACCTAAAGAAAACCAAAACTCTGTAAATGTCGCACTTGCACTGCTATCTAGTGACTCTTAGTGTTTCTGTCAGTATTTCTTCATGAATTATACCATGTCTACTTTGGGCTTTTTCATTATTTCTTGAAACCTCTCAATTCCTCTTTTATTCAAAGTAAAGCTTGCTTATGCCTTGGGTTTCCTGCAGGATTTCATAATCTCTCTGCTTATGCATCTGGGATGACTGTTCCAGATGATTTGGGTATGTTAATATCTAACTGCCACACTAAGACTAAATATAAATAATTGATTACAATGAGTCAGCAACTCAGCTCTACTATCTATGCAGTCTAATGACTCCTGCTGCCCTATTACACAAAATACTGACAACCCTTTTACCAACACAATAAGAACCTATATATGTTTACTTCCAGTGGATTATACAGTTAAAGATGGCCTCTGAACAATCTACACTGTGTCCGTGTCTTCATCGAAACTGCTAAATTTTCAACATAATTACTCATTAACTAAACTAACTAGTTAGTTTCATGCCAGTAAGTTCAAGAAGTCACAAGCCTGGAAAAGTTCCTACTTTATATAATAAAAAACAGCTTCCTCTGTTTTTTCTCAGATCTTTACTCTGTTTTGCTTTGTTTGTGGTTATTTTTGGTGGTGTTTTTTATTTTTTTCCTGATCTATCTCTCTATAGGCTTGGTATAGAATAACTGTGATTTTGTGTAAAACAAGAGTCAGTATGACCTCACAGTTTTAGCAAAATGTATTTAGTGTATCACTTCATGATATGAGAAATAATTGTGCTAAAGAGAGGTTTCATTACAGTCACTTCTAAATGAGAATGAAAACCAGTATTTCTAAATAATCTAAGAAAGACTTGGATTCGGAGAAATTCTGCCAGAACTGTTCACAGGCCACAGTTGCCAAACCACTACTTTTAAAGGCATGCACTTTGCAATGGGTAAATTTAGATAAACATTTGCTTTAGAATAGACTTTCAGGAGTCTTACTGGATCTCTTCCTTCTGTACATTCAGACCGCCCACTTGAAGGAATTCTGCAATTAGAGATTTACCTTAAAAAAATGTACCTCTGTAAATTAAGGAATTATGTGTTATTATATGGCTGCTCATCGATTTCAGTTTTTAACCAAATAGGACCATAGTCCTCATTTTTTTTCCATGTGTCCACCTTTACCTTTTTCCCTATGAAGAGGCAGCTTGATGAGGAGAACTTCCTGTTAAGCCTCTGTATTCAGTTTAGAAATGTTCAGGAAGAAAATACGGAAACAGGACTGGGGAGGGGAGGAAGGGGTTTGTGTGTTGGGAATAGAACTACAGGTCTGTTTCATAATCACTAGTCTGTGATCTGTTGTGCTCCTGACATACATTAAGAAGAACCCTTGGAGAATTCTGTCTCCATTCATTATATCCTGACAGAGTCTAGTTTCATTGACCTTGCTCTCAGTACAGTGCCTTATGTCCCACTGATTTAAGGAGTTTTATATAATGAGTAGTTGAAAAGGGGTGAAATTAGCCCAGAGAGCCATAATATATAAAATGTTCTTTGCTCAACACTAATTAGTTTATTTGATTTTCATCTGGTAGGTCTTGTCTCCAAGGCAAAGAGAATGAATTTATTTTCATGTGCCATAACATCAGACACTTAAGTTCTGTAGTTTCATATCCTGTTCTGGGGGGTGGTAATTTTGTTTTTAAAAAAAACGCATTTTACTTGAGAAAATAAAAAAGAATTTCTGCTCTTTTTACTGGGGACTTAGGGGGAAACAGATTATGAATTAGACTTTTTGATAACTGAAGACTAATATTAATCTGCTTCCAATCAAAAACTTCAGCACTTGAATACTGAATACTTAAATACGGAGGCTCATTGACATAGCCTCCAAGACAATACTCCAAAATAGATACAGCTGCTAAAGTGGAAGTTGCTTTCAGCCAATGAATTTACTGCTTGTCAGATTTGTATGCATGTTTGAATGTGAGGGTAATGAAATAACATTATAGATTTCAGAACCAGGGCAGCCTTTATTCAGATAAGGTTATAAGCACATATGTTTTAGAATGAGTGTCTGCTGAAGTAATACAATCTATTCCCCACTTATTTTCAGGAGTTTAACTGTTTGCTGCAACACAGAAATGTAGTCTGAGATCATACACAAAGATCTTTGCACCTTGTGCAAATACACATTACTGAGATCACAGGGGCTATATTCGGATATTTAGCTTCAGTCTACATGAACTTAACTCTGTACTCCCAGTGTTTCCTTTCAGCGAAATGTTTTCCACATCTTAAAGCTAGAGAGCGGTTAACAAATTTAAGCAAAATTTAATTGTCAATCACTATGAGACCCAAAGCTTACATCTCAAGATAAATAGCATACAGCACTGAGGCCAGGCTGTCAGGCAAATAAAAGCTGGTAGATGAACACTACATCTTCACAACTTAAACCAGAGTAATTCCAATGTAAAATAGGTACAATTTTCAAAATCACTTCACTGTGATGTAGATTTGAAAAAATTAAAATTACATTAAATAGTATGTTAGTTTTGAAACATAATCAGTTGCAAAACCCTCCAGAGGGTTAAAGTTAATCCCACTCTCTAATGCTACCACCCCTCATCTGGCAGAAATATTCCCACAGGAGCATTTGTGGCATAACGCTTTTTGAAAACCCTTTAGCCACATCAGTGAAAAGTCTACAAATACAGAAAGGGCAACACATTGCTCCCACACTTAACATCAACCTCTCTACAACCAGTATCACCATACTGGTTAAATTAAATCACAACACAGATTTAATAAAAGCTGTAAGGGGAGAGAGGCGGGTAATAGCAATGAACTGTTCCCATGCACACCAGGCACAAACTGAGCAAGGAGGACAGGGACTATGTGCCTGAAAGAAACGGGGCAGTATCTCGCATTGGATCTGATTAAAATTCTCCAATTGCAAATGTTAACTATAATGGGTTATTAAAATATTAAAGATAAAAGTGACCTTCGGTTATTTGGGTTTGTAAATTTAGCTTTCTTCTACATCAGGAAGAAAGAATTTTGAGCAATTCAAAAGAAATGGGTTGGCAGTAGAGATTAAATTAAAATGAATAGCACGACCATGACAGAATTAAAAATACGTTCTATAGAGCTACTGAAGATATTTATTCCATTTCATTTTTCTAAGGAAGTCTTTTAGCTTACTCTCAAAGGGCTGAGCTTGTGACCAGTATATTCAAGGCAAGGACCAGAACTGCCCTAAAGAGTATTTAAGTCACGGGATAATTTTTCTGAAGAACACAAGTAAATAGGCAAAGTGGAACAGACACATTCTGGGAATAATTATTGCCTCTAGTATATTAAGTTATTCAGCATTAGGCTATTCAGCAGTAATTATACTACCCCTGGGCAAGGATGATTTAGTACTGCGTACTGGTGAAAGCTGCATAATTAAGAGAGAATGGAATCTGGCTACTATTTAACACACCTTTCCAAATGTTCATTTGATCCAGTTGGCAGCAGCCACGGTGGACTGTATACAATGGGAAGGTTAGCAATGTGTCTTGTACTACATTGTCTGGAGTCCTGCAGCATTTAGCACTCCATAGTCAGAAGGTCAAACTCTGTTCTCATTTAACTCTGTGTAAACCAACCAGCTTAAACAGAATTGCATGTGTCTAATTAAATGCTGCATGTGGTCTTTTGGGTTACGCTCTGATGTTAATGCTTAATGCATTTTAGCACATTTTGTTTTGCTTATTTTTAAATCCGGCAGAATACAGCCATCTATAGGTTCTAATATCAGCTATAATGCCTCATATGCTTTAATAGGAAAAAAAATTGTTTAATAGGAAGAGAAAATATTTTAGTGTTTCAGATTACTCCCCTCCCCTGAAATGTGAAAGGCTTATGTGGTGTTGAGTATTGCCCCCTTTTTTCTGTTGCTCCATGCTGTGGTATTCATAGGAATGGGAAATGTCACAAAACCATTAAGGCTCCTTTTCTTACCCTTTCTATCCATATCTCTGTTACAGAATAGAAAATAAGGACATAAACAGAGAAGAATCTGTTCCATAACATTTTGAGAGTACAATATAAACAGCCAATTTAGTCATAGCTGAGTTTATGTGTATCTCAGAATCTGTGCATAGTAATACTTGGCAATAGGGCTTCTACTTTGTCCCTCTGCTTCACTCTGTTATGAGAGCACTTTATAAGAAAAAGGATTTGAAAGGCATCTAACACACAGCGATATTTTAAAACCATAGTACTTGGGTATTTTTGCTATGGCAGAAATTCTTTCTTGAAGCCTTATATCCACACGTGGAAGATTATCAGTAAACATCTGACAGAGACAGCAAAATCTGGAATGCCTCCAGCGTCTGAATCTGGCTTTGTGCCTCAGTTCTTTGGCTTGCTCTCTGACAGATCCCATGAGTTGCTTTACAAGGAGTAGCAGTGGCAGTTTGGAAACAGCCTCTAAGGGAGGTCATGGGGGGATTGGCTTGGCTCCTCCATATCATTTGTCTTGCCTGAAATTAATTTTGAAGAAGCCGTTCAGCATTGTTTAAGAATAAGATTATGTATTAGCAATAGCCATTCATTTTCCTGCTTAGTGTAAAGTAACAGAATATAACATTCAAGTGCTAGGATTTATGTCACTCTGGGGAAACATGCTCTAACCAATTTGATTTTTTTAACATTTCTCAGTTAGCCTGTTTGATACAGACATCACAAACAGTGAAAACCTATAGCACAGTAGAGAAAAAAGATTAATCTGGGTTTTAGAAACTTGGGATTAAAATAATGTGGGAAGCGTTAACATTAACACGTTCCTTTGCCTGGAAAGGAAAATCAATAAAATGTTAATTTCAATTTTATTTTTTTTACATTCTTTTGCTGCTTATTTCTCAGTACTTATTAAATCCTTCAGTAAGAAGGGTTGGCATTACTATTATTTTTGCGTCTGTTGTTATTTCACAGCAAAACATCTATGAATTTCATTTGAAAAAGACTAAAAATATATTGACTAAACTTATTTACGAAGTTATTGATTTCAATTAAATTCTTCAAGGTTAAGCCAAGCCCAAAGATGACCTATCAATTCCATAGTCCTCCAGACATCATCCTCTATGACCCATTTTGTTAACAAGGCCTACTCAGAATTAAACAGGCATTTTACCCATCTTTCACTGTTACCTTACCTGTTACCAATTATGTATTGTATATTTCTTCCTTTTGTCATGTTTTTTCAGTTGCTTATCTCTCCTGGCCCTACGCAATTGCTGGTAGGTTACTTTCTACATTTTTTTTTCTATTAAAGAAAAATAGATTTTCCTGTATAAAAATAATGATTAAAAAAGGGTAATATTTCAGCATCCAAATAATGAGCCTGGGTGAACTAGAAAATCTTCAATTCACGTGCCGCTTTTCCAAGTAACTACTTTGCACATATTCTGATTCAGGACAGAATTAAGAGCTTTGAAATTTTCCAAAATGAAAAAAAACAAGGTACACAGAAAAGGAGACCATTTTTCTGTCCGTACTGTGGGATGCTAGAATACTTCCCAGCTCTCAGGTGATGCTCCAGTCACATCCCAGTTCCATGTTGCAGCAATACCAAGCCCCTCATAATTTCCTTCCCTCCTACCCCCTCCCACTCCCACATTCCTCCTCCTGTATGAAGGATGCCAAGGAGACTGACTTCTCAGAAGCCAGAGCGCACGCAAGCCAAGTCCCCAAGCAGATGGGGCTAGCAATGGACTAGAACTGCAGGATGTTGCAGATTGTGCCTCTCCTTTCCTTAAAACACAGCCCTTAAACCAAGATGATCAATAGTCAGATAGTGAGGACACTTACCATGCCTGCAGGACACCCAGTAACAGGAACTTGTTCTGTCTGATTCTGATACTTGAACCAGAAA
>JAOXJM010000063.1:16444294-16456430 GCA_026413425.1 Tringa solitaria
GACAATACCATTATTTGTTAAGAACTTAAAAATAAATTTGAATTCAACTCACAACAACGCACAGTGAATTATAAAACTCCTCTTAGACATAAAATTAATTTTTATATGAGCATATTGAAAAACGATTGTTATTAGATACTGATGTGAATCAATACCTATATTCAGCATAGTTAATCTCTTGTGCAAACAAAATGCTGCTTATTTATTCAGTTTCCTTTAGCTTAATTCCTAAAGTTCTAAAGACTTCAAAGAACTATACAGAAGCTAGATAAAGAGCTTATCTGCATAATTCTTATGCTAAATCACAGAAGGTGTCTTGGCTAAAAGGATGTGTATGTGCACACTCAGGCCTCACTGTTACTAGTTCTTTTCCTCTAAAAGCTAAAATATTGTACATGTATTTAGTCATAATATACCTTACTTTGCCTCTTTAGGAGAGTACATTGCTCTGGATCCAAACACAAGCCTGGTTACTCATGGACTGACTTTTCACTTCTCTGGAATATCGAAAGATATTTTGGAGCCGCACACACACCACAGTGCACGTGTGCAAAGAGAGCATCAAGTACAAATGCTGATACACTTTTTAAAGAAAAAATACCTTGGTGTTCTTCATACCAGGAAAAGAGACATTAGTATGTAAAATACTATTCTATTCTATAAATACTGTTAACTGCTGCTCATCAGATATTTGTAGTCATTCTAAAAGCTAGAAGTATTAATTTTCTCACCAAGTTCTCCCTTCCCAGCCCTATACTGCCACATCTACAAGCATACTGTATATTAATCACTTTACTCTTACAATAAAAACAATTTACAGTCTCAATATTACACATCTCTGACAATACAATTTCAACATAATATTTATTTGTAAACCTTGTTGTTCATAGAGTTCAAAGACAAAATGGAACGATTTATATTCATGTAAGAGGTAAAGCTTTCCAAGAGAATTTTGATACTTTATTATTATGCATTTATTATCTATTTGAAAATATTTATTATTTTTGATACTATTCCTGTTCAGTAAAAAAGTACCAGTTATTAAAAAAAAATAGTTTGCAATTGGTTGCATAAAAATGAATGAAAGGTCTAAATGCATATTCTGCTAACATAGTGCGAGATCAGAATTTGTATTTTAAAAAATTAATATTTACCAGCTGCTTAGTAAAACAATGATGAGAAAAACATTTTAAAAAACCACAATGGTTCTATTATTTTCTCTGTGTGCATACATTTATTATATACAATTTTTTTCATCTTCTGTTTTCAACTTGGATTCTGTCTTTACACAAGGATGTATTCAGTCAGAACTGCTTTCAAACACAGTAAAAGAGGAAGGACAACTGGCTCCAAGATTCTAAGGAGAAAAAACTTTCTTGCTGAAACAGGTAGTGTAAACACAAGCCCTGTATATATAACAAATATGGAAGCATGACATTATGTGATATTAAAAATCTGTATATCTGTATCAGTTTGTGTATGTATATATATTTTCCAAGTACCTATCAAATCCCATAATTAAAAAAGATTATCCACTTATAAACTATAATCATAATGATGGTATGATAAAACTGTCTGCTGATGTAACCCATACAGCTCCAGGAAATTCTGCTGGCCTCACATGCATCACACCTGCACACCATTCTTAACCTAACCCAAGAAAATAGTACTACTATTTAAAATGCTTTTAAACAAATTACGTGTTGCAGCCTTGAGTAATTGTAGGGTTTTTTTCTAAAGGTCTTTCTGCCCTGTGCCTTTTATTGTGCATACAATGGTTAGAAGTTTTTTGTTTTTAAATTTTTACGCTGTGTGCTGGTTTGCTAATTGTGAGTGTGCCCATACATTTTCATTACTAGATAACTGAATGTTTGCCATAGTAACTCAGCAAAAAAAAATTGTTGCCCACAAAGCAATTCTGAGACTGTCTTCACAGACTTTTTGTATGTAAATGAATTAACTAGGCTTATTTAGTTGATGACAACAGTACAGTTCTGATTCACATCCACAAGCAAAGGAGGTGTTTCATTTTAAAAAAGGGAAGGCACACAATATGAAAGGAACACATTGCGTTGTACATAGTGTTTAATTCGTCCTGGAATGGCAATGATTTATACATACAGTAAATAACTTATTATGATAGCATCACTAAGATATCATGGTACTGCTAATGATTTCCTTTGGTTCCATAAAAGACTTCCTTATTTTCCCACTTTTTTTCTTCACCATAAACATATACAGCCAGGTTTTCCAGGATTCTGTTTGAGCCAGTCTACCCAAACCAGGAATTGTTTTATTAGAGTGATGGTCTATGGGCTTTAGTAGATCTGACAGAGAAATCACCGAATCAAACTTGGATGTTGGTTCTGGCTAAGCCAATCATGACGTGTAGGTTGCTAAGAACGTAATGTATCAATGGTAAATTAATATGTTTACACAGGTATAGCATAATATATTAGAAATTAATAATTCATATCAAATAGGAATGGACAATTATAATGCATATCCATCTGGAAAAGCAAGGTTTGGGAAATATGCTTTGTTTTATTCTTTTAGTTTCTTTCCTTTTTCTGCTTTTTAACAGTAACACCTTTTTCCCTTTGTAAATTGTGCTCACTTTATGTCGATTTACACAATTACAGAAATTTGAGAATCTAGTGAATGCCATTTGTCACATGTTATTTTAATCCTCAATCCATTTGGGTGTGGATGAATGGGCATTAAAGTGTCCCCTGTTACCACTACTGTTTCAACTCCTGCTAATTGTAGTGTGTGTAAGCTGGGTGCTTCTGGCTAAGAAATTTTACTCCTACTGACAGCCCCATAGCCTGAATCTCTAACGGGAGATACACCTATGAAAGCAGACATTTAATCTTAGAAGAATAAAATGTTCAGTATACTCGTATCAAGGCTATTAGATCTTTAAATAAACCTAACATGATCAGCAGCTTCTATTCATTATTCTGTTAATCAGTTCCAAGATATTTCTTTTATATGTGACAACTTGTTTTTAATGAATTGAATTCATCAAGTCTTTCTCAAGAGCATCTAGATGTAACTGCTGCCTGTACTGAGCACTATGTTTTGATATGTGTCCTTTAAGAAAATCAATAATATATTTTAATCTCACAGAGCTAGTAGTAAAATTATAGCTGTTGTCTTCTGAGTACATTAATATGACTTCTAATGGGAAGAAAAAACCAAGCATTCATAAAAGATTTTAAAAATTTTCTCTGTTCTCACCACACTCAAATGTAATACAATTTGCTGCTTGTGGAAGCGGGGGTAACTGGAATAGCAGAAGCCAGAGTGAAGGAGCTGAAGGCAGCAGTAGTCCTTTTTCGTAGAAAATATTCTACTTTTATTTCCAACTTGATTCAAAGTGGGAGCCATTGAAGGAACGTAATTTTATAGTTTCATCATGTGTCAAGATGTGGAATTGGAAACATTCCAATAGCAATCTGCAGCAGTGCTCATTACTGACACCGACCCTCTTATGTAAATATAAATAAATTCAGTTTGTCTTTGAACTCTATGAAAAACTAGGTTTACAAATCAATAACAGGTTCTTAAAATTATGTGCAAATTCTGTCCAGGGGATGATTCAGAATGGAACACAAGGTCACATTAACCAGTCAGTCCAGTGACATGCTATGCTGTACCGGGCACAGATACTATCATTCATAGCTAAATTACGTATTTTGGTTTTTAGCCTTTTTTAGATCTCTGACACATGTAATTGACTGAAACTGATGAATTTTGTTCTAACAGTTTATCCTTTAGCATTAACACTGCATTTTTAAATCATATGCAAAGTGAGGTGGAGTCCTGATACCACTCTTGCGAGTCAATGGGAGTTTTAGCAGTTCGCTCAATAGGATTTGAGCCTTAGTTTTCTATTTGCCAGTTCATAACACACAGAAGCAACAACTGAAGTTGCAGATGCAGTAAAAATTCTAACACCCCCCAATGGAAGTAGTAATATAAGTATGTTTTAGTAATGACCTCCCAAAAAATAATTACAAATCTATTCTGTAAATGATGAGCACTCACTATACTTTACTTCTTCATTGTAAGAATAAAGAACAAAAAAGATAATTAGAACTGCCTGATGTTCTTTTACCTCGAACAGCCTAGTCTGACACGTAGTTCCAAAGTGAATTTGCAGAAAGAGTATGTTAGCAGACTGTTATAAACCCATTCTAAATAGGAAATAGTAAAGAGCTGACAAGATGTATCTAGCAACAAATGGAGTAATTTTACCCTTTATTCTCAGCAAACAACAATTCATTTCTTGAATAATAAGCTACAAAAATACACCAAACATATCCTTAATCTTGAGTTCTTAATATGCATTAATAAGGTCTATAAGAAGGTTTTGCCAAATTTCAGATTTCACTAACATTCCTTTCTATATAATATATTTTTCTAATATGGCATGACTTAACAGGACAATTTCTCAAACAAAAGAAATGTTTTTGCTTGCCAGTTAAAGTAGTGTCTTTGAAAGAGCACTGTAGAATAAAGAGAACTTTATAATGTTACAATATTAGATAAAGAAACCCTCTTAGTTATGCTGGACTTAACACTAGTTTTATTGACTTCAGTGCTACTAATGATCTATGGCTCACTGTCACAAAGGGGAAAAATAAATACATGCTAAAGACAAAGAGATTCTTTTCTAAAGCTGTATTTCCTTACAGGGGATTATGGTATTGACTAGACTGATGGAGCCATTCACTTCTGGTAAGCACTGAAACAGGAGATATGTCTACATAAATGAGCATGTGATTAGACCTGATAAATTCTTTCTGCTGGCTTGGAAGTTAGTTTGGTGGTATCAGCCAATTTCCAATGAACAATGTCTACACTGCAGAAATTCTAGGTGATAGCTAGGTCCTGTGTTTAGCACTCTCAACCAAAGACAACTGATCAGGGAAAAGCCATAGGGATAAAATAGTCTCTTACCTCCAGAGTAAAGTCAGGCAATCACATTTTCCTTCGTTTTCTGACACACCAGAAGGGAAAAAAATAATTTTTTAAACCAAAGAAAAGCACTATTTTTTCTGCTAATAGAAATAAACAACCTAAAACATCTTAACCAATTATATAATAAAATCTCCACTGTTCAATAGTTAACCTTTTCTACATTCTAAATTACTCAATTTTTTAACCAAAGGATAAGCATTTTGACTGCAACTATTTACAGAATTTAACTTACAGATCTAAAGTTATTAATCTCCATAATTGATCTATTTAGGGACCAGTTTCCTGAAATGTGTTGAAAAATTACTGCCTTGGATTTTACCTTACAGATGTTTAATTTTCACAGTTTTTTTTTTCCTGCATGAGCCGGATGAGTTGGAAAGGCCGGTGGAGTTGCCAACCTTGTTCTGTGTTATTTGAATAGAGAACACTTGACTCATGAGTCTTTCAACCAAACATGCAAAGCAGCATACAAAATCCAAACGAAACTCTTATTTCTAACAGTCATCACAGTACCCTGGAACAATGAGAGACCCTAGAAAAGTATCCATGAACAACAGAGAGATTAAAACATATTGGTAATGATTTAACTGATGGCAAAAGAAGCAAACAGATAATTGTACCACAGGATGTAGGCACTTCAAATCCCAAAGTCCAAACAGGAAAGCAAAACGGAAATAACTCTTCCCCCTTTATTCTAAATATTGTAATTGTATATATTTCTTTCCTCTACCTACCCTGTCAAATACCTTCATGACAATTTCACAGGAGCTTTTTGCACGTATTTCATCACACATATAAATACATACAAAATTCTAAAAGGGAGATGTGGCCTCATAGTGATTTAGTAATGCAGAACTGATGAAGCTTTCAGGGCCATTGTAGGAGCTTTCCACCTGTGACTATTGTCCCCAGAGACTGGTTTGTCAGCAAAGTGCCACTGCTGCAAGACGAAAGCTGTATTCATGCAAACCCACCTTTGGGGGAAAAAAAAAAAAAAAAAAGGGCTACCTGCAATGCCAGGTGGGAATGCTAATCCTGCTTTCCCCCAGTACGGTATTGCAAACTGAGGCTTCTCTTCACAGGTAGCAGATCTTAATCCACAAGAGACAGGGAAAGATCCAGAAAGTCTGTAGAACTAATTGATTTATCTTAGTAGTAGCTTTCTCAAAATGTTTTGACTGGAGTTGTCAGAAACTTCTATTTTTAGTTTCTGCATTCTGCAATCATTTTCTTTGTATAATAAACAAAAATCAAGAAATTTCAAAGATACCACAGGAAAATGAGGACGCAAAGCCACAGAACAGTTTCTCTGCCTGGGGGAAACAGAAGTATTCTAAAGTTCAAAATGTGTTATAATGTTAGTCATTTGACTATCAAATACCAGTAGTCCCAATGCAGAAAAATACAGGGGATTTGTTTTTTAAAAGTAATTGCTATATTACTACAATTATTTTCAGGATGCTTATGTCGAACCTTCTTGTCTGTGGAGGACGGTCTTACCCCACATGCTTCCTCCACACCAGCAAGCACCAAAAGGATAGAGAGGCCACAAGATGACAAGAATTGCCTGTTAGCCAAAATATGGGAAAGATTAAAAACTTTCTTATTCCACCTGTGGTTCAGTTTAAGAGGTGCATACTGAATTAAAAACATAGCATATAATATATATGAGTTTCTGGTAGCATGCTATTTGTACAGCAGCCCTGAAGCACAGCTATAACTCAACCAGATTCCCAAGTGCTCACTTCTAAAAATGCTCAGTTGAAACAATACAATAATTGTAAGCTGAAAACCCCACTTTTGTTTCCATCTTCCCTCAACTGCTAATTTTATGGAGTAGTTCAGACTACACAAATAAGACAATTATATGACTGTTGTTACGTTACTTTTAAATCACTTTAAATTTTAAAAAGAAATCTCTGTAGAACACTAGGAAGACATAAATAAATTTTAACGCTGTTTTTCCCCAAGCTAGTTTATTCCCTAATAATTATTTTCCCTCCTTTTAAAAATGGATTTTCATATCACCAGTATGAAACTTACAGTTTTGAGCAGTTAGGAAACCCAGATAAAAGTGTTAATCCTGCTTAAATAAAACGGATAGGATTTTCTGTCTCTTTTTGAGAAGACATAACTGTGATTTCCGTATTATCTGAAGGTACAAGTAAGGCGTATTTTCTGCAGAGTAATGAACATCAGTGAAGTCAGTTTAACACTGTCTGTGGTTTGTAATTGATAATAATATTATAGGAGACATTACAAATACTTACATACATACAGCAACATGTAAAATGCATTTGCTTTTATTGCCCAATATGTTGCTACTAAAAGCAGTTTGATCCATGTGTGTTCAAAATCAATTTATGTTTTGGATTTGAAGTTCTGCCTGATTAGTTATTACAAATGGTTTAAAAGTTTATAATGTGCTCTGGGTAAATTTTAAAGGGTGATGCTAAACATACCAATTAAACCATCTTGGATAATGGCATTTTGTGTCCATTTTTTCCCTACTAAACTAGGCGATATACAATATTCCATTTTAAGAAATAATGCTATGTCAATTTCATTTAATACCAAAAGAAAAATAAGCATTTTTTGATTAAGCCATAATTGAGACAAACAAATAAAAGAGTTGAAAGACATTAGCCCACACAGGGACTGAGAATTCATTTTGTGTTTCATCTTGGCAACAGGCGCTGCTGCCTCTTGCCTCTTCTGCTTCAAGAGACCAGAGCACGGTGTTCTGAGTGGCTGCTTCAGGGATTTATATTCCTCCAGGGTAATAGTGCTGATTATTTAATCACCTTGTATGCGCCACTTAGGCAGGGAGAAATGTAGTCATGTGCATCAGGAGTCTCAAAGATCGATTGCACCGTCTGTCTCCTTCTCTCAGCGACAACCTACTATGACCCTCCAGCGGCTGGAGCCAGTTTTTAGAGCAGGTACAACACGTAATCAAATCAGCAGCCAAAACAGCAAAAAAAAGCCACTTTTTGATGTAGAGAAAGCAGTTTCCATCATGGAATATCCATGAGGTGTTGTACATAAACAAGGCATATGAATTGCATTTCTGAAAGAATGGGTGGCATCAAATTGCCGCTTGCTGAGCACACCGGCTCCCAGTTCCAGGTTTGTGCCTTACCTGAAACAACGTGTTGCCAAATATAAACAAAACCCCCTTACCTTTGAGCGATGTGCTAGTCTAAAGCTGGGGCTCCAGGTGGAACAAACTCACCAAATGTCACATTTACTTCACCTCAGCAAAGTCCAAGTATTAGTACTCAAAAATAGCTTATCTTTGAAAGTGTTTGTCATCACTGCTAGAACAGCCAGGATACATGAACTGCACCCTCCTCCTTATTCTAGGGACAATTAGAACATACTAATAATGAGGAAGAACAAAAAATAATCAATGCTATTCTTAGATTGTGTAACCTGTGTGCACTTACATGTTTTTGCGGTGTCTGTGCTATGCTGTTCTGTACTGTCCAGACACTGGGTATCTGGGTAAAATTTTGAACAACCTCCATAAACATTCATTAAAAATGCTGTACTAATCTCATTTCCACTTGCAGACAACACAATTTAGGCCTTTTAAAAAAATGGTGCTTTTTTTTTTTTTTTAAATCTGCCTATTTTCTTCCCTTGAAGTATATTCTGTTCCTGTAAGTGAGGAGATTAGAAGTAATTTAGAGTTTGATTGGGACTTGCTAAAAGGCATCCTTAGCAGGATAATGTTTCAAAGTCAGCATCTCTACCCCCAGATTTCTTACACAATTTGCATGTGTAAAATTGTTTGCAAGGTAAGTGTTGCTCTTCTTGCTCCCCATTAAGGACAAATGCTGCTCAAGATCAAAGCACTACTCAAAATGTTTTCTACTTATGAGATGTGCTGGAGCACACAGCAGTGCTCAGGGTATTTTACTGGACCTCAGATTTTCAGCAAATACTAACAGAAATACCCACCATCCTTTTTTTCTTTTCAGTGCCTCTTTTGCAAGAAGCTCCCCTTTCATTTTATAAGATGCCACTCTGAAATAGGAACAGAATTCAGAAAACTGACTGCTGCTCTCATGCTCTTACACATGACCAAATTGCTGTCTTTTACATCTGGTACATTGTACTACATCTTCAAGTGATGTGATTCATGTCACTTTCCAAAGGATGGTAGGATGATCTTTGTTTCTAGTGGCACCATCAAAGCGAGAACAGGCTTTTATTAATTTAATAAAGGCTGAGCAGATGCTACATTCTTATCATAAGTGGAATTAACAGAAACTGGAACATAGGCAACAAGTACAATAACAGTCCTAGTGAGCACTTTGTCCTCTCTACCAGCCATCCGGAACCAGAACTGGGATTGCCAGCTGAGCCTCCAGCCTTCTACATCATTTTGCTAATGCAAAACCATCAGTCAACATGTTGCCACACTTTCCTTTTAAGCTATATCTGCTGCAATTATATATTTAAGAGGATGCATCACTGACTTTTAATCTTTAGGATAACTTATCTCTAATCTCATACCAGTATAGGCATTTTTATTGTCACAGACAAAAAGACTTAATGAGTCCTCTGTTGGATGAAATGCAGGAAACTACTGCAGAAAGAAACCCTTCTTTTCATACTTTCTGAGTGAACAATCAGTGCTGTTCCTCTGAACGGGACTTTTAACTTTGCTTTGCAGGTAGCTATTGATGCTTTGAAGGACAGCTTTTCCAAGATTTGCATGAAGGCTGCGGAACTGAATTGTGAACTAGTACTAGTGGTTTGCCTATAGGCAGCATGCTGGAATACAGCCTTTAATTTCGCATTTGCTGAAATATTTGAAAATACCAAAAATACTGAAGTTCAGAGAAACCCACTTCAGCTCTTCAGCCAGATAAAATCTTAGAAAATGAATTATACTACTTCCTAGGCATTCTTCTCCTAACATGAAATTTGTTTCAAAGGCAGCAGTAGGCAGCATGAACAGCTTTGCACCATCTCAAATTCTAGGAAATTTTTTCCCATCCTGGCACTATGGCAATCCTCCCTCACTATCGGAGTTGAGTGTGTAGTCAGTGGCGTTATCACCATCTAGTCATCAGGAGTGAATAGTGCAGTAGGAATAGAACTCGTTACTTTCAGCCTCAAAACAGCACTGAAATAAGGGTTTTCTCTGCTTAGCTATTTCTGAAGGACTCGATGCACCCTTTGACATAATGCTTTTGAAGTCAGTGAAACTAACTCACTGAAAAATCCCTTTGTTGAGTTCAGCTGTGCAATGCTGGAAGGTTCAGAAGAAAACTGAATATGCAGATATTTTCACTAGCAAAAGAACAGAATGTTCTCATAAAACGGAGATAATCAAACTATTTTCTAATTTATGTACGGGGGCTTCAATATTTTTAAAACTAATAGAAGTTTTGTAGATTGAGGGGAAACCACAGAAATTTTTAAAAACATGTGCAGTAATGATAAGTTAAATTCAGCTGTAGAAAACAGCTGTCTCCTTTTCCTGTAATCCATAAGATTAAAGAACTGTAATCGTAGGAGCCTTTAGTATTGATTCATTAAAATAAAATAGAATTTTAATTAAAAAAACCACTCTCTTGAGATTGCCAGCCTTATTCACATTTATTGGAAACTCTTCTGATTTTCACTGTTCCATAAGACTATGATCTCTTTTTTTTTTTTTTTTTTAAATTATGTAGGCATAATTTTAATAAATCTTTTTAATCTTTTGTTGAACATAGCATATTAATGTGTTACAAATTTGCATTTTATGGACACTGGCTGATTGTGCAATTAACAATCAGCATGAAGAAAGGAACTTTTTACATGATGGGCTACTGATGACTGATGTGCATCCACCTGAAGATGATACTGTTCTCTGTCTAAAATCATAGGTGCAGGCTGTAAACAAGTTATGAAATCTAGCTTTTTAAAGAGACGTACAGGAACCCAAAACACAAAGCAAAAGCCTCATGTTAATTTAGCAATCATCAACACCATTTAATATATAGTGCAAATATTAGCTGAACCCTCCTAGTTGCTGCAGAGATGGAATCTCAGTTCTTCAGGTTGAATTTCACATATTGTTAGGAGATAGCCTGATTGACTCAATGAACCCAGGTAAAAACGTAAATTTACTATCAGTGGTGGCTTTGCAAACTGGCTCTAGTTTTAAATGAGTCAGGGCATGATCAAACAGTAAAATCACCAGGACTCACACAGCTTCTGGGAGCAGATGATATGAACCAGCAAAGGACCGAGTTTCTTATTTAAGCCCAAGCAGTAGCCAGAACAGCTCATCTGATTGCCCACAGTATTACAGTCTCTGCTATGGATGCAGCCGGACTTATCCCATTGACGAATCATCTCAAAAATATATACTATTCTATCTTGCTGCAATAGTCAGTGCTAATTTTAATCTTATCTGAATTTAAGGTCATACAATGAAAAGAACAGTATAAGGTAATTAACTGGCCAAAGGAGATTCCTACTTTTGCATCATAATCTTATTAAATCTGTCTAAAAATGTTATTGTCCCATTATCAAATAGAACATTCTTTAAAAAGTAACATGAATGCTAACATGCTTAACATGTCAAATGAACTTGCCTTTCTTAACAGGTCTTCTGTATATAAATGCTGGCCTTAAATGAACTCATCACAAATTACAATAACTTCTTGCTTTAAATCAAAACTTGACCCTTAAATAATTTGAAAACTGTATTACTGCAAAGACACCCAACATTTTTCTAGGTATATAGACAATTACATCTTAGACAGAAAAGGTGACTGGTTGTTTTGATTTGGGAGTATTAAGTAACCATTAGGCAAAAGACAAAGTTCTTAGTCCTACCTTACGTATCGTTATCCATCTGTTAAGCACACACACACACACAGATACACACACAGAGAATTTCAGGGGATACTTTTATGTATCTTAGCTTTTTGAAAAGTTATTTTTCATTTTACAAGCTCTCTTATGACATTCTGGATAGTCAGTTAAAGCCTAAATGCTAATATGAACAAGCCTGCATTGCCCTGGGGCTTCAGAGAACTCATAGGTGCACGCTGGGGCACAGACTCTGAGGTGGCAACAGTTCCCAGCAATGAGAAATATCAAACCCCTTTTATCTAATCACCCACTATTGCTCACT
>JAOXJM010000063.1:16462826-16480566 GCA_026413425.1 Tringa solitaria
AAGGCACCCACCTCATTCATCAGTGGGCCTACATTTTCCCTAGCCTGCCTTTTTTAAATAGCAGGTCCTTCCCTAAAAATGTTTTTTTTTTTTTCTGACAGTATATTCAACACTATGTCTATACGATACACATTTATTTATTAATCTTGTCCTAAGAGTATAACTTCAGAATCCAAATAGCTGCCTTCTTTCAGCACTTCCACTCCACGTATATATATTGTGTTGCATTATATGCCACAGCTCTTCATCTTTCCATTGTCCTCAACATACAGAGATACCAGCCAGACTTCCCAGCCCATCCTAACTTCTGAGTTGATTTGTCTGAGAGCACACTACAAGATCCAACATCTTATGGAAAGGAGGGAATTTAAACACCAACTCATTGAATCCTAAAATAACAAGCTGGTTTTCACCTGTCCGTTTCCTGCCAGTGACATTTTTTGAGATGCCTTAAGAACTTGTTCTATTCCTCATTTAAAAAAAAAAAAGTTATTTTCTGGAAGTCCTTTGAAAAATAAAATTGAGAAGTCACTAATGGAAAAACATATTGAAATAGAAAATAGCTTTTAGTCAGAGAGGAAATCAATTGCGAACCAGTCCCAAGAACTAAGGCCTGTTTGGTTTACTGTACAACATGGTTAAAAAGCTGCCACTTACCAATTTATGCTTCCAATCTTCCCTCTGTCTGCTCTATATTGCAGGGATTACAGAAGTGGCTGATAGAAGTAGGCCGAAAATTTATTTGGATTTGCACCATTTTTTGTGTCTCCAGCACCTAGGCTAGGCACAATCTGCAGTCATTTGGTTGAAACCTTTTATCTTCTCTTATATCTATTGCTGTCAAATACATTGAACACCAATTTTGTATTCAGACCATGTTACCTTCCAAGCACAGGGTACAAGATTCTCAAAAATTCTTCCACAGAGTATAATAGGAGGAAAACCCCATAATAATACAGAGAAGAATAGTATTACCCACACTCTTTTAGCTGACGTGCACTAGTGAAAAGTGAATAAGTCAAATACAAGGAGAGCTGGAGTATTAGATATACCCCATGAAGAAAAGAGCAATTTTCCATCAACAATTGCTAAGTGGTATAGGTTGATTTTTTAAATGGAAACATATCACTGTTAGGACATTTTGATTTTTCACTTTTAAAGAACAGTTTGTTTCTGAACATTTCATCTAACATGTAATACTAAATTATAATGTAAAAATATAAGATGTAAAAACTGACAAAAAACCAGAAAATTACAATAATTACTTTCTCTTAGAGGTTCTCCAAGTGAACCCCTCCACTGATGATGATGGTCTGACATTGAAGAATGCCTCTCTTCCTATTAACATTTAAATCTAGCAGGATGTGCAGAACTAGATTCAATGTATCTTTAACAAACACATGAAGTTTGTATTTACCAATTACATATACCAGTAGCATATACCATCTTAAAACACATCTTACAACACAGTCTCGCAGTGAACTGCAGTGGGTCACAAATAATACTGACCTTGTCCAGCTAAGGCTTTGTATTTCAGATTTTGCAGGGTGATTTTTGTTTTGAGGACCATTTTCTTATAGAACAATATCATCATTATAACTGTCTATAGCCCTGCCAGAACTTCAAAAAGTTTTGTATATCTCACCTTCCACTACAGGGGAAGCTGACAGGAATTTAATCAATTCAGGATATATCCGTACCACAATAAAATAGAAGTGGGTCTGAAAGGTGTTGAAATGGCCACATAATATATGCTGGAGATAACTTATTTCAACTAGTTTTGATGTGGTTTCACAGACTGAATGCTCATTAGCAATTGCTGCACATTAGGGGCACTCTGGGTACGTACACTCCAGTGTCACTCTAAAATGGGTGTTTCTCTGCAGGAATAAGCACTGTGCTTATCCCCTCCAGTGCTAAAAGAAAAAAAACAATGAAAAATCCAGAGAGAAAAGATGGCATAGACTGTATTTTTGGATTGAAAATACGTACGTTGCTGCAACCCACTCAGATCAACTATCAGTTGGAATTGTATCAGAGATGAGTGCAACGTACCACCTTTGTTCCAAAATCGGGTTATCTTATTAAATGGGATATATTTTGGCTGCAAAACCAGAATTCCATCATAGGAACAAAATTGAAGTTTTTAGATTTTTTCAGAATGAAACCAAGACTGCTGCAGAACGAGGGAAGGAGAAGCTCATCACAAGCTGCCAGAAGGCTCGGGAGCAAGAGCATTCATCTGCAATGATTGGACTTAAATCCCTACTCTGCTTTATTTGAAGTGAGGACTAGAACTTGTCTCTTCCTCCAGACTTTGCCTTCACTAACAGAGTTAGTCTCTCTCACTCAGTAGAAAGTTGAAGTGGCTCTTTGGGGACGACTTGGCGACTGCCTAATGCCTGACCCTGCTCCTCTGATGTGGCCACAGCCTGGAGCACCGGCCTCTCTACTCGGGGGCCACAGGGACTCAATTCATCTCACAGTTTGATCACAAACATAGCGCTGGCAAGAGCTCCTTAAAACAGGTACATTCCCACAAAAAATAACTCCAGTTATTTTCCATTTCCCTCACACTCCCCCCTCTGCCCCCTTAATTCTTGATCAGTTCAAACAAATTTCTCAGTGGTTGTTTACCCTGCAGTTACAGCTCACAGGGGTGTACGGCGACAGATTTGGGTGCGTAAAAGCACAGAGAGGTAGCCTGTTATCTCTAACTATCCTTAATCCAGCCAAGTTCATAGCAATGGCAGCAGGAAATCCCTAATGCCTTCAAGTTCTCCTGTTCATACATTTAAGATGAAGGACATCACAGCCTTCAAAGCAATACTATGGCAAGCCTTGTCCCTGAGCAATGCTCCATTCAATATCATTCTAAACCTGGCCCAGTTTGTATTTATGCCCTTCGTGTTGATATCACTGTTCTTGAAATCAAAGGTCATTTACAGTTCTCAGACAGTCAAACTGTAGATGCATCTAAGGAACACAGTGACAGCACAAAGAGACTGGTAAAGATAGATAACAGAAGACTGGAGAATACAATGCTAAATAACATCTAAATCCATAGATAAAATGGGTAAGAGGGCTTCACATATGCCTTTGTTTCACAAATAATCACCTAATGTACTTATTTATTTTGTGAGATCTATTTTACACGTATGGTTATGATGTTTTCTTCAATGAAAGGTTTTCAATAAGTCATGCAAGAGTTCAGTATTTTAGGACTTTTATTAAGCTTTAATTTAACTGACTGCTTCTGTGTACCCTCCTAATGGCTAAAGGAACATGAAAGGACCCTTCATAGCATATAACACGCTTAATTCTTTTCTTTCAAAATCATCATCTTTAATTTTGAAATAAGAGTAATCACAGATGTTTTTTTTTCTTAAGGGCTGCATTGTTCTCTGCTGCCTGTAAACAGAGATAACCTTGGGGAAATCTGTGAATGTGCTCTCTGATTGTGTTTTGCAAGAGTGGCTGTGTTAAGTGCTTTCTTTGTCAGTCCTAGCACAAAACACTGTGGCCTGATATTCTTTGCCTGGCTTGCAGACCTTCTTCTTTGTGAATACAGATGACTGTATCATGAAACTTAACTTAAATTAAATGACTATCTAAACTAAATGGTAATCCATAAAGAAACAAACATTCAATCTACAGCGGAGGATTTATCAAACAAACACTATTCAAACTCTGTATGAATTAATAAAATTCTGAGCTGATCCCTTTGATTTATTTCATTTTACTTGTGAAATCCATTTAACATTATACAAGTTACATAAGTGAATACCTATGAAAAAGACATTTCACAATCAAAACTAAGCCAGAGTGTTTTTTAAAAGCTTCATGTGTGCAATTCTACAAAATGCAGTAAGTTTACAGAGTATTACCATCACACTTCCGCGTGATTTTAACAAATTGCTTAAAATCACAGAAAACAATTGAATACTGCAAAACACACTAATTTGGGCAAACATCTATTTGGAACTCGAGTGTACAATTGTATCCTATCAGTGTGAAAATCCATCATAGTTTTAAAGAAAACCTAAGTTTCATTGAGAACACATACTTTTGACTGAAAGCTTAGTAATTATTTCTAGGTGGCATATGGGAAAGAAAAATATTTTCCATAAAAGTTGCAAAAAATGCAGAATACATTTGAGTCATTTGCATGTTTCATTACAAAGCTGTCTCACAAATAGTAAAAGGAAACAGTATTATTTTGTTACAAAGTTATTCTCAGGGTTTCAAGAACTTTTTTGTTTGTTTGTTTGTTTGGGCCAGGCGTCAGCTGAAGTCACAGAATGTAGTAAGGTTTCTGGAAAAGTGATGTAACGGTTTCTAGAGCTTATCTGGAAAAATCAAAGACTAAACACAAGCAAGGATATTCCTGAGTTGAAAGGTATACTTTTTTGTGATTGTAAATATACTTCTTCTTCTATAAACATTTTTTGTTTTAGAGAAGCAATACTATAATATTTATAACTAGGCTATAAAGTAAAGTAACTATGTTACTTTCAGTATTTGTTGTTACGTATTTTCAAACCTTAAAAAATGTGAATTTTTCATTTAGATTATTCTCAAGACATAGCATCTTTTTTTTTTTGCTATCCTGTTCAGCATTTGATTGTTTTATTACTAAGAATTATGCATCTAATTAAATATGCTTTGTCTTAGCCTTTAATTTTCTTCCTCATAGGAAAAACAAAATAAATTCACCTTGCCCTTATCGTAGGCTGAATAGAAGCAAATTAAAATGGGAGTATTTCACTTGACAAATCTAATCCATCCATCTGCTCTAAACTTTTCTGTCAAAACCCCCAAATATACCTGATGCTTTCCTAATAACTAAAAGCATATAATAAAATCTGTGATGTGGAAATGAGCAGGATATGACATTTTCCTGCTAGTCTAATGTGTATTAGGTTTTGACACTTGTCTGTCTTACTTGTCAGCCTGGAATTTATCTGGATTTGTTCAAAGATATTGCCATATTCACAAACAGACAACACGTTTCTCTCTTTATCGTATCTGACACACAGTGTAAGGCACTAATATGAAGAAAAATGCTGCTGCTATTTTAAAACCTACTTAAAAATCACTTCCTGCTTTTCTGCCCAAAAGGGATGACAAGGTGAATTAATTTACTGGGGTTCAGAACCACCAAGTATCCTTTGATACTTGACTTGAGTATCATATATAATATTTTATATAGAATTTTATAGCAGTCCAAGTATGCCATGTGTGTCAGAATCAAATGACCAAATGGATGACTTAACTCCAGCAACTTGTCTAACACCAAGTCTTGTATTTCACACAAATGATTATGAAGGGTGCCAAATGTCATTGCACTGAGCTTTTTTCTGATTAAGTAATTTATAAATAAAAGAAGATCCCAACTATCATTCTCAAGATTTCAAAAACAACCAAACTGCCTGCTGAAGGCAGAAGGATGTATCATCCAAAACACCTGCTGCACCCCTCAGATGCTGGTGCATAAACCACTACAGAGTGAACAACAGACTTGCCACACTGACAGCAGAAAAATAATGCTTTAAGTTCAAAGGATATGAATACTGTATCGATGGGTCTCACAGCCCTACTCGTGCCACCTTTCACTTCCAATGTATTTCTGTTATTCACATGGCTCTCTTCTTTTGAACCTATAAAACATGGTACTAAAAAAATAAAAATTGGGTGAGATATGGAAATCACTTTACAAGGGAACTGAGCTTCCATCTGCCATTTACACCTTCCATTTCTACATGGTGTCATAATTTATTTCCATCGATGCTGAGAGTGAGTCACGCTAGCATACAGTTTTTGGTTTGTAGAAATCATAAAAGAATAGACTCCATAATTCTCTATTTAAAAAAAAAATTAAAAAGTATTTTTCTGAGGTCACATTTAGTTTGGTATGTTCTTGCCTTTTAAATTAAAAAAAAAGTGATAAAAAAAAAGGGGCAAGTTCCAGTTTTCACACAAGCAAAGCCTTGGCAGCTGAGTGAAACAATAATAATAAATCCACAAGAAAACAAAGAAAGAAAACACTGAAAGCATCTGCTTCAGGGGAAAGTAGAGGAAGGAAATTTTATCTTGAACAATGTATGTATGACTTGCACCATTCAGTAAGATAACATGTAATTCCTGGATCCCTGGAGCTCCTTAGAAAGGCTTTTTTGCGAAACCTTTCTCTATTGCTTAAAATGTCACAATGTTTTCTAATATGTATTTTTTTTATATGTGTAATAAAAATGTTGCTCTTTTCCACTGTCCTTAAGCTCAAAAAGCAACAAAACTTTTTTTTAAATGTTTGCAAAAATCATCAGCAACCCCATCAGTATAACTGTTTTTCTGGCAAAATAAAACTAATGTAAATATGTTGGCAATGTAAAGCACTAAATAACTGAAATAACAGCAATCAGTGACGCATTAGTACAATTATTACATGTAGCTTCAGCTTGTTTTGATAGTGACGGTTCCTGGTTTGGTATTATTAAAATAACATTCACTATCCCTGGCTGGGTATATTTCACACTTCACACGCATTTACTGTAGAAGCAGAGCACCATACAATCATTTATAATTTATCTTCACTGAGACACAAAAACACTATTAGCCCTATTACACATATACAGGACTGAGGTACAATAAGAGTAAATCACTTTCCAATTTAACACGCAAAATTGCTCCTGAGAAAAGATGTAGAAGTGGCAATTGCAAGCCTTAGGCTAGTTCCATACTCACTGGACTATCCTTTCTCACAGACCCCTGCTGTTGAAAATTTGCAATATTCTACAAAACAGACTATTGGCTTTTCAGAGGTCTTATGTACGACTGACTTCATCTTCTGACAAGGTAATAAAGTGCACAGAGCCTATATAGTCCTGTTTCTTATTCCTCTGGATGTTTTTAAATTTGGTTTAGTAATACAGTAATATTTTGAGGGCCAAACCAAAATGTCTGAATGTGTCATCTGTCCACTGAAGTTTTTGAGGTATTACCTGAAAATATCACAGTATTATAGCAAACTGGTGTTGCAATAATGAAGAGTTTTAATAACAGTGCCCGGTTTTCTCTTTATGACTGCAGTGCTTTTACTTGGTTCTGCACTTTTAACTGAGCTCTAGATGTAAAACTGAGGACTCATATCTAAAACAATCTTAGCATGGAACAACTTTGGGTTCGATCTCAGGTCTCCAGTTGTTATTTAAACACGGTATGGGGAAAAGTACACATGCACATGAAAAGTTTTAAATATCAAATATATTTACAAAAGAAGCTTTGAAGAAAACAGAAAATTTGTACCACATGCTTGTGGAACAGAAACGTGAACATTTAGGGATTTTGAAAGCTAATCACAAGAAACTCTGCATTTATCTTATTGCCATGGAACAATAGAGACAAACCTTCAGGATGTAATCCTTTGCCCTCTCTGATAACTTATTCAGAATGATGGGGTGATCTGTCTTTTCCAAGTAATATTCATATCATAATCATATTCTGTTCTGCAAGATGATCTGTGAGCATTGCTTGTCAAATGGGCATATATTATTCAATAACAGTGGTAGTAGAATGGGCACCCCACCTTTCTCTCACTCTCAATTAGTCTTTACCTGCAAAGCTTTGACAGAAACAGGCATTAACCTATGGAAAAATGCATTTTGCTTAAATTCATCCCCAAATTTGTAGTGTTTGACAAATTCCCCCAAACAATTTACATTCAAAATAGACTTACATCCATTTTTCCTGCATAATTTTCAGCTTGGTCACAGAACTCAAAGTCTGCCAGTCGCCCTGCTTCACTCTCTACTTGTGGATTTTAAGGACAAGAGGTAAGTTAAGATCATCTCGTATGATCTGCTATAGAACACAGCTGAAAAAAATTCTACCCATTTTGCTCCTTGGTGAACCCAATATACTTTCCTTTACTAAAACGTATTGAATAGCTAATGATACAACGCTCCAGAATAAAAACAAATATTTTAGTAGGTATAGCTGAGAATACATGAAAAGCCAACATAGTGCTCTCTTACTGATGTCTCTTATGGACAAATAGAACGAGAGTATGTAATGCCAGGAGTATAAATAGTCTTTCTACTCATATCAATATTTTATGCTATTCATGGGGAATCAGTAAGGTATTATTAATTGCTTCTAGCAACACAGATAAAGTAAAGGCTGATCTATTAACAACATTAAAACTTAAATATTAATTCCTAGAAGCCACAAAATGTACTAATGTCGGAGTTGAAAATGGAAACGTTACAGAAAAGAAAAAAGGTGTTCGCTTGTTTAGAAGCGAGTGCTGCACTGTGGCTTTAGGCACAGCCTTGAACAGAAGACACTGTATAAACCGTACCGGCCCAGAAATAGCTTTGGGAGACCTTGTGCCTGAGGCAAGTTCTCAACTGAAAAGTTCTTCTGGCAGAGTTGTGTAATGAAGTGTGATTTGTGACCAAAGTAACTATGGTCTTCATGTAGGTAGTACTAATGGCAAATCCTGTGCTCATGGCAGCACAGCTTGCTGTGCCTTGTGGGAAGGGACTGGAGTAAGTCATATTTCTCTAAGAATGGTTTTAATTTGTATTAGCTGCTGTCATACCAGGAATACCTTGCCAGCGTACAGATGTAGCTGCACCAATGACTATTTATAATGCAGACCAGGCTTCTGAGGTGGCTAAACGAGTACCAGTAAAGAAACAGAGTGGTTTATAGTTCTTTCATATCACCAGCAAAATAACGAAATATCTTCCAGTAACCTCACCTTCCAGGCCAGAGCCCTGGTACTACTTTTGCCTTTAGCCTTGGTAATAGTTCTGCATGAATTCAGGGATACTACCTTCTATTTGGATATTTGGTATCTACTGATTTTTCGGCTACGTCTTTAGCTAAACATGAACGTAGGCTATGAATCAATTTCACAGAACATTTTAAGGACTGTTTGGAAATGGAGCTATAAACCTGGTAGGAAACAAAGCACACCCAAACTAATTCTCTTTGCTTTTTCAATGACTTATGGTATGGCAGATGTAGCTTGACAATTCAGTAGCATTGTTTGCCACAGTTAAAAAAAAAGAAAAAAAGAAAAAAAAGAAACAATTGGCATATAAGAATTATTAAATACAGTCATAAAGCTCTGTGACTCTCCTATAACGTCTGCCACAGATATAACCGAATGCCAAACACACATTTTTCGAAACAGTCTTAGGTTCAATTAATTATATTGTATTTGAAAGTGTTGCACAGCTGGTGACGTTATCAATATGCTAGTGGTATCACTAGAACTTCTGCATTTTAACAAAACAGAGGTCAATGTGCACATTTTACTTTAATATAAAAAATATTTTTACATCTAATTTATATCACATGTTTCTGGATAAAACTATCTGCATCTCCAAGAACTACCAGCATCATATCACATCTAGGATTTTGCCACCTCTCCTTTAGATAAATAGGTTTAGTCTGAAAATGAGTGTGCTTCTTTCTACAGAAATCCTGAACCAGAAGAATTACTTAACATTATTAAAGGTCCCGCCCTCGCTTCTTACAAACTGTAAAATGTACCTTCACACACGAGTGTTCCTAATGACCATTAAAAGATAAGTGTCTAAGTACTATTTAGCAATAGGAGGAATGGCAGAAATTAAAGGAGACTTAGTTAAAAATTAACTACTTTTGTTTCTAATTTGTAGTTACACAGCCTTTGGCACAGAACCCAGCCACTGACAGTAAGAGAGACATGTACAATTACAAAAAAGTAAAAAAGGGTCTAATAAAACCCAAAATAACCAGAATCCTGCAGGGGAACGCACTTACAAACGAACACGAGAGACTTAGTTAACAGAAAAACTGAGGACAGGCCTCATATTAAATTCTGCTGCTGCCACTGGAACACTACACCCAAAAGAAAAATTTGACCAGTTTTACGAAACAAACCAAAACAAAAAGTAGACTAATGCTGGGCAGGAAGGGTTGATGCGTTACACGATTCAAACAGTCTCTCTAACATTCACCTCCCATCCAAGCAATGTAGCCTGGAGACTGGATAACTGGACTTACTAGAGGCAACACTGATGACTACATTAGAATTATTCAATGAGGCATCAAAGTACAAAACCAATGTATGAATTGAATAGCAGTGTGATATGGGCCACAGATATTACATGTACACAAGCATAGTTGTTCATTTGAAAAAATAGTGAGGAATAGCAGAAGAGTTCCAAAATAGGGAAAGCTTACCTTGCGTGCAAATATCTACTTTTACATGAGTATTTCATTTCGCATTAAATGTTAAAAAGTATTAGTAGCTGATGGAATTCTGATTTTTCTTAATATACAAATATCTTTTGAATCATACATGGTAAATATGTTTGTCATGTTAGATTAAGTTTTATTTTTTAGAGGAGGGGATATGTATTATTAATTACTATTCATGGATACATCCATAGTGTGGGGCTAACCACAAGAAAATAAACACTGAGTCAGATTCCAGACACATGGATTTTATCACTTAAACTTCAGCAGTGTTCCATGAACATTATTCAAAATAAGGAGACATGCTTTATGGTGGCCTTAAAAGCATTCCAGAAGAAAAGAAAAACAAACATTTGCGTCATGGAGAAATTGGCGGGACCTCTTCCAGGTTTTCCGCATATACATATCTCCGACAGCTGCTGATCAAAGTTAAAGATAAATTAATCAGATGCTCTCCAAAAAACATTTACAAGTGAAAAATGATTGGCCTTTCATTCCCAGCTAGTTAAAATAAGGTATTGACTTGATATTCCAGCAAAGCAACCTCTAGAACAATAACTAACATGAGATATATCAGAGGAGGTAAAAGGACAAGGAGAAAAAATTTGATCCCTGTCTAAAGCAAATAAGAGGAAAAGGCCCATTGTGACAAGGGGAAAATAAATCAAATGGACATCTTACAGTGAAGTGCAATTTTCTCATAACATATCTTTTTAAGCTAAAGCTATGACAAAACTGAAATGTTTCTATGAAATCATACAACTGTCACCTAGCTGTTCATTTTGATGAAAACAACTTTCAGTGTTTTTCATTCTTATATTTTCTAAATAGAGTATTTTCATTTTTCAACTTAAAACCTTTTGACTGCCAAATTTCCCATCAGACTGTAATAGATTTTTTTTTTTTTTTTTACACTTAAAAAGCTGTCAATTTTAATTGCAGCACTCTTTTGCCCCCCCCCCTTTTCTTTTTTGGGTACTCCCTTGATTTTTGTCTTAATGAAACAATTAGTCCCTGCTGAGGTCAGTTATATTTGCTCATAAATAGTTTTCTAGTGTGTCTTCAGGCAGGTACAGAGAGAGGGTCATGGTCACATAAAGTGATGTTGAAACAGATATCTTCCCCCATTGGTGCCAGAGGAATCACTGCACACAATAAGTAAAGACCCTGCATAACCAGCAACTTTCATAAAGCTACATTTCAAGCTTCTTAATCAGAGAGAGGCAATTAGACAGTATGTTCACTCACTTGTCCAGTGTCATATCTAAGTATATCTCCAAAAACCTGCTTGTATTATCAAAGTTTTCTAAATTAACTATATTACTTTTTAATCCCTCAATTACCTTGCAGTTTATTTCATTCAAATATGTTCTGTCACACTAAAACAAAAGATGCTGCAGAAAAGTAACTTCTCAAAGACAAACATGAAGCCATTAGAAAAGGGAAATAAGTGCTTGGAAGCTTTACCAAATGAATTGGTTGGGGTAAATTCTCAAAGACAAACATGAAGCCGTCAGAACCATGTCGGAAAAGGGAAATAAGTGTTTGGAAACTTTACCAAATGAATTGGTTGGGGTAAATTTACATCATTTGTAACACTCCAGAAATCAATTATGATGCACAATCTTCACTAAGGTCTGTAGATTTTACAGGAGAGTAAGCAGGACAGCACAGAAAATTAATGACATTTTATATAAGAAACATTGATAAACTGGCTACATTTCAATATTGAAGTAATATGAAATATTTTAGTGTGGACTGCAAAGACAGAAAAATGTTTGAATTGATTAGTAAGCAGTTTATGTTTATTCTGCTTAGACAATTCCTGCTGATGCCCACAAAATAACCACAAGTTATCCACCAAAACTGTTCTTCCAGTCCAACGGAAATGTCCCTACAGTGGTATTTGCACAGCCAGATAGGGCAAACAGAAACAAAACTGTTACATTTCAAACTTTACATTTTGATGAGTAAAATTGTAAAATAAGTTTCAAAACTTGTCATCTTTGGTGTGAAATACAAAGCCTAAGTACCCACCACACATAGTCCTCAAAACCATCCTTTGATTTTGCAGTAAGGTACTACTTTAGTAATTTCCATTATTTCCTCCATAATACAAGATACCCTACTAACCAATAGTAGTTTCTGTCTATGATGCTGTACTTTGGAATACGAAATTCAGACCACACTCATACCAGTGATGAGATCAATATAAAATCCCAGTAGCTTAGATATATGTACATGGATATCCCTATAAATTACTTCTAATCAGAGCAGTAGACAATTTTATTTAGGGGCTTTTCTTAGATTAGCAGGATTCAAGCAAGTTCTGGTACATCCATAATTCAGATAAATAGTGCTTGTCAGAAATAGCTAATACAAGTTATATTATAAAACATATGTATTTTTCTTTATTGCTGGTATTTTGCATGTATGCTTGCTTTCCTATGTTTCTGTTGTAATTTAAACATCATCTACAAACGTTACTTGTTCTTCTCTATCACTCAAACAGGTTAAGAGATGGCAGTAAGCACCTATAACAACCATGCTTTTTTTAGCTCAACATTTTCAAGCACCAAGAGAGATTATGGAAAATAACTTTTTGCTGAAGTAAAGGTTCACATGATCTTGGGCAATGTTTTCAAGTAATTGCCTGAACACTGAAACATCTGTTGGCAGTAAACATTCACGACTAATGTTAGCTCTGAAAAAGGGATCCAAGGCTTAGCGCTTCTTCATATCTACCTATCAAGAACTTTTTTTTTTCTTTTTTACCACTTTCTGTCCATTTTCAGTCATCTAAAAAGTATTGTTGTCAGGTGACGTAAGGTCAAAAAGTTGTTCTAGCTCTTTCTGAGAATCAATTGAATACCATCACCCCTGCCAGTCCTGGGAGATATGCCTTTGCTTCAGGTCTGACAAACTGCTCCTCAGTTTCCAGCTTGCCTCCTCCAGGCTAGATTTCTATCTTTCTAACATTTTCTGTATTAAAAAACCCCCAGGTAACTTGCTTCCTGTCTAATGACTACATGAGAGGATTCATAGTTACAGAAAATCAATGTTTAAAATGGTATTGAACAATGCTCTCAGAATCTCAAGGTGACTGGTTCAATCTTCACTGATTAAACATGACACAGTATCATCAAAGTAAGCTGCAAAGTTGTTCTTTGACTGTTTTCTTATGCCTTTTCAGACAGAGCGTCACATCTTTTCAACCAGGAACCTACCCGGAGCCCCAAGACAACAATATATTTTAAATTACTGGAAACAACCAAATTTGCTGAGGGTCTGAGGATTATCTATAAGGGGTAAAATACTTCCAAACCATGGCAATAATTTTGGAAGAAATATATTTGAAAATATTACACACATTATAAGAGATAATATTCTTCTGCTAACCCACAAAGCTACGTGATATTTTTCTGCAATCTACTTGCTACAGCTAAAACAGAAAGTCTTAAGACAGGAGCCAGGACTCCCTCTATTAGGGAGTGCCATTGCCAGTAGCCTTCAGAGTCATACTGTTTCCTGCTCTGGGCTGCTGTCTATAGGGGCCAATATTTTTTCTTCTGTGCAGTTAATACTTTCACACAGTTTTTGCAGGATGCTAGGATGCTTTTTAGAAGCTGTGAACAGAAAATGTCAATGCCTTCAGTCAGAGTAAGGATTACCACAGATTTTCCAGATTGCTAAAGAATAGCTTGTGATGAATCTTCTTCCCTGTCCTTTTTGGTCATTACTCAGAAGACGGCATTCAGTCATTTCACAGTATATACTAGTGCATCTTTTCAAGAAAGAGTGTTGATCTCCAGATACCAAGTGGATGCAAGTTTCTTCTTATACCTTTCTCTGCGTTGGATTTTTTTTACTATCATTCTGAAGCACTACTTTTCCCTGGGTAGTTGATGGAAGATTCCAGATTTCTCCCAAAGAGTATAAATACTAAGGACTCGAGAACCTAGGCATTTTATTTCATCTATTTCTCCGAGTCTGAAGGTTCAAAATCTTACTTTGTAGGCAACTTTCCCACTGAAATATGGCTGCTTTTAAGTTATCATGGTTTCAGTGATTGTAATGATGTGCTAGTTTTGACTGGGATAGAGTTAATTGTCTTCATAGAAGCTAGTACATGGCTGGGTTGGATTTGTGATTAAAACAGTGTTGATTAAAACAGGGATGTTTTTGCTATTGCTGAGCAGCCCTTCCACAGAGTCAAGGCATTTTCTGCTTCTCACAGCACCCCACCAGCAAGTGGGCTGGGGGTGCACAAGAAGCTGGGAGGTGACACAGGCGGCACAGCTGCCCCTAACTGGCCAAAGGGCTATTCCATGCCACGCGGCGTCATGCTCAGCGTATAAACGGGGGAAAGAGGAGGAAGGGGGGGACGTTTGGAGTGATGGTGTTTGTCTTCCCAAGTAACCATTATGCGTGATGGAGCCTGGCCTTCCTGGAGGCGTCTGAACACCTTCCTGAGCATGGCAAGCAGTGAATGAATTCCTTGTTCTGCTTTGCTTGCATGCACGGCTTTTGCTTTACCTATTAAATTGTCTATCTCAACCCATGAGGTTTTTCTTACTCTTACTCTTCTGATTCTCCCCCTCAACCCACCAGGGGGGAGTGAGCAAGCGGCTGCGTGGTGTTTAGCTGCTGGCTGGGGTTAAACCATGGCAAATGATTACTTAAATGTAAAAATACCTCTTCAAATAAAAATGACAGGCTGTCAAGTTCACTGGTGATAAATGATATTTCAAAAATCCAACATAAAAGCAATTACAATTATAAAACATACTTTTTGTACTCATACTTCTGATTTTTGCAGTTACAACAACATGCCTCAAATGCCTCAGGTAAAGAGGAATTCAGCTTGCCAGCCCAGAAAACTTCTGTGAGGCAATGAAGAACACTTAAATTACATCCTACAGCTTTACTGAAAGCAATGTCCATAACCTTCAAAAGCTCTGAGCATGTGTTGTACATCTCCAGCTTTGAAAAGGTCAAACTTCTTTTCCATTTTTCTCTCCTATTTGCCATTGCTTTCTTTTCAGTAGGTAAACATTAATGCTCATAAAAGAGAATGTAACAGAGGAAGTTCCAGCAAGACATAACATTGAACTGCTGAACCTTGTGCTCTTATGAGCAGAAGTCAGGTTTGGGGCAAGTTTACCCAATCTACACTCCCTGTCTAATTAACAAACTTCAATCCTCAAAGCTGCCTACATCTCACAGAAAGGTTGGCAAAGGGTAGTAGGTTGGAAGACAAAGTGTTCTTTCACTCATATCCACATGTAAAATCATAGTCAGATGCTTTCAACACAGTTGAAAGAGCTGCCACAAGTGTTTACCTTTTCTGAAGGTCTGAGAAGGCAGCCTGAAAAACAACTTGAATGATGGAGGGTACCTCCTATTTGAGGATATTAGCTTCTGTCTTCCACCTCTGCCAGGTAAAGCACGTGTTGGTTGGTTGTGCTCGTCATAACTGCTCCCTCCCATTTCTGGGGGTCGCAGAAGGATGCTTAATCAACTAGTTGCTGAAAGGAATCACCTGAGAGACCCTGTCAAATAGCTCAAATCACTCTGAGGATAACACACTGTAACAGTGACATTTGAAAGCAAAGGTGACATTAGATCAAATCCATCCCTTCTATTAACATGCATTCTTCCAGTATAACTGCAGATCTATGCCCTGATACATTAGACAAATATGTTCCATTAACCCGGAGCAAAGTTCCTGGATATTTCTAGGAGAAAAGAAAAGATGTCTTTTTTCTGCAAACAAATAGCTGTAGATGTCAACATTAAACAAAATGAAATAACAACCATCTTAATCAAAACAATCAACGTGCCCAGTTTCACTTCAAAGGAAAATGACTTTGAGGTCTTCAGATTACAAGCAAAGAAAAAAAACCCCTGAGGTCAGGCAAGTCCACAGAGTATTGTGAATTACTTTGCAAATTCATTTCTGCATAAACGTAGCCAGAGAAAAAGGCAAGTGTTACAAACATGACACAAATGGTTAGAGATCTATCAGGATTTTTTAAAAAAGTAAACTCTGCCTTATCAGCCATGGATAGAAGAACTTGTTTGAAAAGAATTAGAATGCAGGGGAATCGACGTATTACCAAGATCAAAACTCAATTAGAAATTTTGCATAGTTCAAAAGAAAGATGTGTTTTTTCTGTATTCTGTAAACTCAGTACTTCCTTCTCTTTGCCTTCTGGAGGACCTGAGTAGAAAGGCAGAGAATGAGAGTGGAATGTAACATTTATAGGTGCAAATATAAGATCAGTCAAGGCCACCAAAAAAAGAGCTGTGACTGACTTCCTTTAATTTGCAAGAAGCTGCACTGCTTCCTCTGGGCATGTTTCAATAGCCAGGGAATGTGACAGAGCAGCCAAGACTGTTTATGGTCTTTTTACTCAGCATTCCAGTTCACTATTCCAGTAACAGGCTAGACACAAACCATTTATACTAGCCTTAAAGAATTTTCTTGAAGATGAAAATTCTGACTAGAGTCTCAGAAAGCTTTGTGACAAGGCAGAAAAGGAGCAAGAGAAAGGTGAATTACTCTGAGAGGATGCGTTTCAGTTATGACACAATCCCAAAACCCCAAAAAATCTAAACACATTTCATTCAGCATTGCAACGCCTATAACTCACTTAGGAGCATCTTACACCTTCTTCTCTTTATTGATTTGAACTCAAGTTTCAGATATAAAAAGCTTAGGAAACTAATCTCGCCAAATTTATCCCTGACACAATCCTATTATCTGCAGATGAATTTAGGCTATTTTGTTGATCTCATTCCTACCTCTGACTTTTTCCCCTAAATAAATTCTAAAATAATGTTTTACTTTTCCTTATTACATCATGCAATACAAACTTATTTGATCTTATTTTGATGACAGAAATGAATGCAAGAGATTTTAAAATAGTATGCAATTCTCTACTTCTTACTTCCATATATGCATAAACTAAAATGTATCAATTTTCTATTTTAAACTCTCATCCTTTAGCAGGCATCTGTGATAAGATCTTTAAAATCTCGTTGCAAATCAGAAACAATATAGTTTCTACTTTGATTTCATACTTATATCTAGAATTTAGCTTCTCTTTCCTCTCCATCTGGAATACAAACCTCATAATCATTTTCAACAGTTTTCCTTAAGGTAACAGATTACTTCCTCCATTTTTCTAGGTGCTCATTTTCCACTAGATGAAAGGAACATAACTCCTTAGTTCTTTGTAATGACCATCCAGCTTGATAAGAGTAGATATTTTCTATATTTGCACCTCTTTTGTCACACTCTCCTTTACTAAATATTATAGTCTTATTACAGGTGGTATTACACAGACTTTTACCAGCAGTATTTTGTATCTCACCAAGCTGGCATGTTATCAAGCATGTTTACTGCTTAAGATTTCAGGCAAAGGACTGTTTGAAGATTTTTATAGAGATGAGTAATAGAAATGGAATAACACAAATGGTT
>JAOXJM010000063.1:16481065-16493134 GCA_026413425.1 Tringa solitaria
AAGCTTAAATGATTAATATATTCGGATTATTTTTAAAATTTTTTCCCACCCCTTCTATTAGGAATTGTCCTACTAAGAAACTGGCCCTAGAAGTTTTTTTTCACCTCAATGAGGCAATTGTTTCACAGCACTGCAATGCTAACTCTAAGTGCATCCTTTCTCCTTTGCAAGGCTGAGCCATCTTGGACATTTAATAATAACTCTTAAAACTATTTATTTAATAGAGATTATGAATTTACTACATGCAGAACACACAATGCTGTAAAAGAGTCTTTGCTAAAACATTCTTTGAACAAAGATGATTAAAATGTAGTAGTTTAAAACATTTTATCTGTTTTTTCCATGCTGTAACATTACTGACTCTCCTACTGCAAGCTAAACATTGGGCGCAGAAAAAAAAAAACTTTTCTCCCTTCTATTTTTATTCATTCCAGGACACTGACAATCAATTCATTCCAAGCAAAAGAACAAAGAATTGGTTGCAGCATGCAGGTACCAGTAACTAGACTGATGAAAGGCCAGACCTATTGCTTCAAAGGAAAGTATTTCGAGATTTCACTGAAACCAAAGTGCACTGCAGTTATTTGTCCTTTCCAACAGAATGAAATCAGAAAAGGTCATAAGCATGTGATGGTATTTGCCTACAGTACACTCGAGTTTGAGCATTGGCCTTAAAGAAGGCTGAAGTCACATGGCCAAAAAACTGAACAGACTACAAGTTTCTTGCAGCATAGCCTTGATACCATGCGCCAACAAGATAAAATAGTATTTGTCAGCAGTTTGAATCTGATTTGTCATTATAACGATGTAGGTTGGCATTAGAATTGTCTGATCTGGTCACACTAATAGGCATGGGAATACAGGATGGATATAATCATTGAGAAATAGAGTGTTATTATAGAGTTCCTTTAAGTGAAGAACAGAAAGAAAATGTTGGGAATGTTTATTATACTTAATTAAATGGTAAAATGTTATTATTTTTATAAAACAGGTTTTGTTGAAACGTATAAAATGAAATCTAGGTCTATCAGTTTGATTTTGCTGAAGACAGCCCATCAATTTCATGGGTAATCCTCTGTCAACTGAAAAAATTATTTCCCTATTGAATATTTACATTACTCCATCCAATATGCAAAAAGTATTAAAATAGAACTACTCTATTAAAAGTGAGATGTGAATGATGACCAGTTTTGAATTCACACAAGTGAAAATTTTACTTTGGACCAAACACGAAACACAAACCCAACATTTCAAGCAACCTTTCCGGCTGATCTGAACAAACAGGATGAAAGTAATGGACAACACTTGGGAAAACCAGTGTAGAAACTGAGAGAGATAATACTAATGTATAACAACTTCTAGCTGGAATGTCTCACTCCCATAATGGTTAGATTTGTTTATAATTTGACGATAAATCTCTTCCAGGCTTGAAGACTGCATCTTTTAGTGTTGAAGTTTCCTTTGAATTTACCAACAGCATCGTGCAAATTTGTAATGAGAAAATAAAATTTATTCATTATTTTTATGTATTTAATGGATAGTCACACTCTTCTGTATTTAACCTTTTTGAAGACTTTCCTTTTGCCTCAAACATACTGAAGTTTATTTATGTTTAAATACCAAATGTTATTTAAAGCAAAGAAACCATTTTCCTTTAGATAAGTGTTCTTTTTTTTTCCCCTATCTCTCTAAAACTTTACTAAGGCATTCTGCTATTAGACAGCTCTGCCTAAATTAATGAAAATATTTCTTTTCTGTTAAAAAACCCCAAATGTATATATGTTTAGAGAGAGAGAGAGACGTACACGTGCTTATACATAATTGCAGTCTAACTAATGTAAGTCAGGAAGGCTGACATCAACTTAGTATCCAGCATAAAAGCAGTACCCCCTTCAATTCTAAAATAAGAATTTAACAGCAAATTAACCTTGAATTAGTCCCCTTAACTAATAAAAGTTTAACCTGGCACTGGATGGATGCACAAGGATCTGATGAAGCATTTCAGTTACACATGCAACTCTTCCTTACAGGAGGACACAAGTGGATTGATGATCCTCTAATACTTCCCAATGAACAACTACAATACAATATCAAGGGTCAAACATTTGAGTTCTCTACAGTAGAACAATAGGAAGTACAGTCTTCCCCCCACCCCCAACAGTGAAATCAAACGAGTAAAATATTTTTTTCCTGACTACAGCAATACCACACTCAGTTACGGGGACCTGCAAGAATGAGTTTAGAATGGGGACCTACTTAAGTCGGAGGATTGTAGTTGTTTTTCCTGAATGTTGAATATATTTACTGTTCAGAGGTAAACAAAGCATTCTGGTAGATGAGCAATCTATGGACAATATAGCCTCTACTTTTTATATGATACAACCGATACAGCTGTGTTACTCATTGCTGGTAGGCCTCCCAGGACCATTCCTTTTCCAAGGGGTTAGTAGAACAGAGCACTGGTGCTGCAGTTTCCCTATAAACATTCTCGCAGTTGTTTGTAAGAGCTGTCACCCTTTCATTCAGTACATCCTCCTGGGGAGAACCCAAAGGATTTAAGTGAAATTCTATGTAACAGAAAGCAGGCTATGTGCCCAAGAGTGAAGAATCATCCCGACATATTATTGATTAACACCTAGCAGACACACTATAAATGAGGTATAATTTGTCAGGACACAGTGACAGAGTCTTTGCTTTCTTAAAGCTCATCTTCTATTCACTCTTCTAACTTCCTTTTGGCTAAAGCAATTTCTTGAGTTCATCTTCAGCCAAGTGTCATCTGTTCTATCCCATAATCGTTACCCTTCTCACTAATTAGTAAGGTTTAGCTTCCTCCTGGTACACACTTAATTAACTTCTCCACCTTTGGAAAAGCAATTTCCCCTGAACGAATTACTATCATGACTGTTTCATACAATGAACTAGTTCTAAGTATAGTCTTCAAATGAACAATGCCGTTAGAAAGACAGTGAGAGGTGCAGAGGACTTTCTGAAAGTGAACTGACCCCATAGCGATGGCAAAGATAACGATGCAGAGAAAAGCCTCCATATGAAAAAACTTATTCAATATATCACCGTTAGCCGGTACAAGAAGTGCAGACTGGCTAATGATAAATAGCTATTGTGTGTGGCACATGCTATTCTCCAACATTCATAGAGTCATTTTGTAGTCTTTAATGTTTTCACCTGCATAGTAACAGTGAGTGTACCTGAGCTCAAAGCTCCATTTGCCACCTGGCTTCCTTTGAACAGATACGTAGCAATAAAAACACTTGTGCTGAAAGGTTGTACTTGATAGGCAAGACAGAAAGAATGTTATTGCAGTGATGCCATCTCAGGGTACATCAAGTAGTCACAGATTAAATGAGTGGCAAATTGCTGGTACAGAACAGAATGCAAGTCTCTGGATTTCCTCTCCAGTCTCTTACTCCCCAAAAATGCTGCCTATAAGGACATTATTAAATTCTTTAAAACAATAATCATATGGGAAGGACAGATACCACGTTATTTCTTCCTATTACTCGCTCCTTATAAGTGGTAAAACAAAGGAAAACCAAGCGTATTTTATTGATACAAATTTATACAAGTGCTTATGGGCTCACAATGCCTAGCCTAGATTTACTCTGGTATGTTTAAACTCCTACTTCAATGTTTTTGGTTGTTTTTTCATTTACTTGAGTTAGCTTTGTAGGACTATATACAGTTTCTGTACATCATCATTGGCACCAAAAGCAGGAAGTCACCGAAATCAGAGGATCTAAATAAAGATCATAAATGCCATGACTTTAATATTAGCTTGCCAGAAAGACATCAAATATCCCTACTTGTTAGTTGTGCCTTAAGTTGGTAAAATAAATGGAAGCAGTTTTTTAGATGTTGGGTTAATTCTGAAAATGTATGGCTGATGTCTACGAATGCATATAACAAATATTTGTCTTTGATTTCATCCCATACAGGACCATAGACTTGGTATGTAACACACCACAGGCTTCTTGCTTGTGGCCTATTTCATACTAACAGTTTAGAGGTGTAGAAATATGAATGGCATAATATCCTAATAACATTTATCTTCTTGACAGAGATTAGGAGCAAATAATGCATTCAAGGCCTCCTCAGATGTTTCTTTTTCATTGTTAGCACTTGTCCTTCAGATAAGTTACAAAATGATTGCTTCATAGAATTTACATGTTCACTGTGAGTAGAGTATAAAAATGTTAAGTGCCTGAAAAAGATTCTTTTATTAGCACTAATCTGTTCCTTATTTCCTTTACTTACAATTTAACGTTTCTGGCCTGCTATGTTGCTCCAATATCCATTGTTCTCCAGCCACTTGGGAATAAAAAATTGTGCAATGAGTGACGCACGTAGGCATGAGGTATTAGATGCAGATGGGTCCTGCATTCTAGTACTTGGTCTTTTACACTATGTAAGTCACGTACATAGTGTAATTACAACAGAGGAAATGTATGAGAAGGAAAATGGCAATTCTTTTACTCTTCTCTTGGTTGTGCGACATCTTTTCTCAACGTTCTCCAGAAAAGACTCATCTAAGTGCCTTCTCCCTGCTTTCTGTCCTGGAAAATTGTCCTCCCCTAATCTCTTCAGAAGCCTCAAGAATCAAATAAGCTTTTCTTGGCTTCGTATAACAAAAAAGGAGCAATACAGCATTTTTAGATGCTACTGTATTAAGATTTTTAATAACTGAGGTCTGAAAAATATTCAAACATCAAAAGCAGTACCTCTTATATATCCTGATTCATACAAAAACTAAGGCATCTATTTAAACACCAAGGAGACTAATAATGCCTGGGGAGATCAGACAAAACCCCTGAGGTTCATACATACCGCAAATTCCCATTTGGTTTAGGAAATTCCCAAACTACAAATTCATAAAAGCTGTGAAAGCACTGGGGATGTATAATACGATGCTCTTGTCCTTATAATCTTTCTGGTCCCTATCAGAGGCAGGATACTGGGAAAGCAGGATGGTGCATTGGCCATTCTTCTGTTCTTGCTGGAGCCACATATCAAGAGATACGGGGCATTCTCTACCCTGTGAATTCTTCAAAATAAAAATTAGAAGTCTTTCCCAGTGGAAGTATTCTAGCTTAACAATAAACGGTGAATCTGACTGCTGCTAAATAGTATAAATTTAACAGTTTAGACTAAACAAGCACAGCAGCTGTATTTGAACTGTGGAAAGAGGTATACTCTGTGCCAATTACAATATGAATCCTGGAAACCAGGAGATGTAACCAGTGCTCATGATGCCCACTCCCTTCTCCACCTGCCACCTCCAGAATGAGGTTTTCTTCAGGTAGAAATCACAGTATATGGGATAACTGTGCTCATCCAAAATGGGAACCAGGCATTTAGATCACCCAATGTCTCTATTGCATTTGTCCATTTTCCCTTAATAGATATCGCCTGATAAATGCTCTGTCTCACATGACACAAAAAAACAAGACAGACAAGTCAAGACAGACACTACATTCAGATTTTCAGCCTGTGAATGCCACAATTTGAGATACTCAGCAAAAAATGAGCTTGGAGGTTTCAGAAAAGGAATTGCTGTAGTGAACATCCCACTGATAATTACCCTGTTCCTTCTCCTGTGGTACAATACTCTGATAGCTTGTGGGAATCTACCAGGGAATTACAGGTTGATTCGGGGAGACAGATTAAGAAGGAATTAAGCAGGAATATTTTGTGTGGCAGTTGAATGCAGGGTACTCATTAGGTTAGCTGCAAATAATTATATTGCAACAACTTTAATTAAGATCCTTAAAATTTACACATTTCAACAAAGAGTAATTTTAAACAAAACCTTTTCTCCTCTACAGCCATTTCCTCCTATTTGTACTTCAGTTCATCCTTAACATTACTAATTTGCTGAATCATGAGCAGGGAGAATTTACTTTGGTAAAATCCTAACCCTGGTATAGTTTTTCTTTGGCAATGCCAAACAGCATATTTGATCATTAACAATATAATTATTTAATGAAAACAGGAGGTAGAAGTTCTTCTGTCAAAGTATATGTAAAAAAATAATAAACATAAATGCTCCTTTATTCTATTCTAGCTATATTGCATTTATCAACGAAAAGGAAAAAAAAAAGGTTCCACTTATTAAGATCACATATTTCTTAAAAAAATTATCAGAATTCAAGTAACCTTTTTTCCTTTTAATTAACAAGATACATTTAGGACACTAAAGCTAGGACTCTGAAGTTTTAATTAATCACATTGAGTTTAGCTAATGATCTTTTACAACTCACCTCAGTTCCAGAGTGTCCCATAGCAAGCAGGAGAACTATAATAAGATCCATATGGATCTTAAGATCACCAGTGAAATTGTTCCAGAATACTATCAGAAACACAGATGGGATTTCTAGAAGATGTTACAAAATTCTTTCATTCTGCAAAGATCCTGTAGGGAATATCCTAGCTGCAAAGTTTATTCACTTGAATGTCAAAGAGAGCTGGTCAAATATTAAAAGCATTGATTCATGAACGTCTCCTCCCCCTTGCCCTCTCCAAATAAAAACATAAATTCATGTGCTCTAACTCATGGGTCATGTTACTTGTTACTGACAAACATCCATACGGCTATTGGTCATTAGAGAAGATTTTCATATATCCCAAAGCTTTCATGATTTTTTAGCAAGAACTCAAGATTATAATCGGCTGTGTGCTATTTCTCCTGTTTGCTATTCCAGTACTTGATAAATTTAATTTCTCTAATCACGAAATATAAGCAGCGCAGTGCAATAGATGTGATGGCAGCTGTATAGCACAGAAATAGAACCAACAGAAAGGAAAACTCATAGAGCTACCCACTGACAGAGAAGTATTTATCTGGTAAATGTTTGGTAATGCTCTGTATATATCATAGCAAGCCAAAGAGTTCATTTGTCAAGATGCTGGGAAGTCCTCCATCTAACATCAAAGAAAGCAGTTATTCAAGAACAACTTGCTAATAGCTCCTTCCTTTCCACTTAACAGAAGAGACATACTATTGAAAATTTAGATCCTCTTCTTATATACTAATTGTACAACTACAATTTTTTTAAAAATCATCTTGTCTGACAGAAGATGATGAGAAAAGTGTACCCAATCAGGTGTAACATACAGGAACAGAGAAGAAGGGAAAGAAATAAATAAAATCCCCAAACAGATACCTGTATAAATTGACTGCAAAACAGAGCTGCCTCTTCAAATTTATTACATTTTGCTTTGAGGACTGTTATTTGTAGGTCCCCTCTTCTTTGCTGCATGACTGAACATTCAAGAATGAGACCTTTAGACTCAGACATGACTTAACCTGATAAATTTCTAACTCAATTTACAGCAACGTCATGCATATGCTAAAACCCATCTAACATAAATATTTAATGAAGAAATAAACCTGCCAGAAGAATAAATTTACAGCACATTTAGCGTACAGCATTTTAGAGGTGTCTGCCGAGTAGGTTTTGCTGTCGAGACAAGGTTTTAAACTGCCAATAGTTTAAAAGTAGTAATTTTTCATTGCATTTCATTCGTAAGCTCTGCTCCTTTTAAGAGACTCCGGGCTGTCAAGGTTAATTGAACCCTCAGGGCCCTCAGAATGACTGTACTCATTGGGGCTCAGCAGGCTCCGGGCTCAGCTCCCTGATTCTTTTGCTCTAAATCTTGTCTTGAATGATCTTTTTCATAAATACAATTTCAACTTTAATCTCAACAATGATGATCTGCTGATCTACTTCTCTGCTTTAGACCTGTATCTATCTGCCCAGACTAAAATGTCTGTGTTTGTGGCATTTTATGATCAGCTTAAAACACCATATTCAAATAATAAGGAGCGGAGTAATAGATAGCAAGAATTTTCTTTTTGTCTAGACAGCATGACCTGCACCCGTGGATGACACACTCACTAAAATTCCACATCCAAACTTTTTAAACTATCCTGCTTTCTACCATCAAACACTTTTTAAGACTTGGCCCTTGCAACAGCCTCAGAGGTATTTCCTAGAACTACTGGCACACCTGACTCAATTCCACCGATCTCTGGGTACCCTCGTGACCACTGTCTGTCTGCTTCTTTCTTCCCAATACTTTCTTGGGGGCAGATAGTAAAAACACAGCATATTCTTGGTTCAGGATTAAAGTAAGCTGCTTTTCCATTGGCAAATCAGAAGAACTTTTTCCCTGTTTGGAAACCGATGATCATGCAACTCATCAGTTTTACTAAGGCCAAGTGCTTATACTCAGAGACTGGAATAAGTATCAAGGAAAAAAAAATCGTAAGAAACAAAAGAACTATGTTTGTATATAGTCTGATATAATTTTATGCTTCACCACAAAAAAAATTAGCTAAATTTCCCTGCAAAGTTAGACTAACACCTCTAAACCAGTTTTATTCTCCAAGCAAGTGCAGGTGCTTCATTGTGTTTTGTCTTCCTAAGGGGAAGAAAGTCCTCTGTTTTGACTTTCTTCTTTCATTCAGAAAGAAACAAATACCCCAGTACTAGACTATTTTGCAGAATAAATTCCACTAGTTGATGAATTATGCCCATTGGCTTCTTTTTACTCAGGTCTAAGGTATTCAGTCTCTTGTCTAAGACAGGATGGTTGCTGTCCTTAAAAAGGACACATTTTCTACCAAAATTATTTTTTTATACAAATAAAATAAATTTGACTTCAGAAATAGTCATAGACAGAAAATTATAGCTTGAAAGTTAAACTGAAAAAATGAAAAATAGAATGATGCAGTCATTAGGAATCTGCCTTTTGAGTTAAGTGAGCTAAAGTGGCAGTCTAAAGTAGCAATCACTCTAAAACTTTAATTAGCCACTCACTATTATTCCCATGAAATGAAAATATTAAGAGCAGCCTCTCAATTCAGAAATAGTCAAGACAAGTGCTTTATAAAATCGTATTAAAAATCATTGAAACCACCCCAGAGGAGAAACTTCCAGGTCCACTTTCCTCTCCTTATATTTAGATGCTCATTTCCTTTGTAATTTTTTCAATGGTCTACAGATGATTTTTTGTGATATTTGAAACAGGTAATGATATAGTTGATGGACTGATAAAGTGATGAAGTCATAAGTTATGCAGTTTGATAACAAAGTTAAAGAAAACCTCAATACTAAAATCTATACAACTCATGCTACATGAATGATGCCAGCCTGTACCCATCACATCTGTGTGTTCTGTGTGGTGTAACACAATGTGGCTGATGAAACCTGACACAGTACAACATATTGCATCAAGAACAGAAATGTAAATTAAACCCTTCCAGACAAGTTAACACATAACCAACTAGCATCTTTGTACCACTTTTTATTACAAATGGGAGACGTAGTATCACCAAGTTGCGTTAATGCTTTTAATCATGACCTTATTATTAAAGCTGTGTCACCCTTGCAGAAGTGACTGTGTCCTTTAATTGTTTAATAATAATCTTCTGATTTCTCAGAATATCCATTGCATCAAGTCCACTTGTCCCTCAGGTTGTCCTTGCCTCCTAACAGATATGTTTTAGAGACTCCATCCATAGAAAGTGTCCTAGTTTCAGTATTTCCTGTTTGTTCAAATGCACACATTCTTTTAATCTTTTTCTTACACTGAGAACCATTCCAACTAGCACTGACAGAAATGCATTTTGCTCTGCTTCAACTTTTCCTGATGAAAGTAGTCTTTCCCTTTTCCCTGAGGGAGCAGTCACTGGAACTAAGTTGGATATTTATTTTAATGCAGGGTGCAGGAAGATATCAGCATTTCTGTTCATAAGGCAGGATCTTCCACTCTTCTCTGTGTCAGGATGGGAATGCTAAACTGCATCTCAATTACTAAACCTCAGTATGGAAGATTCATACAGCCTTCTGCACCTAGAAAGGCTACAATAATTAACTTCTCAATAAAGCTGTAATTAATTATTGACAATTTAATGTCCCTACTTTTAACCTTAAATAACAGGCAGGAATTACTGGCTGTCATCTCTTCTTTAGCACCGCCAGGTGCAGCACATGTGTTTTCAATCAGGTCATCCCATCTATATCAGCCACTTACGCTATCCATTCATACTGTAGCTGCATCTTTCCCTGCAGAATACTGATGGATTCTTCATTTGAATAATTTATGTCTGAGTTTTATAATAGATACTTATCATTTAGTAAAATGAGCTACTGAACAGACCTTAGAAGTGGATCATCTCTACCATTTTCCACAAAAACATGTTTCTCAGCTACTTAGAAAAAAACAGAACTGCTGATATTAAATATTAGCCGCTAAATTGGATGCACATCTACACCCTCTTCTAAGCTTTTCCTCTACAGCCACTTTGTGTTTTGAGCATGTCTACTAATTTATAAGGTGTCTGCTGTTGTAGATAGCTGTTAAATAGTTAATAGGGATTTACTGCACTTTGTCCAACAGTATAACTGCATTCTGTCAAATAAAATCCTCCTGCAGTAAGTAATGATTCTGTCTTTTTTCACACCTCTTTCACACTGAATTCACAGTTGTATAGTTATATATTTGACAATGTACAGAAGAAAAAGACAGTATGGCTTCTCCGTATAAACTGCTTTCATATCACAAAGCTTGAGAAACTCTCCAAACTGAACAATAGTTCTACCTCAGTGTATATTTGTAACTTATGGAAAAAATAATTTAAAAATTTATAAAATCCATGAATTTGAATCCATGTATTTGAAATTAAGGAAAGCCTGAATTGGTCCAGTTTAACCGGTATCTGGAAGTTTCCTCAAGAACAATATTTTCGTTGTGAGAAGTTGTTATAGAAGTTGCAAGTCATAGGGAAATGGAGAGAAAGTCAATGTGAAAAGGTTTCTCTTATTGCTACAGCGGCCTTAAGAATTACTGAGAACAAACTCAATTACAAGAAGACTAATTTTGCTGGACTTCAGAGAAGAGTCCAGGAGACCCAAAAGCCACAGAAGTACGGAGTCAGCTCAGAGCAATCTCACCTGACTTCTCAGCTGTGTGATGGCCATTTCTGCCAGTGCAAAGCAGATAGGTCTGTACTTCCTGATACCAAAACCACTAAGAACTATTTTCAGAAGTTGTCTGAGAGAGGCACCACAGATTTATAATTAGGGTGTAATGACAGTTTTCATCAGTCAAAACCTACTTTTTTTTCCATAAACTAATTCTCATTTCATTGCTTTTAAAACAGGCATAGTGTGTCATAAAATTTGAGCTATCTTCAAAAGAATGCAATTATCACTTAAGTACAACAGGCGATTTTTTTCAAAAATACAGACAACATCTGAGCATTTAAGAGTTTTCCTTGCCCCTTACATTAGGGAAAGCTACTGAATAATCAAAAATTATATTTGACTCAAAAGTCTTTGCACAGTTTATTATCCATTAAAGAAAAAATTAAAGAAATTACAAGTTTCAAATTCTCTCTCTATATAATGACCAAATTATTTTATTTCAGAAGTACTCACTCAGTAGATATTATGCGTCTACAATCACGAGTCAAATTTTTAAGTTAAAATTCCTATGTGTATCACTAGATGGCATGTGCCCAACTTGTTGGTGAACTTCTGGTTAGAATTTTATGTAGGATGATATATGCAAAGACTGTTCTGCAGCTAAGGACTACTAGGAAAGTTAAGACATGGCTTTGAAATCCTCTAATTATTAGCCTATTCAATTTTACATTTAGGATAAATGTTTTCAAAATGTTTCAAAATAATGATGTCCAAACCAAGGAAGAGCTCTTCTTATTTACAGGCAGCCAGGAAAAAAAAAATAAAAAAATTATCGGATGTCTCGAAGAGCTGCAATTTGCTTAGAATTTCCAAGCCAGCTTTCTTGTCCTGATTGTGTATATGTGTTTGAAGTATTTTAAGTGGTTGAAATACAGAATAATTCAAAGCTTCACAAACTAACATTCTGTTTTATGTTTATTTTGGGAAATACATTTGATCATTTGAAAGCCTTGGCTAGATATAAAGGGTTATACTGACTGCTGTTTTTGGTTTGGTTGTGGTTTTGTTTTTTTTTAAATATTCTAGTTTTCAAATGGAAGAAGCAGGCAAGTGAAGACTT
>JAOXJM010000063.1:16511315-16532838 GCA_026413425.1 Tringa solitaria
ATTTATATAAAAACTGAGACAAATTAAATAAATATCTGAAAAAAATCAAAAAAAGCAAGAGTGTGCTTAGTTATTAACCCTCCCCCCCCCCCCCCCTCAAACATCAAGTATTTCTGTCAGGTACTCCTTTATGAATTATAACTCCTTCAGGGTCTGTCTGGAACATTTTAGAACACACATCTGACAACTAAGAGTAGTTTACTTTGGATTAGCAATTCATTGGCCTGGGCTTGTTTTTGTATGGTTTTTTTTAAGCAGAAATCCTCCATCTGTGTGTTGCTTACTCAGGTAAGAGACTGTCTGTGCACCTGCCTTCCTGTTTCATGCATTTGATAAGGTTTTGGCTTTACTGGTTAGCATTTCCATGATACAAAAGGTAGAAATGAAAAATCCAAAGAGGTTGTTCGATGGGAGGGAAGAGGTTTTCAGAAGCAGTTTTAGGAAACATTTTGATTCTTTTTCATAAAGAAGCTTCTCTAGGAGGCACCCTGGAGAATGGAGTCATGATAACTATCCTTTCCACACAAACTCCATAAATCTGAGCCCCTGGAACAAATAAAAATACAAATGATCTCAGACACTCAAACAGACAGATCACCTGGGGTTGTTTCCCTCTGCAGTGTTATTTGGCAGGCAGCTGGGCAGTTCTCTTCCCCACAGCTTGCTACATCTGCAGGTCTTCTGCCCTTTTTCTCTTTTGGCTGCCAGGTCAGCTCTCTTTCCGTTCCCAGCTGACAGGCTGATTCTCCCTTTCAGCTCCTCATGCCAAGCTTGCTCTGCCTGTCGCAGAGCTGGCACATCTCTCCTGTCTTTCGGTTGCAAGTCCTGTGCCCCACTTACAGGGTCTCCTTTCCTCTCATCTGTGGTCTTTGTTCTCCTTTCGTCCGCATGTTTTCAGTCCCCAGTGTTTCAGTAAGTGGAGTGGCAGACTGCAAAGTGATTATGCTAATGCAGGAGGCAGGGACACAGATTTTCTCTCATTTTGCAGATCCCTGTGTCTCAGCTCCCTGGGTGATGCACCTCAGGTTACTGAATGAGGGGGTAGCAAGGACCTGAACTCAGCTTCCTCTGGTCCTAGATAGCAAATTTGATTGTTTGGGATGTCCCAGGCATCTTTCTAGACTCCTAGGAGGCCATGTAGCACTGTTGCATTTACCATCTATATTAGCTCTATCACCCACTGTTGGATTAGGTCATACCCTAAAAGTTTCCTATCGGTAGCAGGGGAGACTGTATTTCTAAGAGCACTGCACTGCCTACAAATCCATCAGCTGGATGAAGGGGAATGTCAGTTTATGAGGAGTGATGGGTTTTGAGCAGCAACTTGCAGTGAAAAATGCAGATGCAGTGATTAAAATAGTTTGCTAAACATTCCTGTAAGAAAAACAGGTAAAAAGTTTCTGAAAAAGCTATATCATTTAACCTTCACATAAAAGATTCTGTTTTGATTTTTTTAATTCAAAATGTTTCAGTTTTTATTATTTCCAAATAGTTATGTAAACTTTTTTTTTTTTAAACAGGAACTGAGAGGAATTGCTGTTTTTGAAAAAAAATTGCACTGAATTGATTTCAATAGCTGTCCAAGCCCTCCAATTTTTTATAAACCAATGTAAACCTTCTGCTAGAAGAAGACCGGCCAAATGCTTTCTAGTGCTCTTTAAACTCCAGTCACATAGCTCTGTTGGACCTCACCTAAAGAAATGGGCTAAGAGATTTCACGGTTACCCAACACATATTCACAGTTTGTTTCCCTTGGATACAATATGGTTAATGCCTCAAAAGGTATGTGAATGTAGCATTTTAGTTTGGTCTTTTTTTATTTTTTGCTTTGTTATTAAAAGCAGCCTGAATCACTGAAACAAAATGCATGTGTGGAATGACATGGGACAAATAATTTCAGAGACTGGGAATGATTTTTGATAACACTTGCTGTGGCCAGACATTATTAATTCTTCTGATGTTCATTGTAATGATGAAATAATGAAGAACTAATGTGTTATTAATGAGGTGGTAATGCTGTATATACTTCACAGAAGTTCCATTATAATTGGCCAATCAATGTACCATTGTTTTAAATTGTTAATTTGTTTTTAGGAGAAAATGTAACATAAGTTAACAAATGTAGTTTTAAACAAGGCTGAGGCCAGCTATTTTCCAATGACCTTTTAGGCTCTTTTGAAAAGCTTTGCCAACTTTTTCAATTACAAAGCGAGAAGGCAGACTGGTTTCAAAACAATTATAAAAGCTGCCAATAAATTTCACTCAACTCTTCTTACTTAAGAACAAGGTCAGCAATGAGAGAAAAAGAGTGCCTTTGAAGCTCAGTATGCCAGTTTTTAATTTAACGGGTGTAGCTGTAAATCATAAAAACAAGCTTTGGATTAATGTGGGCACCATGAGATCTCCCCAAAAGGCTTGGTGTTTGAAGCAATTGTGCTTTTTAAGGAAATGCAGGTCTTCTAAAGGAGTCTAAAATTGGGCACCAAAATTTAGTGGAATTTCAATATCTTTAGTTTTTATTGTTGTTATTATGACTGTGTGATTGTCCTGTTCTTTTTAACAAACCATTAAACTCTTCATATTAGGAAACCAGAAAAGCAGAATGTAAGGAATCACAGGCTCAATAGTAAGAAAATTCATGGCAATTCATCTCCCTAGAGCATCTAAGCTTAAAAGAATGTGCTCAAAAACATCTCTGGGTTATCAAATTAACTTAATATGGGGTGGGGAAAGTCTTCTAAGTTAAGGATGTAATTTCTCCTATACTTGCTTTGATACCAAAATTAATAGTTGTGCAGTCATTTATACTGCAAGCACCCGCAGTACCTACCCGCTGCACTACTGTACAGATCTGAACAGAAAATTCCATTTGCTGTAATATGTTTAAATGAGGTTGAACTTTCTCAGAAAGTATACATTTTATAACCAGAATCACTTTTAGACTGCCATCTTGTTACATCTACATTGTGATTGCCTAAATCTTGCTAATCGAGATCTAGTGTAACAACGTCCATTGCAGTCACCAAACTGATTAAGCGTATGAGTTTATCTCTATTGCAATATCTGTCTCCTGGTATATTTATGCTGCTCAGCGCAGGGCAAAATACTACCTACACCGACTCACTCCTTGTACTTCTTTATGCCCTTGTTCTTATCTATGGCCAAGAGAGGTAGTTACAGCTTCCCTGCTGAAGCCACTTCCTTCCCTCATGCCTTTAGTCAGGGCACAGATTGATTTGGAGCACTAATGCTGACCTCAGCTGTTGTTATACAGCCATTCTATCATTTCAGTGAAATTATATTGGTTTGGGCAAATTTCTCAAAAATTTAAGTCAACAAGCTCAGACCCGCTAACACAGCCAGATATACTTTAAGACAATCCTGTTTCCATGAAAACAGAAGATTCTTTGTTCATTCCAAGCAGAGAACAAAAATACTTCTCAGAAGTGGGTGCACAGAGATTTTGCCTTCTATTTCTTACCACTTCTGAATTTCTTACATGCTTTCAAGATGTTACTTTCATCTTAGGATAAATTCCCCATGTCTCCTCCATAGGAGATGTCAGTGTGCCATACTGGTCTACCTCCGTTAATGCGTAACAGCTTCCCTGGCTATAGCAGTGTCATTCTGAATACAGACTTAAGTTCAATGTCTGCCAAGTGTCACATGAAAACTAATCTTGAATAATATTCATACAGATATTTTGAGCTTTAAAATACTAAAAGGCCAATTAAACTGTTCCTAAACTGTTTGGAAGTTGAGCTTTGGTATCCTTTCAAGGGAAGCAAGAGGAAGGATTCAGTATTTATTTTATTTTGTCAAATTTTTAATATCTGAATGTACGTCTTTTAGCTTTGTTTCATCTCTAATTAAGTAATGATTTTTAAAAAGAATAGGTTTAAACTGCTTGAACACTTTAGAGGGAGTTCATTCTACTAACTTTAACTAGTTATACAATTTATTTTTTATAATGTAGTAATCTGAAGTGTTTCTCAAAAGAAAATTACCATCTTTAAATTTGATTTTCTAAAAAATGTTATAAGCATTCTACATGATCCTATGCTGCTTAAGAAACCTACATTTAATCTTTCTCATAATGCAGTTATCTTAGACATAAGATTTTAATACTATACTAAAATATCTCCTCATTACCCTACACTAAGGCTGCCTAAATAACACTTTGAAATCTAGTGTTCAAAAAACATAGATCTTTCACTGGAAGTAATGGGTGGTATGAATTTTGGTTCTGAGCCTTACAAAAAATTGCATTTACATATTTCTGTTAACCAACTGAGTATGTAAACTCAGTCCAGAAAAAACAAACAAACAAAAAACTAAACAACTTTTTACACTCACATCTTCAGCGTAAAATGAGCCAACTTACATATTTCCTATATTCCTGAGAAATATTTGCATATTATATTAGTAGAAAAATGTTTCTAAAGAAATCACTCAGCATGGAAAAACTTTCTCTAGCAATGATGTATTATTCTCATATTCACCCGCAGGAAAAGAACAATGTGTTTAAAACTGTATAAAAAAATGAAGGAAAAAAAAGTTCTATAACATATGCAGTCCCTTTAAAATGACTTCACTTAAAAATGGTGTAAATCAAAAAAAATTGAGAACATACAAGCATTGATTTTGTTCTTCAGGCAATACACCTCACTAGGTATTTTTCACAATTCAATTTACATCTACCGCTAACACGGTATCAGCACAGCACCTTGAGTCAGCTGGCACGACATGCTAAATAACTAACGGGAGAATTCCCAATCTGACATATACCACTACTGCAGGGCATTGCATGGCGGGAAGGTTTGCCTCCTAGTAAGTGGATAAGCACTTAGGGGGACCGAGGCTGATGCTGACAGCAAGGGGGCACTAAAATTGTCCCTCGCCCTACTCCCAATCAGAGCTGGAGAGAGGGATTTGTTCCAGCTTTCCTTATGAAATTTAAATTCTAATGTTCTTGAAATAAATACATCTGCTTTCTTTGTTGAGTAATATTCTTGTCCTACCTATGCCAACAAAAAACCAAAAGAAATAAAGAGTCAAGCAGATGAGAATGGTCTCAATCTCTTCTCAAAAAAATCATAGTGTGCAGGATATTATATCTCATGTTGTGCACGTTCCCAATCTACAAAATCCATTGAACACCACTCTGTACTTTTTGTCAGAAAGTTGCTGCTTCCATAATCCAAAGTGTCTTCACTTTGGCAAAACAAATCACAATACTATTTTAAAGGCTCTCCAGTCAATTAAATACCTTTGTGTTTTAATGGTCACATAACTTCATAAGGGCCTGAATACTGCTCTTATCTCGTAAGATGCAGAAGCAGCCATGGTGCTGTTACAATACTGTATTATTTTGATTTTCCCACTAAGCAAAAATCCATTGAAACCAACAGTGCAGGCAACCTATACATTCTAAACAGACTTTGCATCATAAAAATAATATGTAATAAACTCTTTCCCAGGCAGTTCACAGAGCAACGCTCTAATCACATAAAACACAGAGGGTTTAGAGCTTTATTTTAGCCTCCTTTACAGAGGGTTCTCTAATGTAAAACAATTCTATCTCATTGCATTCTCAGTTTACCACTTAGTCCCAGCCATTTTTGGTCTGCTCTAGGTTTTGCTGGAATATGGGAATACAGAAAAAGGTTCTCTGTTCTCCTCTCTTGCATAAGTACAGGGAGAAGAAAGAGATAACTGAGCAGAAAAGAGGTGAAGAAGAACCCGGTTACTCTGCCTGTGTTCAACCATGTTGACAGTGCAGTACCCCAGCTCCAAGATGTTCCCCTGTTACTTCAGGGACATTTGTACAAGTGAAAGCAAGTGCAAAGGGACAATGAAAAATGAAATAAAATAGGTAGTTAATTTGCAAAAAGCAGTTGGTCAAATGAATATTCATAGTTATGATTTTCAATCTATTTCTAGAAGCATAATCCAGCACTTCTGGACTAGAACTGCAATGCAATTTTTTCCAAATATAAAGCTGGGCAGATTCCCTAAAAGTACGTTTCCCTTTAAAATTGCTACAGGTCAGGAATAATAGAAAATGATCAGCATTCTCAACATCACATGATTTTGAAAGCATGAATTTAAATATTCTGAACTCAGAAAAAAACAACACAGGGACTTCTATAATTTCCTATTGGGTAAAGCTGTATTGAATCCCTGGAGCTGCTTACATACTCCTAACTTTTTACATTAGCTATGTAACTATTCCAAGAATAAATGGATATTTTTTTTCCCTTTCATCCCCACTTCCCTTCTGCCTCCAGATAGCTGCAGTCCTGGTTTTTTCACTCACAGAGTTGATTTTTATTAAATAGCGTTTCAATGAGATGACACATGGTCAAATCTGCCTTGTAACTTATATTCTTCAAATAATCAGCTAACAGAAGCTTTGAGTCTCCCCACATCATTGTGTCAGTGTGTCCCAATCCAATGGAAAGGAAACATTCCTGAGGGGTGAATGGGATGCGAGTGAGGGATGGGAAGAGACAAAAAAAGACATGGTCAAGGTGAGTGACAGTGATATATGGTGCTTGCTAGCTAGATACCTGTCACATAAGACCTCCAATTGATTTTGTAGCAGCCATCAAATAAATAAATAAAAGTCTCAGCCTATGCCTACCTAGCAAATTGTTCCAGCATTTAACAGAGAAGAGGGCCTAACCCCGGCACTTTGCTCTGATAGCTGTGGTCATTTTTTATACTTACTTTGCATTCAAACAGGCTGCTACAAATAGGAATACAGAATGGAAATCAGGCCCCTTACATATATTTAAAATGCTAAATCTGACTTTAAGGCAATCAAGGTTATGGTTGTCTTCATATGTAAAAACCCTACCACATTAAAAAGTTTCCTAGGTTTCAGCAACAACAAAATTACCACTAATTTATGAAAACTGTGTTAGTGCCTCCAAACCTTTGTCGTAAATTATGCATGTGAGCATGAAAATGCTAATGAAAAGAGGATTTCATTTACAAATGATTAGTACAAATTCAGCAGTCACTACAGTTATGGCAGTCTAATTTATTTTCTTGTAAAACATGCTGTTTGTCAGGTTATGGCCATTTATTTCTATACTGCTGAACATCAACTTCTTGGACTTAATGACAAATTATCTTTTTATCCAAATAAATGTTCATTTTCTTTTTAGAAGGTCTTAGTTAAATGAAGTCCTTGGGCTCAAAGTCAACTTTCTTGATTAAAACATTCGTAGGAGGGCTGCAATGAAAATGATGCCCTTTTGTACAAAAGGAATTTCTGAAATTACTGTGATTTCTAAGACTTCTACTAACGTGTTGAAGAATACAATCACCTTCAACAGAGCTCATCAAAGAATTTTTCACTCAGCACACAATTTTTAATTTATTCTTTCTCCTCACTTTATAAGGCTTTTGCTAGGGATTAGTCCTCCTGGAAAAAACTTAGTAAGTCAGCATTCCAAGAGCATTCTACAGGCCTCTGAAAGAGATGAGAAGAATCCATAGTGCAAGACTATATAATGTGGTGTTTTTTTCCCAAAGATCCATGCTGGCTGGAAAATCAATAATGCCTTATATGAAATAGATCCAAATAGAAATGAAAACAAGGGGTTCTATGGAGTTTTAAAAGAATATTGTAGAAATCACTTCAAAGTTTCTTATTAAATAGAGAATGCGGATCTTCTATGTATTTGTTAGTGGTGTTGTCGTTTTGTGGGTTTTGTTGGAAGCACTTGAAGTAGAAACAAAATGTTCTATGCATGAATTTGCTACTGTCTGCTAAATGCTTTGAAATATTCCAGGCTAGAAAGTTTCAGCACGGAGATTCCCCATTTAGATGCAAAAGGCGATTTTTGTCCTTTTGTCTGTGTTTTTTCAGTAGTTCAGTAGAAGGTTTCCATCTGAAGTTTGGTCTAGTCGATAAAAATGTTTGGGAGCCCAGAAAGCCTGAAGAATTAGATTTTTTGGTTATAGAATTCTGGCCTGCAAAACACACACTCCAGATGCCTACAAAATCAGACCGTAAACAGACTATTAAAAAATAGTAAAGCCTAAAGTTGTGGAAAACAGACTTCCTTTAAGCCTAGATCAGACAATGATTCTAATTGCACAATCTACTCAATCAAATATATACATAATGTGCAATGCACATTTGCCTTTGACAGCTTTATTTGCTCATTAAACATTTATGTTAGATGGCTTTTAGCATCTTTGTCCATGACATTCATCTAAACTTGGCTAGAGAGTTAACAGCTTAAGTAGTCCCATATTTTATCATATTAACCTCTCTTTGGATTTTTACAGAGAAGATGTGATAAAAACCAACCTAAATTGTGCATTTCAAAATTCAATATTAAGAGTGCTTTTGCTAACATTAATTGCTTGGGTTTTTTCATATTATTATGTGGCATGGCTCCTTTCTCTGATAACTTGTTAACAGCAAATTGATTATAATCACTCAGTCTAAAATGGGATTCCTTTTATAAGCAAATCAAGTACATGAATATTGGGAAGGGTTTAGCTATCAAATTAACATTGTAACTGGCTTGGAAACTATTTCCTACCAAACAGCACACGGAAAGATTTCCAGGAAACTCATGCTATTCATAGTACTTTAAATAGCATTTTAAAACAATTATTCATATACTTATGGTTTCTTGTTCTATTAGCTAAATGCATCTACTGCAAATCTAGCTAAGTGAAGGAGCAGAGATGAAGGCAGGAGTGAAACACTTCCTATCATTTGATGATCAGAATCATCAGAAGTTACCCTAGGCCATAAGCCTTTAACAGTATATCAATTAAAACCTCTGTGTTTTTAAAGTTGCTATATGAAATAGTATCAAGGAGTTATTCAAACAGACATTATGATGATGTACATGCAACATGCATGCCTGAAAACAACAGAAATCCAAAGTATACGATGTACAACAAAGACAAAGAACTGTAGAATCTGAGGTCTTCTAGCAGCCTTATTCCAAGGGGATCTCCTTCTTAAGAAGCTCCTCCTGTTTTCCGATAACATTGTGAAGACTTGCTAAAGTGTTTAAATTGGAATGCTATTTGATTATCACTAAATATCTTCAAGCTTACTTTAGTAACAGATTTACATGCAAACACTGCACATCTGAAGAAAAGACTCATATCAGGCAGAGGAGTTTTAAAGGCAGATTATGCAGAAGACATTTTCTGAGGCAACAAAACTTATCGCAAAAGTGTCCTCTTATTTTTTGTTGGGTTTTTTTGTTATTTTTCAGTAGCATTTATGAACTTAGCTGCTTGTTAGTTTGCTGTCCATATCACCAGTTTTTCACCGTACTTCAGTGTAATAGGTACCTGTTTTCAGGGGACATGGTTCTTTTCCCAAGCAGCTAACAAGGGAAGATAAGAGCAGGTGGATGCAGAAAGAAGACTTCCATACCTAACAAAGCCTAAACACCCTGCTGATTGGTAAGATACAGAACTTCATTATGTTCACAAACTCCAACCTGATGGCTCAGAAACTTCTCAGAGAAATATTAAGAAAACAAAACCAGGTATGCAACAGTGAAAAAATAATCAGGACAGATAAAGAACATCTAAAAGCTGGAAAGCATGAATAATTTATTCCCTAGAAGAACATGATACCAGTCACCTGTCAGTTTTTCTTTCATACCAGTCCTCCTTTCTCTGGAAATATATATCTTAATTTCAGCCATATATACACATAATATCTTTTGTTGTTCCTTGCTAACAAAACAAAGATAATCTAGTCTTAACCATATGAAACAAATTACCAACTGATTTATCTTCCAGAACAATTCATCGTCTTTGCTTCCTTGCAAATAGACTCCACAGAAGCTGTGAGGCTTCCCTAATAACACACAAAAGTTAAAAATTTGGTTGTGATGTTAGTAATTTCGCAAAAATTGATGGTAATTTGATAAGGTTAACAGATGCTGTTCCATCATTAACAGAAACTGGCTTTGAGATTGGTCCATGTTACACAATATCCTCCCAAGCTTCCCACTCAGCTGGCTCATCAGTCATACCTACTTTATTTTCTTCTTTTGGAAACTAGCTTAAGCATTTTGATGCATAATTGTCTGATCATGAAGATATGAATATTATCTAAGGGAAAATCTATTCCTGATGTGCACTGTGTAAAGCAGCTATGACGGTGACAGTTGCTAGGACAGACTGGGAGAGAGAGGACCAGTACAGGAATAACTAATCTGACATGTCACATACTGGATGTGCTGATAGTCAGCCAGATTGTCATCACGCATTCTTAAGGTCTTTAATTTAAATACACCTTATGGAAAGCATAAATGGAGATTTGGGAGAATAGCAGCAATGGAAATGATGGATGTGCAGCCCAAACATTCCCTTCTTCGCATTTTCTATACCTTCTTTGTAATCTGTCAGAACTTTAGCTAGAAGGAAACAGTTTAAATCAAAGCTAGCAGAAAGAAAGATTTCACCCCTAGTTATATCCCATGTATCACTAAATTTTGCATAAATCTACTGTCCTGAGCATGTTCACAAGTGCATCTAACACAGACCATAATCATTTTGTACTGGCAAAGTATTTATTAAATGCTCTTCCGAAGGAAAGGATCCAGAAGAGAATAAAACATTAAAAGCCTTCAGGAAACACATCCTAGTGGATTGGTGTCTGGTTTGTCTGAGTTTCCAGCTAAGATTAGTGAGCATGACCTGACTGAACTGTGCAAGACAGAACAAGCTATCATACTTGCAGGTACAAGATTGACATAAAAGACGTTTTCCTCCTTTTCATCTCCCCCAGCAATCACATACCTTTGCTGGAAAGTGGCCTCTATGACAGAATGCAGATGGATGATTAGCTGTGTACAGTGCAAATACCAGGCTGGCATTTCAAAAAATTGAGGGGATTCGGAGAAAGCTTGTAAATCCTCACAAAAATACTGATAAGTTTGTTCTTTACCTTATTGATATAAAAAAAGGCATTCAGAATGACAGAACAGGATGATGAATGACATGGAGATATGCTGGTCAGGTATTTTAGCCCAACATTTGCTGAGTTTCTCACAGTTCAGCTGTCGCATGTTTAATATTGCACTTCTCCAACGGAGATTAACTTTTTCAGCAGCAAAGTAGACAGAACAATGTTTATGATGGTATCTGATTTATTATCATTGAACTTGTTATTCAACATATGCAGTTAATTAATTTGAATTTCTGGTGCTGATGTGTGACTGCCTGAGAAAGCACCTTTCTATAGTTTTGCATGAGTTCCTGAGGTGCTGCTGCCTTCACTCATCATAGAAAACTTGTCTGGAAGTACATGCTCAATGAATTATCTGGGGCAACAGTGCAGCTGCTCCTCTTCAATACTTCAACTGTATATGTATTTCATCTACACTAACAGCTGCAAATTGCACATAGAATTTTGGGAAAAAAGAACCTTTTAGAAAAAGCCAATTTTATTTTTATCATTTTGCTAAGTAGGGTTGTGATAAAATCGCCTATTGCAAGAATCAGAAGAAGCCTGTTTTGCTTATATAATGCAATATGGCTTTATTAGTATTACATTGGGCTTATAAAAAGACTTGGATGAGAGCTGCAATGGAATGTCTGATAAAAATTTCAATAACTACACCCATCTTTCAATAAATGCACAAGGAAAAACTATACAGCACTGTGTAAACTAATCTGATTATCACAAAACCCTCTATATTTTTTAACTCTGTTTTTTCTACTGCCAGATTTTCCACTAGGAAGGTCTTTAACACCTTTTGGAAGGAAAAAAAAAAGAGAGATAAAAAGAAGAGAGGCATTTTCAGCCTTCTCTGCAAACTACCTAGGGTGGGGGTGACAATAGCTGGCAGTGGGGCAGTAGTAGTATATTTGAATTACGGAACGCTTAAAAAGTGTGAACTACCTTTAATTGAGAACTTTATGAAGGGATCCAGCATGATAGTTATCAATTCCCTTCTGTGGATAGTTCCAGTAGAATATATCTCTCTCTATATATATATATCTCTGAAAACTGTAAATTGTGACATTATTAGGGAGGAGAAATAAAAATTAAGATTACTTTAAGGTATTTCTCCCCAGATATTTTTTTTTCTTCTCAACACCTGAGTTTAGTATAATAGAGATAAGAAACTGATTTCAAAAGAAGCTTCACAGCCTCTCTGCTCTGTAAAAAAAAAAACAAAAAACCACCTAACAAACTTGTATTTTAATCTTCCTTTTTTGTAAAAAATGTTATTTAATGTTTAATTTCTGCTTTTTCATACTCAATGGCTGAAGGAGCCTAGAAAAAAAAATCCCTAACCTAAATTGGGAGCAATCACCATGTTTTATTAACTGTGAGGATTATCTTCGGGAGAGCAATCACAAAACTATTGAATATTTTACTTTTCTCATCTGTGATCTTTTCTTCTGTCTCATTAGAAAACAACCCATTGAATAAATCATTCAGTGCCCAATTCTGTCTATTCAGCTCCTATTAAAGACATTGTAAGAGCACTCAGCATCTAAAAGGGACAGAATTCTCATCAGCCTCATCTTTACTGCAGTCTTCAGCATCCAGTTTCTTCCAATCTACCTATTAAATTTCTAAATCTCTTTTTAGTTTGATGTGTGTATATGTGTTCCTTTACTGTGTTGCTATAGATCACACAATGACATGTTAACGATTCATATAATTAAACTAAGTTAGTTGATTATTTGATATGCAGGTTGATAGATAGTTTCTAGAACTCCAAATTAAAGATCAGGAAACAAAATTTCCTCAAAAAGAGAAGGGCAGTTGAAATTTTGCTCTGAAAATGGTTTGGGCTGTTTCTTTAATGGGAATACTACAATTACTGTTAGTAGGAAAAAAAAATCATAGAAAAAGATCTTCCACCCTCTGTCTCTTTTATTAGTGGAATAATTTAGCTGTTATTCTACTAATGCTTATCACTAAAACAGCAGCACAAATATTTTTGCTATTTTCTTTTTCCTCTCTCCCTAGTTTTCACATGAGTTTGATGACTGATTAGCCTCTGGGTTCTTTTATAATTTGTGGTAGTGCAAGAAAGTATAGCTCCAGGAGATGTGTAATCTCATTGTCTGTACCACAGGAGTTAGGATTATATGTAATCCCATTTTCTCAGACCACAGCAGGTGCCAGTAGAGGTACACAACATTTTAAACAGAAAAATCTGGCTCTAGAAGATGTGCTCTGACAATACCTGATGAAGGTCTGAGAGGAATGGAAAGTGCTCTCTTTGATTTCAGGGCACTGCTCTTCATAGTGCCCTCTGGTTTGGAGTAGCACACTTCTGAGATTCAAAGGGCAGTTCCAAAAAACATGTTTTTGATCAAGCTACAAATACCTTTACAGGAGTTTACTCATATCTTACATTACATACAATGGCTCCATCACAGATTGCTGCCAGTGATTCCTTTTGTCCTATACCATGCTCCTCACAAATGGCAAAGAATACTATATCATTCATTTCTGATCATATATGAGATATTTCCAACCAGCAAGCTGTAGAGACACAAGGCAAGGCTACCTGGCCTGAAATCATACTGCTGGTTATCGCATTTCCATGTGCCGTGGAGGAAACAAAAGAGATTCCCCTCAGAGCTGCCCATGTTCCTCAGATTAGGTATAAATATGGTTTTACTGGTCAAGATGGAAACGCTGGCTAGAAAAACATGAAAAATATCATCCTAGATGAGATAATTTGCTGTGTGGCAGGTCTGCTAATTTCACATTTGAAATAGCCTATGAAGCAGTTCTGATGGTATACTATAGCAAAACATGAATATAACTTTTTATGTCTAAAATATAAAAACTATAAAATAGAAAAATGTATTACAGACTTAAAAAATAATGAAGAAACATTAAGCTTTGAGGATTCTATTACTTAGGATTATTTCAGGAGTTTGTTTAATTTTGTCATTAGTTTCATTATGGGAACAAGTTCCATGGGAACACAGGAAAAATTGCTGTGCTGACAGCTAGTGATGATTGACTCTCTTTTTGATATGAATGAGTTGCCTGTAGTTTATCTAAATAGAAAACCATGCAGAAAATATCACAAACATAATGAACATTTGAAATACTTCTGTCATTTTACTATGTTACTTGGCTTTTAACAAGTGATTTTAACAAGAAAGTAGGTATCATGTATTTTAGTTAAGTTTAAAGTAGATTTAGAGATGCAATTTGCAGATTGCCAGAATCCATTAATGTGATGTCTAGTTAACATATGGAACTGTACCTTTGAGGTAGGATGAGCCATAAAAGAGGCTAGAAGCATTAAGCCAAAAGATCTGATTAACTGCTCATTGTGTACAAACAAACCATCCAAAAAACTGTAACCTGACCCGAACTATTAAGAAAATTACAGATTCCGGTAATAACAACAAAAAAAAAAGATCTGAAAGACGTGAAACATTAGTTTCATTTGAAAATAAATCGTCGTTTAATGCATTCACTGCAGTAGTGCAGTGTCAGAAGCCTGATTACTCAGTCTTATTCTCTTAGCTTTCAGGAGGAAAAGCGGCCGTGCAGAACCACAATGACTAATGTACCTTCTAGTAAAGTATGCACCAGCCTTACACTGCAGCACAACATTAACTAGAGTAACTTTACTGTATTATTACTACCTTTACCACTAATTTCTAATGATTTACGGCTTCTTTCTTTAAAGATATTCTTAACCCTGCCTTTCTTTTTCAGCCTTAAAAAAATTATTTATACTTTCGTGCTGAAATGACATTTAGCTCCATTGTAAACAATCAATTTAGAACACAATAAAGCTGTTGGAAAAAATTAATATACAGCTGTGCCGATACATAATTAAGGTTTCTTGACACTTGTTGACTAAAACATTTTCCTGAAATTCACTGTACCCCATGAGTTTTAGGGCAAATAGGTAGTAGAACTTAACTCCCATCTGCTCAATGGCTTTACCAGGCTAAAGTTAAACAGCTCTCACACCCTCAAACCACATTTGCATCAACCCTGTCCTTTTCCTGGCTTCCTTCCTTTTGCAGGTTCCTATTTTTAGATTGAGATTCCATAGCTTCATTTCTCTCTTGTCACTTTACCTGCTTCATTTGCAGATAATTCTGCTTAGTCTAATTAGGCCTTCTCTCTGTCTAACCATAAAGAGGGGAATGGGAGTAACAGCAGAGTAACTCAAGAGGACAAAACCCCATCAGCCTTTACAGTTATATACTGCTGATATAAGACACTTAAAGGTAGACTCATGTGTATCAGAATGATTTGTAAAAATACACTAGTGTGTATATATAGCTTTTTAGTGAGAAATAGGGATGTACCATATACTCTTAGTAAAAAAATTTTGCCAAAACAATTTTCATTGAAAGTTGTCATTAATAAAACATAATTGCATCTTGAAGAAAAGCTGTAGAGACCAACATAAGAACAGCTAAAAATGATAAAATTAAGAAAGATATTCTGCTCCCACCCAAAGAATGTTAAAGTCCTGGTCTATGAAAATGAAATGGGATCCAGTACCCTTTGAGGAAGAGATAATTTAAAACTCAATGCTGATGCCAAAGAACTTTTACAGTAATTGTAGATTGATAGCCTACATTTGTTTCCCAAGATCTCTCACACAGAAGATTATAGCAAGCACATGTGACAAACCACCTGTAAGGCAATAGCTTACAAGATGATAAGTTACTTCTAAATATAGTGTCCTGCCAGTAGTCTAGATTTGACAAATCTTCCTATATTGATCTACACAGTTTGATCATTGCTTTCAATGTAAACTTGATCCAGTAGCAACAGTGTCACTTAAAAATAATGGAAAGCATTAACAGATACAAAAAATTAAAAATTAAAATTAAGAGGACACAGACGAATCCATACAGCTTTTTCATTGCATTGCCTTTTGTTAATCTTTGGGTTTACTGAACTGATAGCTACTGTAAAGCACATAAGATTGCTTGACATCCAGTGTCTTGACAATCGGCATTTTCAACAGTATGTTAAATCTGGGTTACATGACGATATGTACGTTTAGTAACACATGCCACAAGAATGTAAACCTGAATTTTTTCCTTTAAATTTAGACAGGAAGCACAGCAGCATTTCCATCCCTAGAATGGAATTTGCCATACTGATACTAACCAGATCTAATCAAGGCACCTCCAAAAATTTCTATTCTTTCATGTTACTTTATACAAATAATAAAAAGCCAGCAGAAAACAAATTGCTTAACAGTAGAAACAATATTATTTAGATTGTCTTACAGCCTGATGGCCTCTGATGCACATTCATGAACTGAACAGTATTATCTGCCATTAATACACAGTTTTCATCAATAGATTTCACAGCATCTTACAGAGGAGGCACCTACTATTCTTTCCAGCTTGTGACCAGGGAATAGAGATTTTTAAAGGTGTCCCAGTTTAACTGCAGTAGCCAGCTAAGCACAACAGAGCTGCTCACTCACTCAACTTCAGTGGGACGGCGAAGAGGATCGGAAGGGTAAAAGTAAGAAAATTCATGAGTGAGTTAAAGACAGCTTAAGAGGTAAAGCAAAAGCTACACATCTAAGCAAAGCATAATTAGAAATTAATTCACTTCTTCCCAAGGGCAGGCAGGTGTTCAGCCATGTCCAGGAAAGCAGGGCTCCATCACATGTTACTGTTACTTGGGAATACAAACACCATCACTCCAAGCGTCCCACCACCCTTCCTCTTTCTTTCCACCAGCTTTTGTTGCTGAAAGTGACCTTGTGTGGTATGGTATATCCCTTGGTCAGTTGGGGTCAGCTGTCCAAGCTGTGTCCCCTCCCAACTTCTTGTGCACTCCCAGCCTACTTGCTGACAGGGCAGTCTCAGGAGCAGAAAAGACCTTGATGCTGTGTACGTACTGATCAGCAGTTACTGAAACATCAGTGTGTTACCAACAGTGTTTTAATCACAAATCCAAAACACAGCTCTATCTAAGCAACTACGAAGAAACTTAACTCTATCTCAGCCAAAAACAGTACAAAAAGAAAAGCAACTTGTCTAACTTCTCCAGTAATTTCAATGGGAGATACTGTAGGAAAATGCAAATAGTGGAAATGGCTGTTTCCAGGGTTATTTCAAGTTACGAGAGCCCAACTACCAAAACAAAGCAGCCTAATTGATCTTCAGCAGGTGCATGACTGAGAAGGTTTAGTTCATAATTTTTTTTCCCTCCAATTTTTTTTTTCTCCACTTAAGAGGTGCTGAGATTAGCTTTGACAGATGTGAAGCATTCAATTAAGTAACTAACTACAGTAACTAATTTAATATTAAAAAATATCAAGAATATACAAATACAGTGCAGAGAACAGATTGGGAAACATGACAATATGTCCAATAACCAGTACTGCACAGACTACCAAACTCTGATTACAATGACTGAAATATGTATGGTGTGGGAAGGGTGCTGAAGGGGAAGGGGTAGAGAACAGACTAATTTCTGATCTTTTACTTGGTCCTTCCTGTTATGGTGAAGCTATGTGTCTAATGAAGGCATCCCATCTGACACCTAGAGTATGCCCTCTCCTTAGGAACCTACGAGAGCAACCTCAACTGAACCTACTATTTATTATTTGTTAATAGGCAGCAAAAAGTATTGCAGGTTTAAGAGAGTACAGAGATAGGACATTAAATAGAAAGCAAAGCAAAGGAAGCACAACTTAATAATTGTCAAAAGTGGCAGAATATTTATAGACTATTATAATGTAAATATGCACCCTAAAGTCACTTTTCATTGTTATAAATTGTTATACTTAGCCAGAGATACTGTGCAACTGCAAATAGAAAGCAGCAAGTCTTTATGATCCTGGATGACAGAGCTACAGGTACTGCCCAATTAGGAATGGAAGGAAATCTCTCTATCAGGCACTCTAGCTATTAAGATGCAGTGCACACTATGGATATGTCTGAAAAGTTTGCAGTCTGTGAAAGCGAAGGTGAAGGTCAAGGAGTAAGCCACAGAAACCCTGGCTACCTGCAGAGTCTGCAATCAAGATGTGTCGAGTTGATACGTTCTCATATTATTCCCCGAAACGATGTCTTTTCTTCCCATAAATGTGGTCACTGCATTGCTGATCATCATGGCTTTGTAGTAGTGTCGTGAGGTGATTTATAATACTCATGTTTTCAAGACAGCTCATCAGGGAATTGAAGCAGCTAAGATGTTGATTATCACTAGACCTGAAGCAGATCTGACAGGGAAAATACCAGCCTTCCTCAAAAAACTTTTTGCTCAGAGGTATCTGCTATAAACAACTTCGGCTCATCTGTAGTCAAGAGCAATACTGGTATATCTTGTCCAGATTTCACATTCCCTTGCTAAGTCATCTTCCCACCATGCCCCTTTATCCTTCAGTCTTGGGGTAGAAAAGATTCTTGCCAGCCCAATAAATTACCGACAATACTTTCCATTTAAAAGTTAGTCAGTCACAACATGATTTGTATAAACGTTCAGCAGCAAGTTCTTTTTCTACTAGAAGACTCTCCTTATATAGCACATTGTTTTGGCACATAGACATATTCGCCCCCCGTTAAAATATCAGAATTCTCAAATAATCATCTGAGCACAACCTTTATTTGAGTAGAGCTTTGATCTGGAAGAGCTAAGTCAGATGACTCATATGAGACCTGTGCATTCCAGATAGCCTGCTAATTTCAGCCACACAATAACAGCAAAACCTTTGACAGCAAGGGCAAATTACACATAGTTTTGAAGGTCAGCTCTCCCCCATCAGTGGTCACACATACACAACTTGGATCATTAGCAGAAGTGGTACAAAGAAAACTATCTCCCAGAAAAGACCAAACAATAGACAAAACTAAATAAATGTATGAATGAATAAATAAAAGAAACCATCATTGTGTCTGGAGTCTCTAGTAGGAGGTGGCTGAAGTGTGGTTGCTGTCATGCACGTGGCAGCAAGAATTCAGTGTGAGCACAAGTAGGTGAGCACAAGCTTGCAGCCCACAACCAACCACCTCCAATCGAACCTTGAAGCACTTGTTCTCTCTCCAACTACCTTAATTTTAAGGAGTCTGCCTTACATGAACTGAAACTGCTAGGTAGTATTTCCATCCAAACATCAGGTCCCCCAGTTTCTAATCAGAACCTCCTTTTGCTAAATAATTCAATTGATTTCAGCAAGCCCAGGACAAAGCAAGAATAAACAAACCCAAAAAATTACTATGTAGAGAGTTCAGTTCTATACACCAAGCACTTCAGTCATAGCAATAACATTTACATCCAGCACATTCTCATCTGCAGTTCAATACAGCAAACATGATAACATGGCAAAGATGGTATCAGTGGTTTGAAAAGTTTCTAGTCAGAATATGCAGAAATACAAATGAATAAACATGACTCCACACTGACCAAAGTGGTTGAATATGTGAAAAAAAATACCGATGTGCCTGAACATAAAGAGGCAAAAAGCCTGATTTTTCAAGATAGAAATCATGCTTTTAAAACCTAAGAGCATTCTTCAAGGAAGCCAGTTACACCTTAAATAAAGTTCATACACATGATAATGTCTGGATTCCCCCCAAAAAACTTTCTATAGATAATAAAGCCAGGTTTAGCGTGAGGTAAAAGGGAAGTTTCCCTTATATGCCAACAAACTAGTAAAAGACAGGGAAAACAAGCTAGGAATAAATAGAGATTAAAAATTGTGGAAGAAACTCAGTAACATTCCATAGTAGTTCATGCTGGAGACCTGGTATTTAATATATTCGTAAGGTACTTGAAAAGAATGAAGAATAAGGTGACAAAATTTGCTTAAAGCTGAAAACAGCTGAGGCTTCCTCAATATGGATAAGCATACAGTTGAGGGAGCATAGGATGACTGCATTTAGATTGATAATTCATCACAACTTGTAGCACAAGACCCTTAGGGTGTGCAATGAAAGCGTGTGGCAGCAGTTTTAAAACAAAGAGCACAGATGTAAATCAAACTTTTCCAACAAAATTCAGAACTAAAATGATGGAATACATTCCAAAAGGACAGGTTGGATGTTAATATGTAGAAAGATTAAAAATCTCTTAGACAAATGGAAGAGAACTCCCTCAAGAGCTATTAAGGAAAATGGTCTGAATATAATATTCTGGTTAAGAAGTTCTTACATTGCAGACAAAAATAGGAGAAGCCATACCTCCAGAAATATCAATATGCTTGCTCTGCTTTTACACTTTTTCTTCAAGCATTTGCTGTTGCCTGTTGTCTTTGTTGATTTCTCCAGGGTCAGCTGGACTCTCGGTCTGATCTCTTGCAGATACCCTTTTGCTCTTAGAGCTCTCTGCCCTTTGCATGCAGTTAAGACAGCTTCACCTAGGAATACACAGACATTGAACGCTGCAGTTTTCCATTTTCCCTCACAACCACTCTACTCAAAAATTGAACCTAAAGCTACTCACCTTCTGTTGTGCATGGAATAAAAATAAGACAAGAGAAAAAGTAGGAAGAGACTAATGATAGTCAAGGGATACTGCCTAAGTCAGCCTTTCAAAAAAGTATACAAGAAGCAACAAATATCACATAAACAGAAAAACCCAAAACCCTCACCCACCCACTCCACCCCCCAAAAAAGTCCCAACCAAACGCAAAGAAACAACACTTATCTATTTTGTATAATGAAAACTTATTACCAAATGAAGAATTTAAAAATAAGCTTAAATACAATTTGAATTTTCTGGGCTATATCCACATCATTACCCGATTAAGAGTAGCACTCAGAGATAACAAATAGGCTTGTGCTGTACACAGCCTTGTAAATAAAGTATGAGGGAGATAAAGTAACTTTTACAACTTTTCCAGGAAAGCTGGGAAATTAATGGAAACCACCTTAGCCCTAAGATAGTTTCTCCCAAATAGCAGAGTAAATTAACTTACATAAATGATCCACATTTCTATTGTTAGCCTACTTCCACAACTCATACTTCCTCATTTAAAGTTAGCTTGCACATAAAAACCACAGTGCAATTTCTATATAGGGCATCTTTCCTCACTATACAACACCATTAAGACCCTCCAGGATGTGTTTTACCAGCCTGCTAATCCAAACCTCACACAGCCCCACCAGCAGCCTCATATATCATACCACACCTTGAGACATATGTTAATCGACCAATAAAACACACCTGTAGCACATTAAAGTTATAATAAAATACTCTACATATTCAGTAAATTTTATATTATCAGTTTTCCATCAATTATTAATAACTAAAATAATAAATAACCTTCTGAGCAAGGTGCAATAATGTGAGGACGAAACAGTACAAAATACATTTTATCACCTTCTCACTAGAGTTCCAGTCTTTGTAGCATAGTGCATATTTTTAAGGGCTTGAAGTAAGGTAAGATTGAACTCTTCAGCTCTAAATCTTCATATTCTATTCACCAAGAGATTGCTTTGTAGAAATTAACAAAAGAACAGGCTTTCTTCTATGTATTTGAGGAGGGAACCAAACTCTTTTCAGTAGTTGCCAGTGAGAGGACAAGGGGCAATG
>JAOXJM010000063.1:16538268-16549270 GCA_026413425.1 Tringa solitaria
CCAACACCCACCTCTCTACAACCTCCTTTCAGGTAGTTGTAAAGGGCAATGAGGTCCCCCTTCAGCCTCTTCTTCTCCAAACTAAACATGCCCATGCTAAATAGCCATTTCAAGTGAAAATAAGTCATAGTGATTTTGGTTTTCAGCTCCACAATTCTAGTAGCTCTATCAAACAGGCGGCAATCACTCTGCAACTTAATTTCTAGGTAAATTATGTATGCTGCCTTACATTTTTCATAAAGGTCCTACTTCAAAGCATTTTATGTTTTCCTTCTATTTAATTAGTTATTTACAGATAACAGTTAAATAATGAACCATTAACTGTTGTATTTAGTAAATAGCTATTCAAATAGCATCTAAACTAGGATCAAAATAACTGAAAAGAGGAAAGAGATCTTTTAAGTGAGCAACTGCAAAATAATAATTTGTTCATTTTCCTGTTATGAGAAATATGAAGTATGAAAGTACAAGATCTGTGCTGTACCTTTTGCAATTTCCCAGTCAGTTTTCTGATATGCATAGTCCTGCAAGTGTTACTTATTTACAGACACTTTTTCTCTCTCTTAAAAGTAGATTTTACTTTTGTTCTTTCTTTTTATTGTATCTACATCATTCTTTTGTAAGTTGCTCATGTTGTTTGGATCAAATATTTCTTTTACTGCTAGTGCTCTCCCCCCGGCTTTTTTTTTCCCTTAGAATGACGGTGTTTGCTACATTAGCAAGAAAAACCCCAGGATAGATTAGCATGGAACAAGACAGTGATTTTCTCTGACTTGGCCTAAACTGAAGCATGTCAAATTAAATCCTGCATTAACATGAGAGCAATACATGTCCTCATCATAAACAAAGTGGGTCTAGTATTTGTTTTGTTGCCAAATCCTTCAAAAAATGTATTTTAGGAATGGAGATTTTAATAGGATAAAATGATACAAAGGCAACAACATCCAGCACACAAACAAACTGTGGGAAAAAACTGTACATGACACAAAGCTATTTGTTTTTTGACTAATATTTATCTATTATTTCGGTGGGATGTATAAAGAACCAAGTTATGAATTAATAGCTGAATGATCACTTCCACACAAAACAGGCATAGGAAGGTGAAATAGCACTAAACCTTTTTTACATTTTTCCTGAGTCAATATTCCCTTTCTTCAAACATTTCAAGAGCATTTCAATGGTAATGAACTTATGTGCACATACAGGACTGAACACAAAAAATAGCCATGAGCAATGCTAAAACTCCTAGGAAAAACCGAAGAGCAATATCAGTTAAAATTCATCAGCAAATCTATTCATTCATTATCAATGAAATATTGATTATTTCTTCTTGTTTGCTTTTTCATATACCAAAAATGGAGCTCCTCTCCCTTGACAATCAACCAAACTTATATGCTGAGTTGCCATACTTTGAAGCTAAAGGGCAGTGCCTCTAGCAAGAATCCTTCAAACAGCAGCAGACTGTTTGAACATTACCTGAATAACTTGAGTACCCTGGTGGGCAAGATGACATGGAGTCCACTTTTCACAAAGCTGTGTATACATGCATACATACATATATAAGTATAACATTAATATATAAATTAACATTGGGAACAGCGGCTATGAATCCTGTCATCTAACTGTAGTTTTCTGTTCTGAGTTAATCATGATATTGGTACCCACAGAGAGAGAAAAGCATCTTCTGAAAGTAAATGTCTAAGGTAAAATGGATGCCTAGGAGGTAGGAGTATCTCACATTGTATCATGAGGAAGTACAGGTAACTAATTGAGGTAGACTCCTAACCTTAAGATGGGTTAAGAACATTCAGCTGAAATGAAAGCCAAACCTGCTTCCCCAAATAGCATTCCAAGATGAACATGTATTTTTGCATTAAACTTCAGTTTAATGCTCAGCAACTTTATTATAATGCAACAAAAAGTGTTTGCTGCCAAGTCTGCTTCACATCAAGTAACACATTTTAGAACAGGTGTTAATACTATCGGTAAAATTGCTGCAGTCCTGCTAGTTGTAACGTTAGTGGAATAGTTCTACACAGAGCATAGACACAAGGAGGAGTTGAGAATGACATCTTAAATATCACGCTTTATGAAGCCAAAGGCTGTATTCATATTTGTAGCAAGTATGAAACAGATTAAAACATAGTACAGTTAAAAATGAGAAGCACACTGATAAGTTCTCTTCATTTTTCTGGAGACAAAAAGCAAATAGGAAGAAAACAGCTCAGCTATTAAAACAACCAAATAAGACTGTGTGAAAAAAAAAATAATAAAATTGAGTGCAGGTGAAATGATTATGGTATAGTCATAATTCTGACTTCCTCATCACCTGAACCCTGAGGATGAGAGTTCAGTCAGCCAGGCGCAGAGCTGTTGAAGATCTGGTCTGCAGTGAAGTAAGGAGGCGGAGCAGAAGACAGGCAGCACGAACTTACAAAACAAGCCCTGCTCTCAGAATGCAGCGAACTATTCAGCCACGACAATGGAACAAACAAAAATTATGAAATTCAAAGGCATGTCTGGCCTTAATCAAATCACAAGAGCAACAAACCACACAAAATTCCAGAGAAAGAATCAGGTTTTCAGATGTCTCCACAAAAGCTCAAATTGCCAGAAGACTGCTATGTTGCAGTTTTTTTGGTGGCTCCAGTAAGTTACATTTACATTTACAGGTCACAGTCTATTGCTTGATATTTTTTCCTGGCTTGAAAATGTTAAGTCAAGTAAATATTGCTATGAATTATATTCTGTTCCAGTCTCAAAGTTTAAAAAAGTCTTATTAAATTATATTCCCATTCACTTCCCTTGACTGGACGCTATACCTGTCTACCAAAACCACACATAGTCCTCTGTAAGAAGACAGGACTTCTATCCTGGATTGGACCGTCTGTTCTTGCCATCAAGATTGGAATCAAATTTCAACTTTCCTCTATTAAGGTCTAAGGGAGAAAACAAGTGTAAGTTCGTTCAGTATTGACAATACTAAACCAGTAAGACAGAGTACATAAGGTACATTTCCCTGTGCTGGTGCAGTGACTCACTACTTCAGAAAAGAACTGCAATATACAGGTTGTGGAACAATTACCTTACTGCCTCGTGAGAAAGAACCAAGAATTGTAAGAATCAGCTGCACTCTAATCTTGTTTATATTTCCTTTGTGTGAGGCAAATGGAAAGAGTGGGATTTTCTCACTGCATTCACTTATTGGCAAAATATGTAATTAAGACAGATTTTGAGGACTTCGACTTACCTTCTCTGCACCAGCACAACCAGCTATAATTCAGCATACCCTTAAGCCTAAAACAACTTCTCCAGAGTTCTGTCAACAAACCAGCCCCTGCCTCGCAGCAAGAACCTGCGTTCCCAGCTCAGTGAGCTGTCAGTAAGAAATGCAGGTTATTAGATGTCTCTGTTATTACAGATTACACAAGTGGCACAGAAAGTGACACCTAATTCACATTGCTCCTCAACTCTGATATGCCCCTCCACACAGTTCTTGTGAGCACGTACAGATAAAAATTGAGTTGACTTCGAAGACAAAAACAAGAATTACATGTGACCAGCATTAATAAAACCTAAGCAAATGTTAAGACAAGAAACCCATTTTACAAGACTTCAATATGTTTCTTTAATATGATATCTCATTTTAAATAATATTTTTTGTATTTTGAATCAGATTACTGCAGTGTACATAAATTAAAGCCTTCCAAAAGCAAAAAACTAGAAAAGCCTTTTTTCCTGTGTGCCCTGCTTTTTGGGCTGTAGAAGCACTTACTGAGTAGAAAAAAAATAGTATTTTTTTCTTTGTATTCCCCTGTAGTGAGACATCCAGAATATCCTAGAATCCTCAGCACAGTACACAGATGGGAACAATTCAGAGGTGACTGAAATAAGTAGCAAGATCCCTATGGATATATGCAAAGCATTCTTCCACCACTTTTTTCCCCACAAAAAACATTGTTGAATCTTCACAACCTTTATGTAATACTATGACTACAAAAACCTGCTACGTTATTTGCTATTGTTTTGATGGCAAAATAAAATTCATACTTCATTTTTCAAAAATAATAGATGATAGGCAGTCATGATCAAATCTGACATTATAGAATAGGAGGGACAGATAAATAATTGATCTTTAAAGAGTCTCTTGCAGTGTCATATAAGAGTGAGATTTCATTCAGGTATAGAGTTTCATGAAAGCTCTACAATATTTTATTTTCTAGTAATTATCTGAAGAATACTTTTGATATAGGCATTTAGTTCATATACTATGTGATCAGTGAATCATTTGCTGCCATGATGTATTCTAGAAAGTAGAAAGGCTCAGGATTTAGAAGCTGCTCTATACAGAAGCCCACAGATACACAAACTAATTAAACTGTGACTTGTATTGTAGAAATACACAGAACTTTTTGCTAGGAAAATTACTTTCAAAGAGAAACCAATTAATAATTTGATTTGTCACAATAACAAAGTTTATTGAACCCTGCAAGGCTGACTACAGTTTGAGGATGCTCACTGTCAATATATTGCAAAATATGATCTTATATTTGTAGAAAAAAGTGAAGAGAAAGAAGAAAAAAAGAGAAAAAAGTGGGTAAGGTTGACTATCCTTGTAAATACAGTCATAAGATTTCATAAAAGTACATTGCTACAAAAGAAAATACAAGAATTGCTGAGCCTGCTGGCCAATGCCTTATTTTTCTGCAGCATCGTTCTTAGGAAACTGCTTCAAAACTTCATATACTGCTTCACAAAAGAGGCAAGAAACAATGCAAAAACCACCTAGAATACTTACCAACTTTTGTCTGTGTTAGTTTGTGTATAACAGACACATGGGATCCATTGCTGTAGTGTATCTAGGCCATATGTTAAGTGGATTTTAAAAATGATCGTTTACACTGAGGGACAGATGCAATGCTGAAGGTTAAAATGAACTATCCCAGGAAAACTTTCTCTGGGGACTTCTAAATTCAAAACCTGAATTCCTACTAATCATTCTGACACAAGAACTTCCACCCAGATTTATTGTGCAGCATATAAACCTCCATGTCATTTCCCAAGTTATGAACTAGATTCAGGTGTGGGGGAGGAGAAAGGACAGCACACTTTTTTTTAAGACATAGTGCCTGATACCGAACTTCACCATTTCCTTCATCTTACCCTGAAACACATGAGTTTGAATTTGATAAAGCAAACTGCACTGAATGTACTATTGAATTAATAACTTCTCTTTTCTAAAAAGGAGGGGGCTTATGATTCCTGCATGTAAATATTTAGCAAAAAAGGGAGCAGATGCTGCTATCAAAGACAAATAATTTTCCAGTTTCACATGACATCAATCAGACAAATTTTTTAATATATGCCAAAAGTAAACAATGCTCATATATTAAAAACTGATACCACAGTAATATATTGTGAACGTTTAAAAGATGGTAAAGTATGAGGGAAAGGTTCAATCCTGGCCTTTCCTCCATACGCTACATACCCTCATAAAAGAATAAGAAAGTGGAAGTAATGGATACTCCATCATATGAGTACAGTGGTGGCTGGTGCACACCCAGGCAGGAAGTAGAGGGATGACTCTTTTTTCTCAATGTCTCCCTGGAATGGGAGAGTGGGAAGAATAGCAGAGTAAGAGGGGACAAACAGCAGCAGAGTGAAGCCATGGTCCTTGGTCTCTCTCCCCCAGCCAGTGGGTTAGCATGCATGGCAGTTTGACACCACTGTTAATGCTTTGGTATTAGAAGAAGCAAACAGAGATAAAGCATCATACAGGAAAAATAAAGATCAAATGTAAAAAGGAAATAAAATAAGTATCTAAATATGCTTGGGCCAAATTATTGAATTAGCATTCATATACAAAGAAGTCAAATCATGAAGAACAGCATTTGTGGTTATTATTGGAACCTTTCATTTTATTATAAATACAGTTATGCCTTATTAAGTTTGAAAACAGGCTTACAAGCAAAAGATGTAAAAACTGTAGTTATTACCCATAATAAATTATTTTCGATGCCTGAAAACCTGTAGCACAGATACAAAATTGTGGTATCAGAAATTTTTGAGTAATGATTTGCTAAGAGAAGGTGAAGAGTTCATATGGTGATAATCAGAAAACACTGAAAATGACATGATGTATTCAACAAAAACGAATGAGAAATCTATATTTGTGGGAAGAAGCACAAACTGAGAAAACTGAAAAGAATATTAGAGAAATATATAGTGGAAAGAGAATAAACTGAAAGATAATCTTATCTTTTCAAGTTAACTGTAATTCTCTGAAAAAACAATATTAGAACAATGATATTGCTAGAGACCATCACCTTTAGGCAGCTAGGCTTTACCTAATATTAACACAAAAAGTACACTCATTATAACCAAAATTCAGTAAAACTCTACAATCTGTTCTTCAGCCTCAGTCACAACAATGACTTTCTTGACAAAGATACTTTGTTAAAGCTTATATATAAGCATTAAGAGTAGATACACAATTAACATATGTTTGGTCACCTAGAGAAGGGTTAAATCTTTTTTACTTAACCTACCCATATGAAAAAAGGAGACTACAACAGTAAACCTCAACAAAAATTGTTTCAAATGAAACAGGAACTTATTAATTAAATATTACAATTATTATTAATTATTTGTTATTAGTAACAGACGCAATGAACTGGCAACAGATGGTGTAATATGGTGAACAAGAGATTAATTTCATACATTCACTTTTGGCAGTCCTTCTGCCCAACCAGACCATCTGTGACACATTAGAAACGTTAGAAGCTGTACCATACATATTGCAAAGATGATACAAATTATTTGACTGTTTGCTTTTCCAGTCCAAAATCCATTCATTCCTCATGATCACAGAATTTTAAACAAAGTAGTTTTTATCATAAACATTCTGACCCATGCTCCACCACTGTTTCCGTAGCATATTGCAGAGATTCTGCAGGATTTCATCTCAACAATTCTGCAAACAACAGAGCCTCACGTTCCAGTATGCGATTGAGCTAAAGTTCTTACTCACAGCACATCCTTAGTTTATTTCACAATGAATTTTCAAGTGAAAATTTCTAAGCTGTTTAAAGAAAACTGATAGGGAGATTAATGCCATCCTCCCTGGTGGCTCTTACAATTTTGTTTCATGACAGTGTTTAATATATGGACATTTGTTTTTCTTTTCCTTCTGCTTTCGAATTTTTCTATCGTATTTGTATAATCGATTTTGTAAAAACAGCCATTTCATCCAGCCAATACATCTCCATAACATAACTTCAACTGCACTACAAATACGTATACGTACACACACAGATGAAATTTTACTTACCTTAATACATTTTTAATGTTAGAAATTTAATAAGACACACACAGCTGTATAATAAGATTTGGAATACAGAAATATGACCAGAAATCTAAGAGATTTCCATAGATCAGAGTTACTGATATACTGTGATCATTTCAGGGGAAATTTTAAGTGACTGGGAAAAAGGCTAATGACATCTGTTTCCAGTAAAATCTGCATTTTTTAGTGCAAGTCTGTATTTTAAATTGCCCTAGATCTTTTGTCCTAGATAACATATATAAATCCATCTGCTACGGGCATCGGAAGATGTTAAATTGCAACTTGTAAAAGTAAGGCATGAGGAGCTGGATTTCAGTGACCCAAAATGTGAGTCACAAATACATATTACATAAAGATGTTCCTCTGTCTCTCATCACTATTTTTTGCACTTAAGAGGAAAAGAATGAAGGGGCTAAGAGAGCAAGCTGTACAATCATTTTGTGACTACGGAATTTACCACTGTCTCTGCATTTATCATGGGATTTTTAGAGATATTTCACAGAAGTACAGAGGTATCATCAAGCAACATTGCAAACTACGCTGCCTTAGTCTTTCTAAACAGATGAAATAACCAATATTTTTTACACCTTGTTCCTCAAGTCTTTTCTCTTTATACCATGTTTTTCTTCTATAGTTTTCTACTCCACCCTCTTCTCAGTCTAATTATAATGGCTTAGCAAGCCAGCTCTCAGAAGACCTCTGTAAATTCCTTAGCAGAAAGGCAAATATAGATTATTACTTTAAACAAGTTTGTTCTGCAACAATTTTTCCAGATCTCTGTAAGCTTGAAAAGACCACATGATACACCTATCTACTAACCATCCAGCAGTAGATGTACGAAGTGGATTCAATACCTGAAACAGAAACTACTTTCATCTGCTTTGTTCTTTTCCCTCTTGCTTTGTGTACATTTAGCTTGGCAGTAAAAGGCTTCAAATTAAACAAAGAAACATCAGTCTTCCTCTTATTTTTCCTTTGGAAGAGCAAATTCTAGCACCGTCACTACCATCAAATTAGGACGAAGGAAGAGAATAAGGAGTGCTTTGTAATTATTCCATACAAAAGCTTGCCTCTGCTGAAGATAGAGAGATGCTATTAAAATGCAACTTTTAACACAGCAGTTCTAATGTTTTTGCAGTTTTGTTTTTATGTATTGTATTGGGTTTGTGCGGCAGGTTTTGGTAGCAGGGGGGCACCAGGGTGGCTTCTGTGAGAAGTTGCTAAGAGCTTCCCTCATGTCTCATAGAGCCAATGGCAGCCGGCTCCAAGATGGACCTGCTGCTGGCCAAGGCTGAGCCCATCAGTGACGGTGATAGCACCTCTGGGATAATGTATTTAAGAAGGTGAAAAAAGTTACTGTGAAAACAGCAGTGGAAAGAGCAGTGAGAATATGTGAGAGAAAGAACTCTGCAGACACCAAGGTCAGTGAAGAAGGAGGGGAAGGAGGTGGTCCAGGTGCTGGAGCAGAGATCCCCTGCAACCTGTGGTGAAGACCATGATGAGGCAGGCTGTCCACCTGCAGCCCATGCAGGTCCATGGTAGACCAGACATCCATCCACCTGCAGCCCATGGAGGACCCCGCTCCAGAGCAGGTATATGTGCCCAAAGGAGGCTGTGACCCCATGGAGAGCTTGTGCCGGAGCAGGTCCCCGGCACAACCTGGGGACCCATGGAGAGAGGAGCACACATTGGAGCAGGTTTGCTGGCAGAACTTGTGACCCTGTGGGGAATGCACACTGAAGCAGTCTGTTCCTGAAGGACTGCACCCCATGGAAAGGACCCATGCTTGAGCAGTTCGTGAAGAACTGCAGCCTGTGGTAAGGACTCAGGTTGGAGGAGTTAATGGAGGACTGTCTCCCCTGGGAGGGACCCCATGCTGGAGCCAGGAAGGAGTGTGAGGAGTCCTCCCTTGAGGACAAAGGAGTGGCAGAGACAACGTGTGATAAACTGACCACAACCCCTATTCCCCAGCCCCTTGAGCCGCTTGAGGAGAAGAGTTAGAGAAATCAGGACCAAAGTTGAGCCTGGGAAGAAAGGTGGGGCAGGGTGATGGTGTTTTAAGATTTAGTTTTTATTTCTCACTATCCTACTCTAATTGGATTGCTAATAAATTAATTTTTCCCAAGTCGAGACTAGTTTCCCATGACAGTAATTGCTCAGTGATGTCCCTGTCCTTATCTCGGCCCACGAGCTTTTTGTTATATTTTCTCTCCCCTGTCCAGCTGCAGAGGGGAGTGACAGACCTACTTTGGTGGGCACCTGGCGTCCAGCCAGGGTCCACCCCCCCATGTATCTTTAATAAAATATTAAATTATTTAATTATTTTTTGCCATGAAACTATACTAGTTAAAACACTTGTTTAATTGCTTAATATCTAATCAGAATATCTACTTTTGTCTCTTCTGTTAGAATTGACAGATTTATCACTAAATTTTTTATTTGTTCTGACGTTGTATCTCAGTTCATAAGAGAGCACTTCTAACTCCAATGTTCTGTTTATCTGTTTTCTTATTGTTTTTACTGTTAAGAAAAATCTGAAGCTGTAAGAGATTCCAAAAAATAGTTGGAAGAAACAAAGATTTTCTTTTTCTCCTTACTATTTCTTGCTACTAATTAAGAGGCCAACATAAAAATGAAAGAATTTACCACGGCATTAATTCAAACATACTGGACAGCAACTTCCACATTTAAATCAGCAAAATGCCTAAGTTCAACATAGATCAAGCTCTTTTCAATTGACATATGAGTTCTCAGGTAAACTCTGCCTGTCCCTTCCAGCAAGAAGTCCCCAAAAGCACTGATTCTGAGCAGTCAACTCTTTGGCAGTTGATCAGATCTGACTACATGGAAAAGAGCCTTGACCACCAGAAGACATAACCAAAATAGCTTTAAGAATTGCAGCAAATGATACCTGCTCTGCTCTCAGGTCTATGTGAGGCGTTCAGACCCTGGGGAGAAACTCACTAAAAATAGTTGTAAAATCAAATAATTTCTTTGAGTCTGTGGTTTCCTCACAATTATGTATATTTTCACCAATTCAATACAATGACAATAACACATCATACATGACCTGAACAAGTATGTGACCTTATGGAAAATAAACTGCAAATCATAATAGAAAATGCTGTCTTTATTCCCAACATGTGTGCAACTGGTATCTCAAGCTAGAATAAATAATAAAATAGTAATCAGGAAAAATCCAGTGATGTATGAACAATATGCACTCCTTTAAAGAAGATTCTTTTTTTTATGAAATTTAAAAGTTCAGTACAAAGACAGGATTGAAGTATTTCCTAGTGCCTCCTAACTCCCAGAAATATGACCTATCTAATCTTTTTCACAATTGAAAGTATGTTATTAAAGTGCAGAAGATTGGGAACAATACTAGATAACTATTACTGTACTCAGAATATTATGTATGAGCATTTAGCCTTCTTTGTACAATTCAGCTCTCTGATCTTCCTTTTGTTTTTGCAGGATTTCCCAGGAAAAGACATTTTTCCTGGATTTTCTACTTTGAAAGCAACAGATATATATGGTAGATACATGCTACTACATGCTGAAGTTCAATATGAAAGCTGTGTTCAAGAAAAACTATTTGGGTGTGAAAGTTAAGCATTTTCCCCTCACTTTATTTAAGAGAAACAAAATAAAATC
>JAOXJM010000063.1:16560696-16572120 GCA_026413425.1 Tringa solitaria
ACCAATATTTGTGCTACAGGCCAAGGAATGGTGTGTAGAGAGGCCCTTACTTACATCTATTGCTGTAACAACTAAGGTCAGCCAATTTTTGTTGTTTGCCCCTTAGAGGGTCGGAAACAGAAAAACGTAGAGGGGGGACTCAGAATTAAGTGTTCTCACCCAGGGTCATCCGGGGAGCTTTATATGGTTTTGTATATATTGTATCTATTTCATTGTTTTCTTCTTTTTTATTTTAATATTAATTGTTCATTAAAGTAGCTTAGTTCATTCTAAACGTCTAAAAAATCTCCCTATCTCTTCCTCTCCTCTTTTGTGAGAGGGGGAGGAAGGACCATCTGTCGGTCCGGTTGCGGTGATTTTGGCTGAAACCACAACACAAGGTCAAGCACACAGTAAATACAACTTACTTAAACATCAAACAAAAGAATTTTTTCTTCATTCCACCATACAACATTTTACCTGTGGAACTAATTGCCATATGAGCCTGTAGAAGATCAGTTACAAAAAAAAGTAAATGTGTATTCAAAGTGGGTAGGAAAAAATCATAATGGAATTAATTACAAGTGTGTACATTAATATAAACTCCTGTTGAAAGATCTAAGCCATCCATTCACTGACTACAAAAGATCTCCAGAAGCGCTATTTTGATGCTATAAACATAGTACTGGCCACTGCCAGACAGGGCACTGAAGTAGATGCACTGCTAGTATGTAATTGACAGAGCACTTAAGGTTTTCAGGAGGGGAAGGAGAGACAATGAAAGCCAAAGCACCCTTGTTTTTCAACTGCTAAATTATTTTCCTTTGGTCAATAAGTGAAACAGTCTTTTCAATCTTAAAAAATAACATTTCAGTCTGATATATTTTGACAGTTACAATCAAAAGATGGAGTTTAAGAGAGGGGTTTTCCCAGTTTCATTAACTAACCCTCTATCAGATCAGACTGCTTACTCCGAAGTCAGCAGTCCATACACAGAACTTTCCCATTGCAACAGCAATCGTGTACATTGCTGGGGGCAAAAAAACATCTTCTGTGCTGTGATGTAGCCTCTCCTCAGCAACAAAGGACACTGGGCAAGGCTGGCTTGAATCCTGGAACAGGGACCTCCTTGCCCTTATGTTAGTCTGTCTGAGTGGGTAGTGAGTGCTCTGGGGAACAGACACTTCTTGAGAGTTCTTCCTTAATTAATGCCCAAAGATAAGCACCTGAAGTCACTTAAAAATCCAAGAGCCAAACAAGTCCTAACAACTGTATTCAATTAAATACTGTAACCAATCCTATCTTCCTTCTACTTCCTGTTATCACACAGATTAAAAAAAGGACAAGATTACTGTGTGAGAGCAAAGGTTGACTGAGCTCACTCCCCTTTCTCCACAACCAGCCACAAAGGTATGTCTAGTGACGAGTGTAAGGCCAAGCACACCCAGTCCTTTCCCTTTCTGTGCTCTCAACCTCCAACCGTTTTCAGCTCAGCAACCTGCTCAGCTCCACATTATCTCTTAATAACCCTCTTAGGACTTCCTTGCCATGAACTCGTCTGGTCTCTTCTGAGCCACTACAAACACAGACAGAAAAAGGAAATGAGAGTTTCCGTAGCTTCTGAGATTACAGGGATATAAAGCATTTAAGCAGGAATAAATAATTCGTAAAATCTACTCACTACATAAATGACTACAGAGTTAATAACATAGTTCTTGCTGTTTGGTAAGTGCTAAATCCTATGCTGGATTTATTCACATACTCAATACTCTTTGCATTGCACCTAAATAACTGCACCCTGATGTAGACCAAGACTCCTTTACTCTGGTATGTATAAATCAGAATAACCAGATTTCCCAGACCTGCTTTTGTGCAATTGCAATGCAGGACCTCTAAGTTACAGACAATTTTCTTTAGCCATTTCTTTATCTAAATTGCTGCTGCCCAAAAGGAGGTTTATAACAGGGCCCATGTAATATAAAAAAACAAGTTAACGTATTTGTAAGACCCAAACCTTTAGAGGAGGTACTATTCAAAAATATATATATTTGAGTATAGTATTTACTACAAAAACAAATAACTTCTAGCCTGCCATTACTGAAGTGGAAGATCATTCAAATTGGTGAGTAGTTCTACTGCTTTACTGAGTAAAGTAAATTCTACGTAACTAACTATAAAGTTGTAGTTGCCAAACTATTTGTACAAAAAGATCTTTCTTTTTAGGAATTCCTAGGAGGTAGAAAAATAAAGAAACTAAGACTGTCTAATCAAAATATGAAACTCCCAGTAGGAGAAGAAAGCTTCAACCTTCCAGATATAAAACATATTACATAGCATTCACACTTGAGCAATTGATAGAATGGTTTAGAGAGACAGCCATGCAGTCAGCAGAATAGATAACCTTGGGGGAAAAAAGTATATGAAATTTCTATCCCTCCAGGTATTATTCATTTGCTGAAACTGGAGGAGCAAAGATCCAGAGCTTTAGACCATTAAGACTACAAAGAAAATGTGATTAGCTCATATGCAGAAAATTTAAGTTTAGTCTATATTTCGTTATGAAACTTCAAAGGGAAAAATCTCATTTTTTAATAACAGAAAATACCAAGTTATCTTATTTCAATCGAGGTGTTACTGCAGTCAGTCAGAAATCATGACTGATCTTTTCATTTGAAAAGTACAACATAGCTTTTCAACAGATATTGGCAATTCTTTAGTGCCCAATCCTAAAACAAAAGCTTTTCCGTTGCCTTCATACGTTTTGTATTAGGCCTTTAGTAAACTAAAATGAAACAAAATCCCAGAACACTTAGGCATGTTGCCATTTATCAAACAGCCAACTAAAACGGCAACAGCATTCAGAGTCACAGGCTTTCTATCACCTCCAATGACATACGGTCCAACTGCAATGCAGGATCAAAATCAAACACTCACTGTACAATAGAGGAAAGAAATATGCTATAGCACTAGGCATACTACAAGCAATAGGAATATTAACTATGATTATACAGGAAAAATATGTAGCCCTTATCCTATATAAAACCCCCAAATGAACCAAAATACTTTCTGCTGTCAGATGCTCACAGCTGAAGAACTGAACTATTATTTATTTAATCTCAAGATTAGCCACTACCTTTTTAAGAAATTTAGACAAAATATTCCTTTTGCCAAAAAAGTTAAACTTCCTTATTCTACTAGTTGGAGATAATCTTTTTCCATGCTGAATGCACAGGTAATTTCCACTTCTATAGGCTACTTGTCACCCACTTGAAGAAATTTAAGTAATGTAAGAGCATATCCAAACCACACTCAAATCTCAGTGCAAAAGGCTGAATTCCTGACAAAAGAAATATGCAGAGACTTGCAAATTTTCTCCATTTGAACAAGAATTTACAAATGAGAATGAAAAACACATGCCACTGAGACAGGATTCCTATTCTTGCATTAGGAGCTGCTAGTCATATGCCTGCTAGTTAAAAAAATCATGCCTGGGCTTCCAGCACCATTCCTCCTGTCAGGTATCTCTGCTTGGCCTAAACAGCACAAGACCCCTTTTGCTAAATACCCAGGGGTCCTTTACAAAGCAACATATGACAAAAATGTACTGTCCTGCACTGTTTTTTTCTCCATTAAAGCCCATTTTGGTGACTTAATGGCTGTCCCAGACTAATGTCCTGCACATTAGTGCTATTGCATATTGGAGAGATTAAATCCAGAGGCTATGTGGGCATTGTGAAAGTGTGGTATGTGTGGAGGAAGAGAAATTTCATACAAGTTTTCTTCTCCAAGGTTATCTGTTCTGCTGACTGTGTGGCTGTCTCTCAATAGCATTCTATCACTGGCTGAAGTGTGAATGCTATGCAAAATGTTTTAAATAGGGAAAGTTGAACCTTTTTCTACTGGCCTTCCACATTTTGATAAGACAGCCAGAGTTCTTTACTTGTCTTTTAACTAAGGTATTCAAAACTTCTGGAGCTCCAGCTAGTTATAAGGTTGAAAAGCATCCTGTTTCAGTTTTTTAATAGGGAATGGTTCTGCTGCTCACCTGTTTTTAAAACTCATTAGATGGAGTATTTCATACAGCACAAAGACAGAAATTAAAAGGGAGATTATTAACATTACAGCCTGCTAACCGGCACATAAAAAGCTACACAAATACCCACGTCAGTCAGTCAGTATACAAGTCAAATCACTGAAGTTCTACTTATTATTATTAGGAAGTATGCAACAGAATAGTAAATACCTGCCTTAAAGATTTTCCTTTCCATTTTTTAGTCTTTTAATCCTTTTAAAATTACTACATTTACTTAAAAGCTTCAGAATACCTGGATTCTCACAACAGCAAAAATCCTTTTCATCTAGAACAGGTTTTAGAAGTTAACAGAAACTTCTAAATAGTTTTGATCTGCTCATATCTTCATTTTTACTCCAATTAATTACCTAATAAAAGAATGCCAATAATTCCACATACTATACACCTTTGACTAAATGCTAGAAACAAATGTTACTGCATTTCTGTTGCACAGCATTTGTAACATTAATTAGGACTAAAATTTAGCATGAAATCCTATCGGATAATTAATTTTTTTGTCCTCACATGCTATGATTTCTACATTATGATTAAAGTCTTTTACCATTCTTTAAAGCTGAAGTCTGGGAGAAGCTATTCACTAACTCTGAGTTTATGAATCCAAAATAATGAAATCATGTCTTTTCTTGTTTTAAAGCCTACTTGATCGCTAAGGATTGAAAAGAAAAATCAGTGGGCCTTTCTATAAGGCTTTCAAGAGTAGATATAGAAACTGATAGATAGAGGCCTGATAAATGGCAGATTGCCAGAGAGTCATCCATATGGCTCTCCAGATAATCTTTGAATATGATGAAAGTTTTCTTTGATTGAAAAGCCTTCCTCACACCTTAAAACTTGCATTAATAAGACTCAATTCAGAACAAGTTTTCTGTGCAAAACACCTTCTCATCTGGCCAGAAGATGTTAAATGATTATCATAACATTCATCCGTGTTTTCCAGGAGCTTCGGAAGTCAAGAAATTAGTCTTGCTGTAAGAATCAACTGTGCCTGGAAAAGCCATGGCATGGAATCAAGAGTGGTTCAACTCTGCTAAATATGATGGAATTATGTTCCACCAGACTTAAGCACCAGATCTATGGGAAGTGGTTTCTGTTTCCTACAGTTTTTTTCCAAGATGGGCAAATATCCATTAATTTTAGAAGTCCCTCGAGATTCCTAAGTGACATATCAAATGGATTGCTTGACTTTGTAATTGAAACCAGGCATAGCCTGACCCTATTTTAACACTTCAGTGACACAATAGCACAGAAGAAGCCAGTAGAAGTTGCAAGCGCATGGAATCACTGGCAATCAGGCTGTACCTAGGAACTCAGGGTAAAAGGAGGATGTTTGATGAAGCCGAGAGGATCGTTGCCATTACTGTTTGTTATAGTGGTAAGATCAAATTTGTTACTGTATATATTTTTTAATATATATACATTACATTAATATATATATATTTATATATATTATATATATAATGTATATATACATTACATTAATATATATACATATACATTAAGCTGCTTGTTTTGCAGCTGCTTAAGAGAGCAAGCAGCTGAGTTCCTGTATCTCAAGAACGCCTAATTTCCAGAATTAACATAATACTTTATCTATTAGCTAATACTTTCATGTTTATATTTCTAAACTGAATATAGTGTCTTTTACTTCACAGATCTTTATCCAGTGGACATAGACATTCTAGAAGTTTAAATAGCAATAAAGACTACTTGCATTCTGACATTTTATCAGGTTAAAGGGGGAATAATGCAATGCCCGAATTCAAACAAAGATTTTAAATGTATTTAAATGGCAAGTTAATGAATGTTTCACAGTCCAGGTTACAAAGTGACTTATGACTCAGTCACTTTAGAGTTCATAAATGAAAAATTAAGTGTCTACTACTCTACTCGACCAAGTCTAAACTTTTGCTTTGGTTTATGTTTAGATTCAGATGATGTGTATCAAATATGACTCATCTTTTTTTAAAAAATCCAATCCTTTTTGTTAGAAAAAAATCCAATTTGTTTATTAATCTCTCAAATATGTCAAATGGATTTTTAATTGAGAAGTAATTGCATTTTGCCTTATACAGTATTTGTTGATTTCATAAGCTTAACATCAATCCTTTGGTGATTTCTCACCTGATAAAGAAATAACATATCTAATTAATCATGTAGTGTAATAACAAAACTCCTATTTAGAGGTACAATAATTAGATTGGGAAAATGCTAGGAAAACAAGAAAATTATTCCCCAAGGTAGAGGGATTGTGGGTTGTACTTGAAAGGAAGATATACAGTTTGCAAAGTTGATTAATTAGTTTTAAGGGGATCTCAAAAAGCTTGGTACTTTGAAGTATGTAATCAGTTTAGAAAAAAATATATCTGTGCTACAAAGATACCTTGTACCAACTTTCAAAATATTATCTGTGGCAAAACACAGCATTTCCTTTGCTATATGAAAAACCTGTTTTAACTTTTGGAGACACAGTATGATAAATTTTGGCAAGCTGAGTGATTTCCTATCTATGATTCATTTGGCAAAGCAGAAATGCTAAATAAGAAGCTTGCCTTGAATTTACATACCCCATCCATACAGTTTCAGCTGCAGCAGCTGAAAGTTAAGAAGATGCTACTTCAACTGAGAAGTTTTTTTGGACAAGAGTCTGTAATGAATCAGACTTAAAATATGTGGCCATTCTCCAACGTGCATTTCTTTGTCTTTCTTATTAGACATACAAAAAATGTAAAGATCTCTACATCTCATTTTGGGACCTGTGGCAGAGATGAATAGATAGTTCAAATGAATGACTTGAAGCTGACAACCTCAGCAAACTGTGGTTCAGAGCAACTGTGAGCAACACAGCTGTGGCATCATGCTGAAAATATCACCCTATCTGAACATAGGTACAAACCTCAAGAATGAATGAATTGTGTCCTGAAGGGGAAAAGACAGGAAAAGAACACTAATTTCAATTAGGCACATAAAAGGGTATCTGAAAAGTCTCTTCAATATAGAAGATCAAGGGTTCTTCTCTAAAAAAGCAAAAATATAATGAAGACAGTCAAACACAGAGAGTTGCTGGTTTCACAAAGCTGTTCTGAACTTCCATTTATCAAGGCACAATTCGAATAAACACAACACTTCTGCCTGAATAAATCAAAGAATGAAATAATACAAGTACATAAGGAAGAGTCTTATTGTTTCAAATGAGTATCTGGAAGTGCAATAGGACATTAAAGTTCAATAGTTTTCTACCATTTGCCTATTGGATAAGCTCTTTGAAAAAAGGACTTTTTGTTTTGGCCAGCAGCTGGCCGGTGATTTGAGCTATTCAGCAGTAACAAAATAAATAAATAAAAAAGAGCAGTTTACATTTACTTGTTTAACAGCTTTTCTCAAATATGTCATATAGTTAATGGATGAATAATAAAAGCAGCAGCCCAAATTCCTCAGTTTTACTAATTTCATTATTCTCTCCCGCCCCTTAGAAATATGCCTATTTGCACTTCCAAAACCTGAAAGAACATTTTTTTCTTCCTCAACTCTTTAATAAAATATGAGGCCCCTCATATGACAAGATTGTCTTGCTTCCTAACACAGGATCTGCCTCTTGCGAGATACAGCAAGGCTATATAATATATACACTATACATAAATAATTTTGTTGACTACACCACTTTTCCTTGTCCTTGTGATTAAACCCTGCTTAGTAGGAATTCTACAGGACTTTTTGATATATCACCATCAAAAGGCCAACATTCAAAATTATTTTCATAATCTTCCAAGTGACAGTCAAACGAAATTGGACATTATAGAGAATTCTGCAAAAGTTATACAAGTTCTAAAGTCAATATAGCCCTAGACTCCCATATTAACATTGGGTACTTCATTTCTACACTATTAAAGTTCTAAAACTAATAATTTAATCTAAGAACTTATAATGTTTTTTGCATAATGCATTTTAGGCTGTTTAATCCTAAATGTATTTTTCTCTCAATCTCTTCCATTTCAAGGGCAGGCTCCTTAGAAAGATCAAACATCATTTATACTCAGTTTCAACATTAATTGATTTCAGTGTATTGTCAGATGCACATGGAAAGAAAAAATTCTTTTATTAGACTCTGTGACTTTGTAGCTTATTTTCCTTTTCCCTTCCCCTCCCACCCTTTCAAGTAATTTCTTACTCTAGGAGAAACTGCTCCAAATCTGACAAGTTCAGCATTTTGAAGGCAAATCTCAAGTGTCATCAACTTAAACCTTTCTGATAACTGCAATCCTAGCTGATTGTAAAAACAGGAAAAATAATCTTTATAAAAATTATTTGAAAGAATAAATTTGCTTTTTGTGTGCTAGAACCTATCTGGAATTAAGGTCCTAAAATATCCATTCTCTAAACAAAACTGGCCTTAACTAGTCATCTCCTCTGCAGCACCTTTTAAAGTACAGAACATTATCTTTATGCTACTTGTCACAGAGAGGGGTTTATTTGTGAAATATTTATTCCATTTCCTCCTGATTATTTCACAATCTCTATACGCAACATTATTTCAGTTAATGCTATCTGTAAATTCCTGCTATATTTCATTTTATCAAGTAAACATTCCTTGACTTTCGCTCTCCTGTCACACACTACACAGCTGTGTCCTTGATGAATCTGGATAGAAATTAGTTTAGATCTGATAGCATTCATCTTGTTTGCTAATTTTAAACTTTTTCCTCTCGGTTCAAACATCTCTTCATTCAGCTATTCCTGATACCCATTTATTGGCAAATACAGTAGTCCCCAGCAGCTGGCAATATTAATTATACCTATTTATCCTAGCAATGGGCCAGCACTGCAAAATTTAAGACTGGTTAAAAACCAGACAGACATGACAGAGGTGACTGGGAGAAGAGCTGTGGTAAAGAGTTGAATTTCTAGACAATTAATCAATTTATGTTACTGTTAGTCAGTCATATTTTTCTAAGCTTAGAAAAATAAAATTTGGTTCAAAAATTCTCTACTTGCATAGATAATCATAACATTCCTACTCTTTATCAGGTAGGTCTATACTTTACCTACTCAGTAACATTCTATCCTCTTGCAGTGACATGCAGTGCAGTCACCCATCAGCTGAAACTAATGAACATTAGTTTTTAGGTTCATGGCTGAAAATAGGATGGCATTGTCTCTATCACAGACTACCAGTCTGTTAAAATTTCTCGTGTGCTGACACTTACTTTAATAATAGATACAGAACATTTCTTGTTTCCTAAATGTTTAATATGGAATGACTGCTCAAAGGTGTTATCTTGTGAAATCATTTGCTTTTACATATTTCATTGTTTAAAAAAATCCCTATTTTAATTTTTGAGTAAAGTTATAATGAAAATTCCTTCACTTGGTCACAGATGCACCTGCAGAAGTCCACTGAAGTATTAAAGATTCCAAATTCATTTCTTTTACTAGCATGATAGACAATTATGATGGAAAAAGGGAATGAAGCTTTCCTTACATGGATGGAGAGAGCTTTCTTCATATTAGATGAAAGGATGGACAGTTCTGGAGTTATACATTATTATATCAGTGGCAATTAGACTAAGAACAACAGCTCAAGGCTTTGTGGTTTCTCTTTTGTTTCAGAAAAGCCATTTTACTGGAAGGAATTGCCCATATGGTTTTATTAAGGCTATGCTGGCATGTAGCTAAGCACAGTCAGAAAAGTCACTGCATGGAGATGCTGAGCAATCTGATGAAGGGCATTGATTTGTGGTTACAACCTAGATCAGGTATTTCTTTTTCTTTACGGTTGCCCCCCCCCCCCCCCCAAAAAAAATTCCTTAATTCTACCTCTTATGGTACAAAATAAAATGAAGGGAAATTATCTTTTGATTTATTTTTTTTTAAATAGAAAACTAAAATGTGTCCAAAGGATAGCAATACCATATGTTTCTCCACATCCTGCTCTTCTGTTCTTACTACTTACCAGTATGTACTTAATGAATATTACACTGTTTATTACAGAAATGAACTATATCAATGAGGAAAAAAAAATTAAAAAATTAGTGTCCTGGAAATATTGAAACTGTATAATCAGTAGTTCATTTCTCAGGTTGAGGTACACCAAGGAAATGTAAAGGGTTTTTTTTTTTTTTTACTTTTCACTCTATCCTACAAGAAACAATGAAAATAAACTACATCATACAATAGAACATGCAATCACGCTGGAGCTGCCATAGATACATATATATAAAAAGGTCCAAAGAAAAAGTTGTTACTGTAAAAATGTGTATTTTGTTATTATACTCCATCCAACAAAAACCCAGTTAATTTATGAATGTTGGCTTCTTCTTGATGAATGTTAAATCTGAATATAATAAACAGGCATCGTAACTTCCACAATTTTGTTAAAATAAATTCAACACAGGGCCAAGTCTCCTGGCATATGTTTATGCTATGTATTGCAGGCAGATGTAAACACACTCTGCCTACCCTCTGAGCCCGAAAAAAAGAAGCTATATAACTGCAGTAGCATGATGTGATGCCTACATTAATAAACCCTGCTGAGAGGCAGCTTTATTTGTGTAGACTTGCTGCTGTGCTAACACAGTTGCACAGTTTTCTTTTAGCTCAGAGCTCACACAGAATAATCCCAGATGCACAGTATAAACATACCAATGGTTTAATTCACCTCCAAAAAATATCTCCACATTTTTAAAACCATGATATACTAGAACCTGTAATCAGCTTGGAGATATTGCCTGTATAATTCCACCAATCAATTGCTATTCCTACCGAAATGATGTCATTTGTAGAAAAATTCTGACACGAGATACATAATCATATTAAAGCAGATCTGTCTGCAGGCTTTATCTTGCTGCAATTTATCATGATATTATTACATTCCTACTTATCATGGAAAGACATTGTCATTTTAATATAGCACTAAGAATGAGGCATATTTAATACACACATAAAGATTATGGTAGGCAGCAAAACTATGTATTAATAGCAAATATATTTTATAATTAGTGCTCATCACTTTTCCCCAACTTGCAGTAGATGCATGTTGTTGTTTCTAAGAAGCTAACTGCCATTTAAAATTACCAGAAATTATTATACACATACAAAGAGAAGCACACACACATCACTATAACTGATTTGAGGTATACATTATTTTTAAGCAGAAAAACAACCCCATCCACCAAATTTTCAAAGTTTCAACCACTACATTTTCTTATGTACTAGAAAGAGGGATAAAACAGCTAAGAACTCTTTCCTCCAAACTGCCCCATGAAAATGTTTGGGAGTTTGTTACCTTCTTTTTTCCTCATTATTTTGTTTTCTGCTGGCAGGAATCTTCTAATACACTCTCTAAAAAAGAAGCCTTA
>JAOXJM010000063.1:16576797-16595031 GCA_026413425.1 Tringa solitaria
TTGGAACTCAATGATCTTTAAGGTCCCTTCCAACTCTAACCATTCTATGATTCATGTGAATCCTATTTACACAAGGACTAAGGTTGAAATATTTAATGAAATAGTTACCAATTTTAAAATGGGGAAAATCAAGGGTAAAGTACTGGTAGTAGAAAAGGTGAAGAAAGTCCTTAGACTGTTTTGGAATGAAAAATTCCTGGTTTACTTTATTATAAGCTTGCTTTAGTTGATTTACTTAGAATATATAGTACAGTCAAATAAAAGGTAAGAGCATTATCTAAATTATGCTCTAGAAAGATTATTAATAGATTATTATCTATTGGTGTAATATCTGGATCATGGATTCCCACTTACTAACCTGAAACTTCTTTCCCCCCCCCTTTTTTTTTCAGTCAAGAGAATTTCTGAACTAGTGAGTTTGTCCTACCAGGCATGAAGACATAGGCTGATAACTCAAGCCTTTCCTAGACAGAATTCTTGTCATTTGCACAGCTCTACTCAAAAGTTAAGCAGGAGAAATGCAACCGGCATTTAGATTCATACTGAGGGCATTGTGTTAACTGTCACTGAGATTAATACAACCTGCAAAAGGCATTGTGGTAGCTGGCAGTTAGATTTATATAGTGCACTTAATGAAGATATACAGTGTGTTTAAATGCTCCTGGACATTGCTGCCTGCGCTCCTCTCTCAAGTTTCCCCAAAAGTAGAGCTTGCCTATTATTTGAAACTGATACATCTTTCATAAAAAAAAAAAGAACCACATTCCCTTTTGCCCTCTTCATACATTTATTCTGTTTTCCATGACAGTTGTCATCTACATACTGAGTATATGCACCCATTGCATTGTTTCTAATTCCATTGAATCTTGCTCTATATTGTCTTTAAGTAATATTGTAAAAATCCTCATGGATTAAGCTCAGCAAGACCCTGGATTCAACTGGAAGGCATCTGGCAGTTTGCAGCAAGAGGACTTTGTAACCTCGCAGCTAATAATTTCCCTGCAGATTCTTGCTGTCTCTAGGGAGAGTTCTACTGAGATAAAGATATGTAAAAAACCAGCTTAGAGATGTTACATCAAATAGTTTGGAATAGCAGTCCATCCACAGATTCCCATTGTAAAGTATCTGGTTATTTCATGGACTTGAGAAACATGAAATCAGTTCTATATTTAGTTCAGCATACAGAAAAAAGCTAAATGTATAAAGTGTGTATATGTGTGCGATGTGCTCTGCTTAAAAAAGCACCAAGATCTCAGAGTACTAAACAATACAACACTACTCATTAATATGTCTTGATAAACATGTGAAAAAATTTTCATCAAATGGTAAAAAATCCCCTCAGATTGCTTCAGGTTCTCTACAATTTTAGGCAGGTGCCAACTTGCAGATTGTATTTTCTGCATATTTCCATGGTACATAAGAACAAGAAACATATTCTTAAAAAAACATAAAGAACACCAGAGAAAATGTGCCAATACACTGCTGTGGGTCTACTGCAACTCTGGAGCTCAGGGTCTTTATATACTACACTTTGGGAAAGTACAGCAAGAAAGAACTTCGTATAATAAAAATTAAATGAAAGATTCTCTATCTTCTACTCACTATGAGTTCTCAGAAAGCTTTATGAACATTATTTGTGTCTTATAATAGACTTGATTCTATCAATTTTTGTACAGCATTAAAAAAAAAAATTAAAAGTCGAGCATTAAACTCCGATTGTCTAGAGATCTACGTTTAAGCACTCCCTAAGTGACTGAAGTTTTAAAGATGTTAAAACACAACAGGGAGTTTTGGCGCACATCTAGGCCACCTAACTTAATTTCGTATTACTCTGACCGTTTTGAATTCATTGAATTTTACTTAAAAAAAGGTAATTTTGGTTCCTCAGTTCTTCACAAGATCAAGTTCTTCTGTTTTAAATACAACACTCACTGAAATACTTCTTCTCATCACTCACAATACCTTTCTTAACATTTTATTGAAATGTTATTTTGGCCAAACCAAAGAAACAGATTTCACCAATTATTTTTCTAACCAGGTCTGTTTTATGCTACTATATAGTTTCTTGCATTACTGCACATCAACTATTACTGCAAATTCTGATTATATGTTACCCAGGTAAGGCTATTCTTCCTAAATGATTTTCTAATTCAAACATTCACATGTAAGAGGTTTTGGTATTGAAAATTTCTTTTGAGTAGGTATGCCATTTAATTGTACAGTGTGGCAATTTCAGCATCACCATTTCAAGCCCTAGAAGGACCTATCACCAAGTGACTGTATTTTGAAAACTAAGCATCAGATCAACTTTCAATGGACTTTTTTCCCTCCCACTTTCTATCTTTCTGATTATTCTTGGCTGATATAAAAGGCTGATGCTATTTTGGTAAATAAGCATTTGCATCTATCAAGGACAAATCGCCTAGCAAATGTAAACAGATGAATATACAAGCAAAGCAGCAAGTTCATAAAGGAGTAATGCCAATATTAAAAGAAAAAGATAAATAAATACAATCAGCAAAATATAGATTAGCTCCAACAAAAGCTTTTGTTATAACTGGATTGCATGTATACAGTATGTGAAGTACATTTTATCAACTATTTGAAATAAATTTTCATATATGAAGCGTACTTATTTCTTTTTATCACAATAATTTTTTCCAGACTTAGTCTCCCCATTCTCTTGCAAATGACAAATATGTAATAAATATCCTTCACAACATTTTGAAAAAAACTGCCTTTACAGACTACAGCTAATTGTGTCCTCTCGTACCTAGAATGTTCTTAAAGCTTTACCAGTTGCTTTTGTGCTTTACATTGAAGGGAATTATGGCTCCTACGTATAAGGAAGGGAGAAGATGAATATGTTAATTAAACTACATTGCACTTTCATAAAATATTTGTTTTATTCACTATTGTGAAAAAGACAAAATTTTGTCAAGTATAGCATGTCTGAAAATACAGCCATTTTTTTATGTTTTTGAGAGAATTAATATGAGATTCTATTTACCCCTCATTTGCTAATGCTTCTATCCTTAATGAAATTACCACCTTAAATATCAGTAAAACTTTTATAAAAACACACAGAAATTGTAAAAGAAAGTCTGACATATTTCTGAGAATGATGTTAATGAGCAATAATTTCTTACTCTTGCTGCTTCTCTGAAATTTAGAATAAAATTTACCTGTGTATCATTTACATAGTATTTTATTTTCTAATTATAACTACAATGTTCTTTTCTAGTATAAGACAGCTCTGGTTTTTCATGCAGTTAGAAAAATGGGTGTGTTACTTTACATTAGGTATGCATGATGTGTTTGACTGACTTATCTGAGCTGTGGTTTGGTGAGGTTTTTTGGGGTTACTTTTTTTTTTAATGGAAAAATGTCATTCTGATGACTAATAAACGTGATCAAATTTGAGGTCCTTAATGACATTCCAAAATTCCTCAGTTATGAATTAACATCTTAGTAATTCATAAAATACTTTGTAGGTTTTAGAAAAGAATTTGCATTTTAATCAGTGGTTGAACGAAACTAAGAGATGGAAAGAAAGAGATTCCCTTCTCCCAAACTGCATTTTTTACCTTTCTGTTTGAGCTTCCTATTTCTTTGCTTTCTACTCCAGATTTGTTTTTTACAACATATTACCAAAAATAGTAAAAACTGGTAGACCCTCAGTCACTAAAACTTTTTTAATGACCAGAGGACATACACTTCTGATAAGGAAACTAATTATTGGAAATTTTCTGAGATTAATTCCTTTAAAATCACACACGGAAATTACTGATATATTACCATTTTCTCCATTCAAGAATATGAAAACTCCTTTGTCTGAAAAAGCCATAGTATATGCGACATGTAAGTCTGAGTGACTTTTAGAATAGTATCTGCCTATGTATGCCTGCAATAAGATATACGGACATAACCTGTCTAAGATGAACCAACCAGGAACTCTCAGTGCTACTCCCACTACAAAACCGAAGTAACTGTACAGCACAATATGATTCCAAGGAAGTCTACATATCACATACAACACATTTTAAGAAAGAAAAAACCAAAGAAAATTATATGGACTCCCTTATGATTCCAGGACTAAAAGCACTAAAAAAATTGTAATAAAGATCCCTCTTTTCTGATCAGATCGGACTGGAAAGGTCATATATGGGTGGGGTGATCTGTGGTATGAAGTCTTTTCTTGTTATACCTACTTTAACTCATGCTATTGCCATAACTCCAGGATTGGTAGGGAGAGTCTATCAGCTAAATAATTCATTATTTATCAAACCCAGTAATATACAAGAGTAATTAACTCCCTACTGAATGCTTTAAGTAGGAGGGGAACATATTGCGTTGGTATCTCTTATTTCAAATATTGATCCACTCACCAAGCCTAACTGTAAATAAATAGTCATGCAGAAACTATAAGCATTATCTCTATATCAGCTGTAATTCCTTAAGAAAATGTAACACATATGCCCTTGCAGAAAGGCAAAAACATTATTAGACATAAAATAGGACTTTTGTTACTGATGTAAAGCAATGATGACTTTAGACAAAACAAACCTGATGAATTGTCAAAACAGCTTTTTCTGTTTTCCTGAAGGGTATTTCATGTCAGCCATGAGTTCTTATTAAAACTCAATTTTTAAATTACAATATCTGAGTATTCACTTAACAATTTATCATCTTGTTCATGGAGATGCATGATTAATGAAAGGAAAATGAAAAGTAATTGAAAAGTACTAATAAAATTTAATATATTATATCTGTTATTTTTAATTTTCCAATGGATCATCAGAAAGCCCCTCTTCACTTAAATAGAGTCTCCTTAAATAACCACAAGATGAATATCATGGGCTTCAATGCCTATCACTGATTTCAAAAGGAGCAGGGCTTTACATACGTAGAAGTTCTGTCAACTACCTTTTCTGCCACTGTTTTTTGCCCAAGTCCTCTATTATTTGATCTCAATCTTTCTCTAAATGCAAGATTAAAAACCAAAAATCCTATTTATGTGAAATGCAACACTTGGCTTGTTTGACGTGAGAAACCAAATGGAGTTGGAAGTAGTTCTGTTTGTATAAACTGGGACCAAATTAACTTACTATTTAGTGTGTATTTGTACCAGTTCATTTTATTCAGACAACTAAATCTTGTCTCCTATTCCTGTGGAATTATGCACACCAAAGCATGGGTGCAGAGCCTATAAAAGTGGAAGGGATGCATGAAAACAGAACAGATACTAAGCTGCATATTCTTCCCCTCTATCAAAGATGGCTCAGCATGATGAACTCCTTTTTTCCAACTAGACCACTGTGAATGACTCTAGCATATCTTTGAAGATATTACAAAAATAACACTGTTATGTTTTTAATTTTTCAAAGGTCATTCTCTTTAGAAATACATGAACTTCTATAAATGACAAATAGTGCCTAACGATGAACAACCAGAGAGGAACAGCCAGCTGGCTTATTGATATTCAAAGCTGACTCAAAAGACAGCTCCGTAACAAAGGGAAAGAAGTACATAGTGTAACTATGACACATGGGTTCAACGGGTAAAACACACATCAAAGAATATCCTGGGTACAAAAAGGAACTGTTTAATTAGCAGCTTCAAGAAGACTGACCATTTGCATACTGAACAAACAACTGAGTTATCTGTGTTCTGATCAAAGGCATTTGGATCTGAGTGGTCAGGGATAATACATGTATAATGTATCAGTAAATTATGCATTAATGCACAAGTCTGAGTCAGAAATGCTCGATATTTGCTCACAGAAACATGTTTCCTTAAACAGTGGAGTTCAGAGATCTTTTACTATAATTGCCCTACCCAGGAGTTTGGTGGACATAGTTCTGATGTAAGAGGAAATTTATTCTAATTAAGGCTATGTGGATAAAGGAAGTAGTAGCAAAATGTAGTTAGTACTGGTTTTTTCTTCTTCTTTTCTCTTTCTTTGTATAGACTTGGATGCTGGGGAAGAACAGCTCAACAAGAATTGATAAATCCTTTCCTTTATTCCAGATGAATTATTTCCTTTTTATTTTAGTATCACCATGTGTGAAGTCTCAATAGCTGAACAACTTGTTTCTGAAACCTTATTTGTCTCATGGTTCTTCTAAAATCTGAGGTTGATATTTAGAATTAGTTTCATGTTTACAGGGTTTGAAATGTGTGTGCGCAACTGATGCAATCAAGATGCAATTTCATACAAGCTACTGCAAACAAATAATGAGGTTCTCAGTGATGTGAAGATTCAACTGTCAGCTCAAAGCTTTCACTTCTGATCTACTCCATTTGCTAGAAAAAAACCCCACATTTGGAACAACATTTGTAAGCTGAATGAAAAAGTATCCTGAGGGATCTGAGCAAAAGCAGTTAACAAAGAAACCATCTAAAGAAGAAGTTGTGTCATTTGCAATGATGGCACAGCAATGCAGATCTCCAATATATTTTTACTTCTACAATTAACACCACACAACTCTTTTCCATAGCTTATTATCATTAGATTTCAAAGCACTTTACAATGTCCACTGTCATCAGCCATCAAAAACACAAACCTAAGTGCTCATTAGTAGTGACTATAATGTTTATGTAATGTTTTGGCAGTGAAATTTCTTCAGCATAGTACTTGTGGCTACATCTATACTTGTTAATTGTATCATTCCCAGGCAATAAAATATGGTCCTGTATACTGTTAAAATAATCCAGGGAATGTTTCCGGCCTAGGCCAATTTGCACTCTCCCAAATAATTCCCAGGCCTAAACTGGGAGCAGAAGTATTCCAGTGATGACTCCCAGAGAGGCATTCACATGCAGCCACCCTTTCTTGGCAGGTAGGAAACTATTAGCACGGGGTTGATCTGTGCCAGTTGGCCTCAGCGTCTGGGAATCTTCCCAAGCATGTTTAATTTACCAGTGTCAATAACTCGAGAGACCAAGAATTTATTAAACAATTTGGCCATTTTATGAAATCTTGTTCTTCAGTGGCAAGAAAAAGCTGGGTGAGGGAACAAAGAAATAGTATTTTGAACATCTCAAACTCTTAGGAAAAGCGAAATGAAAACTTAATAATGTGTTATACATTAGTTTACTATTACCTATTTAAAAACTGCAGACTTAACATTTTGTCCTTTTAGATAGATGGTGGTTTTTCTCTGAAGTTTTAGGTTTTGGTTAAAGGGTAATTCCATCACTGTTGTCAATCAGGCCTACAATATCTTCCTCTTTCAAATGAAGTGACAGATGAAAGATGAGGTTTCAAGGAGTATTAAACATCAGAAAAATTGGTTAATGCTATTAAAACAGCAACATGAAAATTATCACTTCACCTCTTGTGTTGTTTTAGATTTTTACGCTAGAAAAAACCCAAACCAACAAATACATACCCTTTGACTCCCTACACACTGAAAATATCTATTAAAGCTTAACTCACAATGTCCAGAAGAAACTTGTGTAGAACATTGCTTTGTTTTGCTGTAGTTTTTCTAAGAGTATCAAGTTTGTCAGAATTTTTAATGATTTAGGAAGTTACAAACAGTTGAGTCCATATTTACAGAATTTAACAAACTCTGCGTACTTTTCTTAGGTAAGCTGGCAGATATCCATTCGCAGCGTGGAAGAACTCAGTCCAACACCGTAGCCTTTTCACATTCCAGACACCAGGCTATATGACATAAGAGACTTGTGTGATTTGAGAATCTCTCTTGTTACTAGGTTACAGAAAGCTTAAGTGGTTTACAGAAAGAACCTTCCCACATGAATACTCAAACCCCCATGATTCTCATTGCCTCATTCTTAATTTTATACAAAGCAAAACAGATTCTCAGATGCCTATCACTGAATAACATAAACCTCACTGATTAAAAATTCTCTCGAAAGGGGAAACACAAGTGGCTAATCTTATTATATCATAGGAACCAAAACCAATTCTATTCTTTTCTTAGTACCCTGACTACTGAACTATTTGATGAGAGCAATATCTCTTTCTGCCTGGCAGCTTTCTGAGTATCTCCTTTTATCTCCTTTGATTTTCCTATTAGTGCTCAAAAATATAACAATCCATTACATGGCTAATGAAACATTTGCTAATTAAAAAAAAAAAGTTATGAAAAAATCCAGGAAGCAAAAACATACTGTAAAAATAATTTCAGTTTGACAAAATTTTCCTACTAATTTCTGGATTCAGGTACCAAAACAAATATATATAAATAATTAACTATTTATAGAGTTTTAGATAAGAAAAACGCTACATCCTCTCAAAAACTACTTTCACCTCAAGAAAGAAAAACAGCAAACCAGAACCACAGGACCAACACAGGAGGACTTTGTGAAGTATTTTAACACTTCTTTTTTAAAACAGAAGATGATACTTTTGCTCTTTGGGTTTCAATCTAGCTGAACACAATCAGCAAATGACCGATCTCTAAATCTCTGTTTCGCAGTGAATCATTATTTGTTATTGATTTAACAGGATCAAGAGCAAAGTGTGCCTTGCAGACAGAGAGGGAAGTGGGGAGGAGCTAAAACCTGCTTTGGAATGTGTGCATGAAACCAAAACGAGACTCCAAGTACTAAAACATAAAGACTTTTTTCTCCTTCTTACCACTCAGTTTTAAGCCCAGGGCATGTTTTTAAAAGCATCTGAAGTGACAAAAGAATTAAACTTCCTCTTAAAATAGTAATAAAGTCAGAAGTTAAGTTTTTAAAGGAAACAGGTTTTTAATAACTTTAACCTCTTGAACAACACAACTTGAAATCCTCAGTAAGATTAAAATCATGAAGCACACCTATGGATTTCTTTTCTTTTTTGGTTTCAAGAATCAGTTTTACTTTGCAGCATTGATCCCCAAAATAACTGCTAACGTGTGGTTGTGAAATGAATGAACTTGTATCATCCACTCTGATTTAAATATTGATCCCTAGTAATGTGTGAGAACAGCTGCTTTTTGGAATTAGTTTCCATCTTCCTTATTACTAAACAGATCATCAGTTTATCTATGGGATTCCGATGTTTAAATAGCATTCCAAGTAGACAACCTAATGAACTCAGTCAGAAAAGATTTATTCACTGAAATCTGAGGAAAATACAATCTAGATTTTCAAGCACTGACTTAACAAAACATGACTTTGGGAAGTTACTTAATATTAGAGCAGGGAAAATTGTCTATATCTGTAAACCTGAAACCACGGTCTATAATTAAATGGATAAATGAATAGATTGGTTGAAAAAATTCTCTTTACCTAACATGAAAAAAGTTTAAAATAAAAAACTGGGAAGCAAAATTATTTCACATTAGTCTGACAAAGAACTGACACCTTCAAAGGATTAAGAGACAGAATCTACACCCCTAGTATTAGGACTCTACAGAAAATAGTGAATAATCGTTGTAGACAGGGCTGTAACAAGACACTTCTCAGCTTCTCAGGTTACAGGCAGGCAAAACACAGTGCTTGCAAAGCAGGAAGGAATGCCTCTTCCCTTAAATCTTCTCCACAATAGTTATGACTAATTTGTAAGTAAATCTGATTATTTTTATGTATACTAAGGGAAGTTTTATCTCATTTGTAAATCAGTAATTTAAGCAAAGCTGGTTTCCAAGGTTTCTAGACTTCATATTCTCAAACATCTACCTTCATATGAAATGCATAGTTGGGTAAATTCCTTCTCCTCTATTTACACAGGAAGAGTAGATGGCTTATTACATAGCTCCAGTGAGATAAATCCCATCCAGTTTGTACGGTGATATATTAAGAAATCAAAATAATTTCCAACATAATCTTTTTTCTCTCAGTAAACCAAGTGTGGATCAGAGACGCGTCCTTGTCTCAGCTTTGTCTATCTTGAATTAAAATTCTATTACTGCATATCATGCATCATTTTCATATAAATCAGCAAGATGAGATAAAGGCAAGGATCCTTGACACTCCATTGTCTTTCTTAGAGTTGCACCTCAAGTTAGCTAAATTCAGACAGCTCATTGAAACATAAGTTTTTTTTCAAAGTGAAAAAAAGGTCTAAGTCACTTGTCCTTATATGTCCTCCCTCCAGCTACACTGTAAGCTGTACCTACAGAACTTTGACTACTTCAGTAAATTATGCCAAAGGAAGGCTATGAATGTAAAATGCTGTTAGCATGTCAATATACAACTTGGGCGAGATGTTATTCTCTGACACATATTCCTTCTTCTAACATGCATCACTCTGGATGCAGCTGAAGTTACATTGAAAATTCTAGTTATTTCAGAATAAAAATATCCAAATAGTCGCTTTCCAGTGCAGTTACTATAGTAACTATGAGAGTGGGAAATTAATTCTAGCTCTCTAACAAGAGTCAAGAATAACCACTTTCCATTACATATGCATAACGATAAAACTATGTTAGCTCATATAAAATAATAATTATGAAAATTATTTTTTCATGAAGTGGATTTTTATTTTTAAAAGCGATCTTGAACAAGCAAGTAGAAGCAAACTGTAAAAATACTCGGCACAGTGAGCTAGTTATGTTACCAAAACCTTTGAAAAATGTATTTTTTTTAATCTCAGACTGAAAGCACATTTTTGGAGTACCTCTGCTTTCTTGCTTTCTTCTGTGCCTACAGACTCTAGCAAACATCAAGTGTAAATGATCTATACATTTCTACATGGTGCCACACATACTTCAATGTACACACAAGTACAACTTCCTAAATATCTGAGTAAGCAAGAAATCAGACTACATGACCTTTGAAGGTCCCTTCCGGCCCAGATGATTCTACGATTCTAAAAGCATCATCTAACTCTCAGCTGGCAAATATTTTGTCAGGTAAGAGTTAAGAGCATTGCACCATGCAGATTTATACCGCTTCTTCTGAGTACAGTCTCAGTAGCTGTTCCAATGTCAGTGGGCTTAATATGGTCTGGTATGTTTAGAGCAACCCTTCTGCTTTTTATTTTCCTTTCATTTTTACTTTGCTGCCTGAGTGCTTTCTCTGTGAAACAAGGAAAAGGCATCCACGTGAACTGTCTTCAAATCCTTGCAGCTTAATTGTTGTCATCTGGGGACTTGTTATTGGTAAATTTAATAGACATTGGGGTGTTCTCTACTGAGACCTTTAATGTGTTCGGGGCCTTAGAGATCTCTGAAGAAAAATGGAACTTATGGAGATAAAGTCAATGGTCCACTGACTAAGGAAAATCATTCACTTGATAAAGAACATCTTTCTTTTAATATTACACCACGGTCTTTGTCCCCAAAAGGACTAGGGATGACAGCAATAATTTAAACCTTTTAGTCTTGCTAATCTTATAAGATGATGTATAGCAGGAATATACCTACAATTGTTTGTAAAGTGACATAGAAGAATATTTTGTTACATGTAGTTACACATTTTTAAGATAGAGATACAGAGTTCCTTATTGTAAGGGTGGGGGTTAAAAATAGCAAAGAAATAATTCACAGAGGATTCTAGATTCGTGGTTCCATACTTCAGATTTCTATTTTTAACGATATATAACATTAAATCTATTTCCATCACACTTTCCTATCTAAAGATTCACATATCACTGTAAAAAAGACATTCAAGTTATTGCTTTACCAGAAGGAAAGCTGGTTTTGCAGGAACTTTCCTAGGTGCAGCACTGACCCTGGGATATAAATCCAGATTTAAGTGAGGTTTGAGTCCTGTCTTCTAGCAGAGATGTTTTAAGCAATACAGATTGGAGCTAAAAATGTATCAAACTGAAGACTGCATTCTGTGCATGTGGAACCTGTACAAAAGCGCCTTCTGACTTGGGAGGAACATTCTTTGTAGTTCCCACAGGCAGGCAGCTGAGACTCTAGATTAACTTAATGCTATCAAAGCTTTTTTCTATTCATATGAAGGTATGTCAGGATTCATTGTCAGGTTTCATCCTCAATAACCTGGAGTTTCACATCTATTTTGGTTTTCTGATACTTAATCTGCCCCAAATCAACCAAAAACCAATGCAAAATTAAGGAGGAACTCTGTTATTTTGAGATTACTAACCTGATTTCCAACCTAATGATGTTCAGCTAAACAGCCAGTTTGGAAAGCTTATCCATAGCAAATGTTTTGAGTTTTATACATTCCTTCTATTCTGTAATAAACTATTCCACCTGGGAGGAATTACAGAAAACCACTACTGAATGAATCATGCTGTGCTCTGTAGTCAAAAAACATGTATTAAAATTTTTGTCCTTTTAGCAAAATAGTTGGCTTGTATACACAGTTGACTAAACTAGACTTTAAAAGGTTAAAACAAAAAGCAATCACAAATACAAGGAGAAAACATGGGTATGGAATGAAGATATGTTTTTCAGATGAGAGAAGGAAGCAGATGGAAAGCTGATGAGGCAAAGAAATGCCAACCTGGGACTTTATCAAGCCATCCAGGTGGCAAAGAAAAGTGATAGAGCTTAATTCCACAAGAATTACTGAGAAATTCTTGAGATTTTATGTTCCCCGATCATCCCTACAGATGAATTATTAGAGCAGGCAATTAATTTGTACACTGCTCTTTATTAATAGCTACTTATGAGAAATAAAATATGAGAACTTTTTGAGAAGCCGAATTTCTTCTAGAGTACCTTTGGTGATAGCTTCTGAAAATTCCACGGAAAGGAGGCTTGTTTTTGACACATTCAGGGAGTTAATCTGAACTGTATTCTAATAGCCCTGATGTATAAATATCATATCAGTTCCACTCGAAAAGTAAAAATAATTTGCAAGACTATATCTTTGATAAAGCTCCTACAGTTTCTTAGATGATAGAGGGGACCCTTTTACCTGAAAAGAGAAGGTATTAATCTGAAATATTTTTCATTCTAAGGACTGTCATCTTTAGAAAGAACAAGATTTGTTCAAAATGGTGCTGTTGCTGTTGCAAAAAATCTTTCTCTGGACTTCCACGTACAATAATTTGTCAATGCTCAACACTTTCCTTGATCTGCTACAACTTCTCTCATTTGCATTTGCCCTCCTATGCTTTTACCTCTGACAGTCTATCACCTGCCTGCACATCCAGTGCACAGGAATAGTTGTTTGGACTTTCTTTTCTCCATAATTTTACAATACACTTTTATCCTCACAGCTACTTGTAAGGTCACATAGGTTTAGAGACTCCTAAAAGTGCAATAAAATTGACTATGCAAGGAGCATCAATCTCAATGCATGCAAGATGGTCTTGTTCATACAGCAACAACGGAGAAATGAGTGACAGGTCTCACTTGAAAGGCTATAAAGAAAAGGGAATGGTTAAGAAAAAAACATGCAGAATGAAAAGCATCTGAATATTAACTTGATTTAAAGTAATTCAGATATGATTAAAAGGAAAAAGTATTACAGAAACTAAAGAAAAAAGGTTTTGAAATAAATTACTTGTCCTATTTTTATTGTCAGATTCTTAACTTACCACCTATGGCAAAACTATGCAAAAGCCAAAAGTGTAATTCTTTGTTAAGAATTTAAAGATTTAAATTTAAAGAGTTAAAATTTAAATTTTAACAAAGACACTTTGTTAAAACTTCAAATTCTACTGAAGTCAATGAGTGGTGAAGGTAGTGAGGCAGCTTTATAAAACGGAGAGTGTTAAAGGCAAGCAAAAGAGCAAGACTGGTGTCATCAACTCTGATATCTGGTGACAGTCTTCCCACTGTTACATCATGTAACTATTTCTGAAGTTTATTTCTAAAGTAACAGGAAGCCAAAACTTTATTTTATTGGGGGGGGAGGGGAGAGGGGGATTTTTCTTTTCACATTTTCCCTTTCTTCTTTTGAAGCTCATGCTGAATTAGGAAAATTTCCCTGGGAAATACATCTCTTGGGGAATATGTATTCATTAGTAGTTTAACTGCAATGCCAGCACAGTAAAAACAGCTGCATCTCAGTTTTCCCTTAAGAATTGTGTTGTCTTTTGTCCTAAGAGGCTAAGAAAACACATAGAAAAAGAACTAGGAGGTACTACAGAAAGGTGCTAGCAAAATTGCAAGCAAATGGAAAAGATTTCTAATGAAAACTATGACCACTGTGAAATACATGTTTAAAATTTGACACAGTTCTTAAACAGAATAGAAATGGATTTGCCAGTTGTTATGTGTTTTAGAACCATTTATACCGTTTATTCTGAAGCAGCATGACATTGTTTTCCTGACCTGCTGTGAGAAAGGGTTTGAGATGCTACTGCCACAGTTGAAATATGTTGCTGTACTCAGCGAAGATATTCAGCATTATGCTGCACATAATAAGCTTCACCACACATCTTACAATTAGTCATGTTGACACATTTTTATAAATTAGACCTAGCAATCATTTTCAGATGAGATATTTTCCCTGCAGAAGGAATCCTTCAGCTTTGCAGGAAGCATCAAAAGTCTGCCATTTATTACAAGAGAAAGCAATTTCTGTTATGGAAAAGAGAAAGGTGCCTTTTGAACATGCCAAAAGGAAAATGAAATATGAATCAAATTTATGGTGGCAACAACAAAAACATTATTTTCTTCAAGTGAAGAGACATCTCACATAGCCTAACACCTCTTCTGGGCTAATTGTTCAAATTCTATATATCACAGTATAACCAGAGGTAAAACAAAGCAAAACAAATTCCACTAATGAGCATGGCCCAGATTCTAAGAGGGCATAAACCAGCTAAGTTACATTAAACGCAAGCGCCATAGCAGCTATTTCAGATATGCAGTTGGTGTCACAGAGCCTGAGAAAGAAAGGGACAGAATAATACTTTTCTTTCTGTACAAGTCTGTTTTGACTGATGGATTTCTGATGAACTTCCATTAAATATGAAATAATGTGCTAGGTACATATTTTTAACTGCCTGGTACTTAATTTTACAGTTTCGAGCTGAAGACCTGGAGCTCTTCAGTGAAGTATGTTAACTACAGCTAAGTAATTTGTCTGGTTAATTATTCCTCTTTTAAACACTGATAAATACAAGTTTAAGAAAGCACTGCTGGCACCTCTTTAAGAAAATACTTTCCATATTTATATATAGCAAATCTGGCAGAAATTGCAAATTACTACAGAACACCATATTAAATTAATCATAGCACTTCTGTGGAGAAAATATAATTCCTACAATCTGAAAACATTTTAAAATTACAAAGTCACACATCTGAAGACTTTGGATTTGTGAAGATCAATGCACACTTTTCACTGTTTTACAGTAACATTTCTCAGTAATGCAGAGGTGTTTTATTCATATTCCACAGTGGATTCCAGCAGGGTCCCTTTTGCCAAAGGCTGTTTCATCAAGTCTCACCCGCCACACAGAAGCCTTCTAAAAAGACTCCAGCTTTACTGTAGCAACTGGTGATGGTGATAGGTTCAGTGTTAACTGCTTTCTTTATTCTGTCCTGACCTTGTGGTTTACTCTTAAGAGCTCCACAGAAAGCACTGCAGAAATCTTTTCATCAGCATCAAGACTTTCATGTACATTATGAAATGAATAGCGTAGCACTGATGGTATGAGACATCATCTAAATTTAGTTTACAGTTAATTTGCACTGCAATTTGTTTGAGGAAACTAAAGACAACTATGCATTCAGATTTGACTGGAGAGTTACCTGGTTTTAAATTTTGTTGTAAAACTTGCAAATACCTGTTATTAACTTTCAATCTTTTCTTCTAACTATTACATCCCATCCCAGAGTAATGAATTCTACTCCACAGACAGCACTGCTAGCCAGTTTTATATGTCTATCAAGATGCCTAAGTATATTTAAACAGCCCAGGGTGTGACAAACTCAATAAAATGATCAAAGAACTTCAAAGTGTCATAGCACCTCATAAGTTAGATCTGTGCAAAGGTATTTATTCTTTTTACTTTGCAAATATTTGCAAGTAAAAAAGATATTTCCATGAACTTGTCAAAAGGCAAAAGATGTCACTTCTGCCAATAAATACATTTTTTCATTATGACAGCAGTAAAAACAGATCACAGACGGCCCTGAGCTCTGCATATCTTGTAAAAATGAATGAGATCATTATAGCAAAATGACACGAAAATAATTATGGAAATAACAGGATTTTAGTGAGGCTTGTATTTTTTCTTTTATCAAAAACACTTTTTGAACACACAAAGTACTGTATTTCATTTTAAGTAAACTACTATAATTTCAAAATAACAATATTGAATATTAAAAGTCATGCGAGCAGTTAAAACCTCTCAGCAAAAACAGTAAAAAGCACAGATTTCTCCCTCCAGAGGTTACACTGTTAGTATATCCTGGACGGCTCTTCAGTCTCTGGCTATATACCTGCAATGCACTATTCTCAACAAAGAAAACCAAACACAAAGCTGTCTGATTCAGCAGCATATAACTTCAAAAATGTCAGGGGAGGTGGTGTTATATTTTGCCACATCCAGGAACCTAAAGCTTATGGCTTATATGTTTTTTGTATATGTTTTTTTTTATTCCCAGAGAAGAAGGTTCAGGTTCCTAGATCTGGTTTATAAAGCCTCTGCATTTTTAAGCTGATATCCATCCACAGATATATGTACTGCATATAAATCCTTCTCTTTACTTTTCTCCTCTTTTCAGAAAGGCAAACCTGTCTGCTTAAGAGAAAAATAAAACTTCAGTACCCTTATTTTATTATTTAAATGCACAGTTGTAAATTCTGAACCTACTAAGAATAAGTTTATTCTGAATGTATTTTGAGAGTATAGTGTTTTGATTGTGAATCACAATGCTACCAGCTTTTCTTTCAAACAGAAAACAAATATGTAATGGGAATATGCTGCATGTAGCAATTTCTTCATAGATGTATGTATATTAGAGAGATGTATTTTAACACAGATATGTACATTCATACACGACCAAAATCACAGAGTCACTTATACCTATTTATACCCATTTATTCGTTTTTCTAATGTAACTTCTAAACGAAATATATTTGGCATGATTGTGGGGCACGATTAAAGTGTTTTATTGGATTATGATTCAACATGTTTATTATGGGGGTGCTGAAACAGTAGTCACTGTGATCATGTACATAATTTGTACCTAAAATATTTGCATTTTAAAGGATTGACATTGTGTAGGGAAAGGGAACAGCAGCCTTAACAGAGTGAACACTGAGTTTGCACAAATGACATGATTGAATTGAACACGTGAGTTGACTTAGGAGGAAATTACACTACAGGAAAGAACACTAATTTAGTCATATGGGGGTGAGAAGACATGAGGGAAACGGAAATTAAGATAAAAAGAGATGTCAAATGATGTTGAGAAGAATGAGGAGTGTAACAACCAGCCAATGTGTAACACAACTAAAAGAACACTATTCTCTAAAAAGTTCCATTTGTATCCCCAGTCCCATACTGGGCCAAGAACCAGATATATTTTATTTTCCTCTGTATCCACAGTCAAGTTTTCATGAAAATGAAAACTGACTTCACTGAATAGGAACCACAGCACTTTTTGGAAAGCACTATCTGCTGTTATTATTGCTTTCATTCTTACTGGCTGTTTCTCTTCCCTGTGAAGTCTCTAACATGCTTCTTCCTGAAGTTTTCCTCAGGGATATGATGAGCTAGAGGTTGGGAACAACAAAGGGACAGGGCTGTGAGCCACACCACAAGCTGGCACATGGCTCACCCAGTGTGGTGCTAATGAAGATACCTGCCTGCCTTACAGCTGTGTTATAAAACCTGTGTAGCAAGGTTTTGTGGCTATCCTGTAAGCCAGCATCATTGACCCAGCTGGAAAAAATCAATATGGCACACCACTGTGTCGTTTCTGTCTATATTCACCTTTACAAAGTATGTAAAAGGGGGATATTGCTGCAGAAGTAACTGGTTTAGGGTCTTGGGAAGATACTATGCCGAAGCTAGGTACAGTGAGATCTGCCAGGGTCGGGAAATGAGCATCATTTTGTACTCTATGTGTGTGTGTGCTTTAACTTGTACACAGTCTAATATAATTTATTAATTTAACACACCATCTTTAGAAAGAAAGTTCTTATATTGGAAGAAAACATGAAAAAAAAATCAATTCAGTGACGGATTAAAAAAAAAAGTAAACTTTGAAGCCAAGTTACAGTACATGCAGTGCATCTAATAAGGTTCTGTGTTTAATTCAGTGACTGGGTGTGTGATCCTGTGCAGAGCACTAATCTACTCTCTTGCTACTGTAGGTACAGTAGCAAAAGAGTTGTCCCTTTTTTTTTTTAATATATTTTCAGTTCATCATCCCAAAGTAAATTAAG
>JAOXJM010000063.1:16603106-16616169 GCA_026413425.1 Tringa solitaria
CACCTTAGAGTTATCAGCATTCAAACTGTTTTCAATAGTTCAATAATTTCATTTTAATAAATGGTGAGGTATCTTACAAATTCTTCAGTTTTATAGAATATTATATTTAAAGTAGACCATAAAGACATCCAGTCTTTTAAATCAAGTACAACCTTTTGACAGGATTTGGCCTACTTGAAACCCATTCCCCAATCTCACCTACTTGGCAAGAATTCTCCTTATACAGATGAACTGCCTGCAGATACCCAGAGTGCATTAAGAGTCTTTTCTAAGTCATTTTGAAATGGTTACAGAGTTTCGGGTTATAGAATGACCTTATTTTGCCTACCAGTAAAAGTTATTAAATTCCTATCTCAAGTTACATAGTAAACATATCTTAACATTGTATAGCTCTTAAAATGTTTGAAATTCCTTTATGCTATTTCAGATTGCTCTTTAAGTAAGTTGACAAGCAAGAATGCTATCTAAACCACTGTAGAGAGACTGACAACCAACACAATCTGAAGTCAGATAAAAGCTGATTTTTGACAGGCCTTAAACTTATAAGCAAGGCAAAGAATAAATCTGTTTCTTGTAAGTTACTTTCTTAAAGGAAAAATATCTGGAGTGTATTTCATCTAGGACCTGTCAAAATAATAGCCTGGTGATGTGAATTCCAAACATAAAAGTGTTCTATTAGCAATCAACAAGAGACGAGAGATATACCAATCTTTTCTAGTATAGTTTATCAGACATATTTGTTTTACTTCATGAGATTGTTCTAAATCCATAAAATTTACATACATATGGCTGCATTGTTAATTCCTACTATGAAACTGTTCAGAAGAGTTCCTATTTTCTGCTTAGTAAAGGAACTTCACAGCCAAGAAACATAATGATGGTAGGTAGTCCTCTGCTTACATCGGTATGCTTACACAAAATACCGTTTGAAAAGCAAGTGAATAGCTCAGTTCCTATAATCATCATAATAATAAATTAATAGAATTGCAGACATTACATACTGTAACTACAAATTAGGAAGAATAAGCAACTCTAAGTAAACATACTGATAGCATGGCTAAACTATTACAGAAGCAACCTAATTAATTTTTCTTTTTAATTCCATCTTCAGATGTCTGATTATGGACTTTGTTTTCAAACACTGAGTATTTTTCCCCAACAGTTTTCTCCTTTCTTACATAGCGGCAAAGTAGTGCTAGAAAGAATATTTCTTTGCAATTGTTGGTTTAAAAAATTAGGTTTCTACTGCTTATATGAACACAAGCAAAACCAAAATAGCTACTCAGATATGAGTTTCCTAAGAAAATGTATTTTGTCACACCTTCAAGATATCTGTGTTGAAGGGACAAAATCACAGTTAATAGTTACCTTTCTCTAAACTAAAGGTTCTGTGAAAGAGGTAGCAGAAAAATAGCATTCTCACTCAGCAAGTCTTGTGAGAAAACATTCTTCATTCCTTATCCACGTAGAATTATATTGCTTTAAATTCAGGATCAGAAGAATCCTAGAATTATCAAAATCGTAAGCTTCCCTTTATTTTCACAATGAAAGTAATCAGAGCTTATTTTCACAGTGACATTAATCAGATAAATTATTTTCCTGATTCAAGCAGAATTTGGCTTCTTATGAAAATGCCAAAATTATGCCTCCCTGTCTTATGATCAAAAGCAGTAATTTTCATCAAGTAAATTTAAGTTTTAGACTTGTTTAGATATGGAACTGCATCTGGTCCACTAAGAAAATTTTNNNNTTTTGAACAAGCTTACTTTATTTTCTTACATCAATGAATAAGTGTTGCCGATGAAATGATAGCAAATTAGTAAGCAAATAGGTCACAAGTAATAATATTGATAATGATTTTAAGCATATCTCCTGATTGATAACAGAAAACAGGAAAGGCATGGAGATACCTTAGAGAGATTACTGCATAAACAATGCAAATCTATTGCACTATCCCTCAGCTTCATTGCCAGGAAGTCAACATTCATTCATAAGAATCTTTATAAAAAAGAAATTAAAAAATGAATAGATGACCTTTTCATCTCCATAAAGCACCTATATTGAAAAGCATAACTGCAAATAGTAACAAATAATACAATGACTGTTGTTCAGACTTCAGTGTAAACTCCAAAACATAGTTAATATGTAAAAAGAGAGACCGAATACCTGAGTTCCATGTAAGGCTGGATTCACAAAAGACAAATAATTTTTTTATCCAAGTTTGTCCTAATGAAATCTGGATGTAAAATACTGTGATAAATTTTGCTTGCTGTTGTTTGAGACTGGCATGTAACGCCTAGTTTTAAGAAAATCTTATAAGAGAGGTCTATTTTGTTCATTACTTACTAATCTGCTCTAAGTCTAGTAATATCTATATTGATTTTGGCTGACACAAGCGCTACAAATCAGCCTGCTTTAAATCAGCTGATTTTGTGCACCTGTCTATACCACGAGGTTTTTATCAACTTTTACTGGAATCTGTCCTTGTAAGTGATTAAGATTGCTCCTTCTCACATAAAATAGAGTAATAATTTCATTAAGCTGATAACACAATGCTGCATTACACTGCTGAACAGTAAGTAATTCCTAAAACTATCAAAGAACACTTCAAACTGCTGTAGCAAATAAACCCAGCTTTTACCTCTTACATCCCAAAGTCTTTCTAAGTATGTGGGATTGCACATGAATAACAAAGAATGTGATACACTTAAAACCACATACCTTTTGCAAAACCCTGCAAAAATGCACGTAAAATACAGAAACTACTACATTACCAGCAGTCCCCAATGATATTTCCTACTTTCAGACACAAACCTCAGTTCAGGAAAGCATTTAAGAACATGATGAAATGTGGGAAAGTGCTATTATTATTCCAGGAAAGCAAAAAAGACTTTTAACCACAGGTTTAAATGAAATATGTTCAAGAAACTTCACTAATAAACAAACGCTTAAAGTAAACAGTCTTTTTTTGTGGGCCTGCAGTTAGAAGTGATTGGTTTGGCAAATGCATTTTTAGGAAGGCCAGTTACAATTTGCCCTCATTTAACACGGGAGTCAATTCAGCCAATTGCTGGAACCTGGATTTGCTATTTTTAATCTGCTAAAAAAAATGCAAATAGTTTATCATATTGTTGCCTTCTTATATCTCCCTTTTTAGTCAGAATATTTGAATTTTAAAAGGAATTAAAATTTTGTTTCACCTAGGAAAAAAGATTGGCTGCACTTTTAAGCAGGAGAGATGAAGCAGAGGTCATCAAACAGGTATGAAAAAACTGTAAATAGAAATGTATTGGTTGTCTTTGAAAATTTTAGTGAAGTGAATATCACACAAAAAAATATAATTTCAAGTGACTTCTGTCAACTATAGGTACCACAAAGAAAATTTATTACAAGAGAAAGTACCAAGTTGTATCAGATAAACATTTAATAAGACACTAGGAATTAAACTTACTGATTCACTAATAATATCAAAACACAAAACTCTCTTGAGAACAAAGATACTAACCAATTTATAAGATTCTGGAAAATTTTACTGAACTTCCTATTTCTGCACATATTCTACAAGATATTTTAAGATGATTCATAGCAATCAATCCATCTTTTTAATAATAGAGGCAGTGTCAAATCCTGATACTTTTGACCTAAATGTTTATAGGCATACCCATTCTTTATTGTCCACAGTATTAAAAAACTGTTTTAGTATAAACATATAGGCTATAGACATCCAGGGCTGATTACAGGTCCAACAAATAAGGCCCTGTACTCTTTCACAGGGGTAACAAGACGATATCAAATTAATTTTACAACAGAGGATCACATTTAGAATCATAGAATGCTTTGGGGTGGAAGGAACCTTGAAGATAATCTAGTCCAACACCCCTGCCATGGGGCAGGGACATCTTTCACTAGACCAGGTTGCTCAAAGCCCCATCCAACCTGACTTTGAACACTACTAATGATGGGGTATCCTCAGCTTCTCTGGGCAATCTGGGCCAGAGTACTGCCACCCTCCAAGTAAAAACACCTTCCTTTTATCTAATCTAATTTTACCTTCTTTGACTTTAAAACTGTTGCCCTTTGTCCTGTCACTAGATGCCTCAGCAAAAAGTCTTTCTCTGTCTTTCTTATAAGCCCTTTTTATATATTGAATGATAAGACTATGACAAATCAGTTGAACATTTATTTTCTGAGACATAAAAATGAATGAATCAGGCAACAGGAAAAGGTATCTATGAAGGGAAACTTTTAAGATATTCTAATGGTTCTAATTTTAAAAGCTGCCATCAAATCTTGACGGATTACAAAAGTGTGTCTAGTTAGACAAATTATAGACATGACACTTCGGAGATCAAAAAGGTACCTTAATTTATTAAATAGTGACTAAGTACAAGTAGTATGGCTCAACAGTGAAGCATGGTAAGTTCAGATAACTGCATTTAGAGGGTGTGAAGATGTATTGAACAGTGGGAGTTCTATTTTTTAGGATATTTGCAAAGATTTAGCATTTATTTTAAGGACATTGTCTGTATGCCTAATTTCATGGGCCCATGGTGGCAAAACATAAGGCAGAGATACAAAGAGATCAGCGACAAGGGGTTCTGTATTGATATATATTTAGATATTCTACAGGAAAGAAGCTGAATGATGCTGTAATGCATTTTGTACTGCATGCAGCACTTAACATCAATATTCAACTCCCATTCCGCCCGTATTAAATGTTACATATTTTGTCAGAATAAAGAAAAATTACTTTTTTTCCTGTCCTTAACATCCTTCTGTCAATTTACTCATTCTTAGCGCTGGAGTTTAAAAGGAATTGTTTTGCTCTTCTGTGCAACTATAAATGAAGCAATTTTTTTTTAAAGTATATTACTTAGGTTTACATAGAATCATAGAATGGTTAGAGTTGGAAGAGTCCTTAAAGGTCATCTAGTTCCAACCCCCATGCCATGAGCAGGGACATCTTCTACCAGTCCAGGTTGCTCAAAGCCCCATCCAGCCTGGTCTTGAACACTTACAGGGATGGGGCACCCACAGCTTCTTATTATAAATCTCTTGTTTATATCTTACTATAAATCTCAAAATAACAATGTGTGTTAGAAGGCAAGGAAGTTTCCCAGTCTGTGAATATTTTCACCACAAACTGAATTTACCAATTGCTACATTAACTGCTGGACTCTGCTGAGAATAGGGCTGATTTTGCTAGATTAGGCTGAATTTTGCTAGATAGGGCTGAATTGCTAGATTAACTGCTTTCCTCTCTGCTGAGAATAGGGCTGTTTTAAATGCTCTGACTCTCACACCACCTTGCATAAAGCTGATACATAGACTCAGGCAAAATTTACCCGGTTCTCCCTGAAGTGAGAGGGATGGATATGGTTTATTGTATAGTTTGATGTAACAATAATATTTATCATAACACCTTCATTGGCAATATAGGAAAGCACCTCAGCAGGAACATGGAACACAAATTGCCTGCCTTTGCTATAAGAAACCAGAGAGGTTTCCAACTACTTTCCTGTGTGACACAGGCTAGTTTCTTTCCCATGCTGTTAGTATTTCATTGAGTAGTGAAATGAGTCATGAAGAAATCTGAAATAGAAGATGCAGAATTGCCTGGCAGATGATTTTCAGGAAGGGTATATCCCAGACACACAGTGTAATATAACAGAAAAAAACTTCTAATATAACTGAATAATTATGACTACAGAACACATGAACTACTCTGCAACCTAAAAACTGAGATTACATCTAATTGTGAAACCCAAGTCACCATGTCTCAGGAAATTTAAATCTAGATTTGAGAAGCAATGTGAGCAAATTAGATACCTACTAAATTAAGGCACCTTGGATTACTATACCATTCTGTAAATCACTGTTTACAGTCTACCTTATTTGAAAACTTCTACTTTGGCTGTGAAAAATATACACTGTAGTCTACACACACTGAATCAAGTAATTTCTTTTATTTCTATACCATTTAAAAGCTGAAAAGGGAGCTAGATTTAAGCTGCGTTATCACCTTTTTTATAATGACATATTTAAGACACCCATTGAAAGCCCATAATGGGAATTTAACAAATAAAAATCCAGTGGTAGAGTCCCACCGCAACACATTATTCAAAGGAATTGTTTTACCATACCACAGGCATTTTATTGAGACAATTCCATTCTGAGAAGTATGGCACTGTAACTTTTCAGTAACATAATCTCTAATGGAAGTCTTAATTTTTTTTGACTGTCAACAATGATACGCTCACAACGCAGTTAACCCTGACAGGAAATGCACATGATATGCTAATACATAAAAAGCCTTTGCAATCCATGATCTGGCTGCATCATCTTTGTAACAGCCCAAGGAAGACACAGACAATTTCTCCATATTCTCTATTAAAGACAGGGAAGGTGGCGGCTTCTGTGCGCACTTTCATTCCACAAAACCAGAACTGGATAGTTCTGGTTCCTAAAAAAGCACTGGGATAACAGTGAGAATCGTGTCCCTGTCTGCCTTAGAGCACAAAAAGGAATTGTCTCTCAGCAGCTCAGTGCTCTCAGTGAGACGCCTGGCACAAAGACAAAGCACTGGGATTATTCTGCCAGAATCACTCAAGTAGTGTGAGATTTAGTTTTCAAAAAACATAGAGAATGTCAGATTGTGGGGAGCTGTTCTTGCTTGTAAGCACTTCCCAGATCATCCTATCTGAGTTATAGCTATAAACCTGTACTAAAAGCCTACAATAATATTTCTTTTTGCCTTCTAAGATTTTCGCTGAAGAGGTTTAAAACTGCAATTACTCTCACCAATATAAAACCAAATTAGAATCCAAAATCTGTATCTCTTGCCAATACAGATTTTTTTAAACTTTCTAATTAACAGTAATTGTATCTAATTAAATAGCAATATCCTTTTCAGGTGAAAAGGAACTGTCACATGTAGCCAATAACAAGCGATGGAATTGTAATTCCAACCCACAAACTAATATTTTTCCAAATACATTCAGTAAGTATTTTTTGCATTTGAAATTTCTCCTTCTATGCCTTGAGCACAATAAATTCTTTGTAAATACCGAACATCCATACCTAAAGTTTAATCATCTGAAATTGCAGACAAGTTTTGTTATATCTTGTCTCACAGATTAGGTGGTGATTGGATCAGACTAACATTTTGGGAGAAGAGGAAGTTTTACAGAAGCTTCTAAGGAAAGAACGTATCTTAAGAAAGGCAGAAGAGAAACACATTCAGAAATATTTACAAGGAGTGTTGTGTAAAATTTCTCTCTCTCTTTGGAACAAAGCATACCTTGCGTGAAAGAGCATTTCAAGGAAAGTCAGGACTACAAATTGGGGATTTCTCTCATGCTATCTAGCATGAGTAATTCTGTGAGGACAGCATCAGATATTTTCTGCTTAATTTAAGCTCCCTTTCTCTTAGAAATCTGGTGAATGCTGTGATAACCCCATTTCAGCTCTCTGTGCAGTCACACAGAGGAAACTGTCAATATATGAAACCAAACAATAAAACCAGCCATGTCCACACTTTGCAAGCTTAATAAACAAATCTCCTTAGCAATACTTATTACTAGGCAATAATTCATACTTGGAAAATTATGAAGCTTGGAAATATAAGGATTTGAAATTAAAATATACTTGAATATATGCAAATACATACTCCTGAAAAAAGCCTCTACTTTCTGAATTCTTATGACCTGGGTCTTGACCACATTTGCATACACTTATTAATTGCTTATTACTTATTGCAGCATTTATGTTAAATATATTTCTGATTTCTGAGAAGAAATGTAGTAATAGGCTTCAAAATCAATCCACAAAACCAGCTGCTGCAAAAATCTAACAGCCAGTACACAAATGCACCATGCTGACAAAGACCAATACAGATATATTGAATTTATCTACCAAACTTTGAAAGTGCTCAGAACTAAATTAACCCAAATACTTCTGGCATAGTAGGAGTTCAGCATTACATAGCTTTGAGGTTACAAAAGTCTAATATCAATATTCTTAATACTGAGTTTGAAATTCCCTTACAGAAATCTCTTTAGCCCACGGAAACTGCTCTGAATCCAGCATTGATACAACTAGGGTCTAGGGATTCTTGTCCTGTGGCTTTTATTGACATATCTATTGTCCTTTTCAATCTTGCAACAAGAGCTATTCTGAGATTTTCTTCACTAAATTAATTTCCTAGCAAATCTAAAATTGCCACTTTATTGCTGCCAGAAATACCCACTCTATATTGTGCCCACTCTTGTCATTACAGGCAAAGAAACTAGCAGTTTCAGAGATATGTAAGAAAAAGAGGGAAAGCACAAGAAATAATTCCTCTTTGCATCTCTGTGTAGTGGTTAAACATTTAATTTACAGCAACATTTAACTTGATTCGATTACCTACCAGTGATTTGCCCCATGACACCTACTCTGCTACTCAAGGAAACAGAAAGAGAACAGTGTGAATTTGGATTCAGAGGAAATTATGGCAGGAACTGAACAATTAATAAGCTAGAGAAAGAAATGGAATCTCCAGAAAGAAGACTATGACTGAGATTTTCAGAAACATTTTTAAAGTTGCATGTTAAGTCCCATTAAGAGAAAGTCCCAGTAAGGAAAATACACAAAGCCAGGCACTGTGCTAAAAGCTGATGTGAATTAACCTGTTTTACAATGACTTGAGGAGTGGTTTTTGCTTTTGATTGTCCTTAAATTCCATAAAAGGAATATATTTTATTTTACGATGGCTCCAGTCCAAATTCAGTAAAAAACAACAAAAAAAAGGATGTCGAATTCTATTTGCAGGACAGCACAGGCTAAGACAGAGGGCTAAGTCTCTCAAGAAAAAAAGCACAGCAAAGGCTCTTTTATTTTTAGTTTTCATGCTATTCAGGAAGGCCAAATTCAAATTGTATAAGGTAGGCAGTTCTCTGTCCTTTTATGCATGAGATAGGAACAATTTCTATCCACTCTCTCTCTGAAAACAGGTAAAGATAGAAAAGCAAGAGACAGCGAATGGCTGATAGATTTGATATGCCTTAGTCAGGCTAGACCAAGTCCCCAAGGTGATAACTGCATCCCTCAACAAAGTTTTAGCAGGATGAAAAGAGAAGACAGAGAGTGTCTCAAATGAGACAGACTCAAATGAGAACTTCCAACGAACATTAGCTCAGACAAAAAGGAAGTATCCACTTGAATGCAAGTTTAGATACAGCATCTGCTAGGTTTACAAGTTAGATCCTTTCCTGCAATTATCCACCACACTAAAAAACGAAACATTCATTTTGGTAGTGATTTCATTTCTACTTTGTCCAAGGTATCCCAGGTTGTCCTGTTATGAATGACATTGAAACATGTACCTTATTGAGCATTAATTTTGGATTTGGGTCATAGCTTAACTAATCTTAAAAGACATAGAAAGATTTATTCTGAAGTTCTGAAAGTAAATTGTACAATTGTATAAGCCATTGTAAAATAGTACAATTACATACAATTAGCTACTAAAGCACATCCCCTAAACTCATCTACAGCATGTATCTTATGAAAAAACTCTTTTTCACTACAAATCCATAAAAACACATAAAAGATTTCACTGTCACTGGTTTTCAAATGATGATGTCATTTTCTTATGTGTTTTTCTTCTAATTGGTCAATTATCAATGTCAATTTGGTAACTTTTTTCTTTAAAGCACTTGAATTACATTTCTACATACTTAATGCATCTATTCCAAAAGGTACTTCTACAAAGACAGGAAAGTAGATGATACAAATACTATCCATCTATCAACTGGAAATACTAAATAAAAATGTTTTTTAATGTAATGTTTCTCTCATGTACTAGCCAAAGAAACTGAGCCCACGAATCAGTATGCATTTGAATCCTTTTAAATTTTCTATTGTAATATTTTGGAGAAGGGTAGTCAAACCAAGGAGATTTAGACAAAGGGTATGAAATTTAAAATAAAAAAAATGTTTTAAGAATCAATACTGAATATGTGAATTGGCATTCAGAATTTAGATTATACACCATAAAAGTGTTAGGCTTTTATAGGATGAATATTCTCTTGATTTTGGTCAAATTTTAATATATTCTAAGACATAACAGGAGGCTAATGGCTACAGACTTTCTAACCCCAAAAAATCAAGTGAGCAAAATCACATAATCTTTGTTTCCACCAAAGAAGGAAATCTGCATCACCATCTATGACTTTCTAAAAATCCAGCTTAAATGCACAGGCAATTTAGATAGGAAAGATAGGTATGAAAAACCTTGCAGACAGGATGCAGAAAGAAATCTCCATTTCCATGAGACAGTTAAGCTCAACTGACAAAAAGAGGTAACGCTCCTGCAACACTAATGGTCTTTACAGTGGGAGGATCACAGAGGGATCATGCTACAAAGCTTGAATCTCAAAAAAATATATGTAGTTGGTCCCTAGAAATGTGAAATATGAATATTTCCCTACTAAACTATGTATATCTGACATAAAATTCAATTCATGCATTACCATTAAACAACAAAATATTTTTTCAGGACTATAACAGAAGCTGGAAAACTGTCACATATCAGGTTTGCTAATAACAATGTTGACTCAATATTTCTCCAACACAGTTCTTTGTCTCTCACAAGGGATAGTAGAGCACTGAGTAACACTTCCATTCCTGACAGTTTTTCTTGCAGGTGCATATAGTCAATCTATTTGCCATTTCTTCTGTTGCACTCCCAAAAGAATACACCTTTATTGGATCTAAAAGCAAGTGACATATTTCCCCCTAACTGAGCAATCTCAGACACTTTCTTTATAAATAAGATATTTCAGAAATGCTTCTGTATGTGATAAACTGGGAAAAGGCTATCTAATCTATGGCAAGGCAAGAACTCGAATCTCCAGGAATTTTCCTTGAGGAAGCGTTTGGGACATGTCTATTTTAATACCAAATGAAAAGCTGTACATTTCCTGTTATACAAGTAGGAGCAAGACGCATGAAGGCATACAAAGGGTATAGCAGAGGTGAGATATTTCCAGAAATAGTCCAAAAATGTACACCCCAATGAAAATAAAAATGCCTTCCTGCCCACTGTTAGAAAACATACAGATTTTCTAACCAACTTCATATACAATCTAAGTTTATGTAACTTAATACAATAGATACTGTAATCCCTGAATACAATAGATACTGATTCCACATTCCAAGATAATGCAAATACTTCCTGCAAATAAAGATGTATTTCAAAACTTGGTAAAACTCAACACAGGAAAAACAATTCAAGGTCACTGCTAGTATATCATTAGGTTTGTGAGTGTAATGACAAAATTACAGCACCAGACCCTCAGCTGGTATAAACTAAGGACTATACTGTACAGTCATAACACAGTCATCAGCTGGAATCAAAAGCAGTATTGTAACTAACTGCAACTATTTAGGTAAAAAAAAATAAATAGTTTAACAGTCTCTAGTGCTAAAAACTCAAATTAACATTCTTTACTACTGCTCTTCCCGGAATAGACTACTAGTTGCCTTGTGAATGTACCAGTGAAACAAGATTTCCTACATGCACTTTGCTACTACTTCTTTACTCAAGAGAAAACCAAATTCTAAAAACAAAGCTATCCACTCAAAATATTTTTAGAACAATAAATATTGTGCTAAAAACTAACAATATAACTTCTCACTTCATTTGCCAAACATCTGTATATGTAAAACATATTCTAAAATACTGTTACTCTTGGTTCGATTAAATCAAATAAAGAGAAAACCTGGCATTCTTTGATCTGAAACATGCAGAACCATAAAATGTTTGGACATGATAAAAATTTGACATCATGGATAAGCTTCACATCTTTTATTCTTTTTCATAAAGAAGTGTCAGACAACTATATAAAAATAATAGATCAAATAAACATAAGACACTGTTGTACACAGAGCATAAAACCTTAAAAAAACACTGAATAATTCAAGGGAACTCCAGCAATACTTGTAATTTACAACACTTGCAATTTTTCATAAAGCAATACTTTTTTTTAATTTTCACCTTTTTTCTATGGTGCCTCAGGAAAAAGAAAGGAAAAAATTGAAACTGTAACTACAAATATTAAAGTGTTTGCTTTTAGTATCAGTGTAGTAAATACGCCATTACTCTTACATGGTAATGCAGTATGCAAACAATAATTGTCCCAGATCACCACAGTAAACAAAATTTTCAGAGACCAGTATTTTCCCCTCCCGCTATTTACAAAATTACTTTGCAAAAATGACAAGTTTTGAATACTTTCACAATAGACAGTACTTTCCCGTTCCAAAACAACAGAATCACACACAGATTAAGCATCTTTTTCTGTTCTAGGCTAAGTGCTGAGATTTTCGGCAATGTAATTAGCCTAGGTTTATCAGGCTCTATGTGCATTAACTTGAGTAGCTCTGCATTGCACCGCATGGTATTTGTCAGAAGGAAACCAAAGATCTTGTCTCCGATTTACCTCTGATCTTCTCCTTACATCTGTTGTGTCACTTTAATATACACATTCTCTTCCGTAACTTGTCCTCTAACTAATATGCCTGTGCTCCAGCAGTTGCAGAGGTGCAGAAGAAAGAACAGCTCCCCAGGAAAAACATCGACATTGAAACAGTCAGTAAACATATAGTTGGGAGTTATAACATATAACTTGACTTGGAGAAGTATACATTTCCCTTTTATCTCCTATACTTGTCTTCCATACTTGGACTACTGTTTGTTTTTAAGATTTTTTTCCAAACTTCTCAATTCGAGAAACAGCATCCTAAAATGTTTTCCTATCTGCCAACCTTGAAAACAATTTCCTTTTCTCTACCCTTGCTAGGCGTACCAACACCATAATGCTATTGCTTCCCTTTCTCTCCCAGACAGTTTCTCAAATCTGTATCTCTTTATCATTGTCACAGCACCAGGAGTTTTGTTTACACACGTTGAAAGGACCAGATGCACTTAGGTATTCTGGAGGAAATGTATACACTATTGTTGCTATATGACCATTATGTCTAGGTTATCCTACAGGAATCATTTGACTGTTTCAAAATC
>JAOXJM010000063.1:16625219-16640233 GCA_026413425.1 Tringa solitaria
TGGATGGAACCAGATAACTTCCAAATATGCACTTTGCGTTTCAATTTATTTCTCTCCTATACACAAAAAATATTGTGAGAACAATTTTCAATCTTATCTATAAATCCGCACCCCATTAAAAAAAAAAAAGAGAAAATGAAGAAGTGATTTAAAACTAATGTAGCTATCTGGTCATTTTTTATTTTCACAAATTTCATTCTATCTGTAGGGCAATTAATATACATAGTGGACAGTATATATGGCATCTGAAGTCCAGGGCAGATGCCATTTATCTCTAAATGCATGGAAACATTATTTTGGTTTTATCAAATGCGACAGATGTTTAGAAGGATGACAGATTAAGATAGCAGCTAAGGGTACCATATTTTTTGATTACATCTTTGTTCCTATTATTGTAATTATTATATTTGCTAACATGCTGTAGTGCAGTGTGGCTATATGCCTTAGGTTTACAATCACGTGTGCTTGTGTTCAAAGTACATTTAAGAAAATTACTTAAATCATTTAGTATGACAAAATCATTCACAAAGAAGAGTATATTCATTTAAAGTTGTCACACAATATATATATTTCTTTACAGGGCTTAAAAATACTACTGATGTGGAAAAGATGGACACCCACAAAAAACAGGTAAGATGGATGGATCTAAAAATGAATGTAGGGAAAGCAACCTTTTAACTCTAGCAGTTTTACCGTGAGAAGCACTACTGCATGATTGCTGTATGACTTGACAATTCACTGAAAACCATATTCTAGCCTCTCTTTGTGCAAAAACTGAAATGATAAGGAAAAATAAAGATACAAAATGACCCCTTCACTATATAAATATTCCAATATGTAATAATTTTGCTGGAATATTGCAAGAATCATAGTATACACAACTCATTATTCTTACTATTCATATCACTGAACTTGTCTTGCTAGTTCTATTTATTTTTCACTGGAGTAATTCTTTTGGGAACTTCAAAGCAATTAGTTCAGGAGCGCATGTTAAAGGGTGAAGAGTTTCAATGTTGCAGCAATGTAAGATAACTATAGATCACAAAATCTGTCATGGAATAATGCAATCAAGAATAAAGCAAATTGAAGCTTTGTTTTCAAAAGATAAGAATGCAATGGAATGCATCACTAGCTCCTCGTATTTCTTGTGCTGTCTACCTAAATGAGACTCCCTGCTTGCATATTTCAAAGTCATTGGTTAATTATCCTGTAGCAAAACCACATTTTGGGTACTGTGATTTGAACATAATGATGTGACTATAATTTGAACAAATTAGAAATACGCAAAGTTGAATACTTGATTTCAGATATAATCCAGTAATTAAAAACATAACAAATCATTTAGCAAGAACGTTGCCATTGTTGCTGAGAAAAATTGCTAATTGCAATGCCTGTATTGCCCTTATATTTGCAGTGCTTTACTCCAACCCCAAATGAAGATCCAATGGCAAAAAATAATGAATTAAAAGGTGTATTTACCAGACTTTTAAACCATATAGACAATACTGAATAAGAAAGTAACAATATGGACTAAACATCATGTTCACTGACAATTTAATGTTTGTTATGCATTCCCTACACAACAGAAAATAGTAATATACCAATAGGTAAAGTTACATGGACAACATGGGAGTATACTAAATATAAGGACATCATCAAACACAAAATAAATGCTGAGGAATATTCCTTTTAAAAACATGTTGTTTCATAATCCTGATGCAAGTCTTTGCTATCAATACCCCTAATTAAAACATATTTCTGGTATTTTTGATAATGTGTATGAATTACATTTTTCCTTAATAGAGTGTCATGATTCTGGATGGATTTTAAGCATTAGCATTTACAAACCCTTCTAGGAGGTCTTCCTGTGGCAGCTGCTCTCAGACACCCAAGGTTAATATCACTGAACGTTCTTTCACTGGGAGACTGAGCACCCCTGTGAAAAAGGCCTGCTCCAAACTCAGCAATACACAGGTAAATAGCAATGGCTATTCTACAGCCCCCTGAAATTACAGGCAGCCTTAAATGCCCCGTCTTCAGTATGATCTCAAATCCTACAGTGAGATTGGTTTTGCCATTCCCTGATGAAAAAATATAAGCGTGCTTCAAGTGTATTGCAAATGCATGTTCAGCAGTACCGTTCAGCCATGAATATTGTTCAACAATAACTGAAATGAGTAGATGAATGATACAAATGTTTTACAGGTCAAATCTGCTATCTGAGAAATCAAATGAAAACTACCTTTGCTAATTCCTTGTTCCCTAAGCTTGATCACAGAGATAAACCTAGACTTTCACACATAGAAGGTTACCTCCAGAAGTTGTTCCAGTGTTGTCTATTTTTTTCACCTCTCCTGCTATAGGGAATGTGTAGCATCCATATTCCTTTGAAATGCAACGTGGTGCTTACATAGGAAAAATATTATTTCCTATTGACAACGTTCATCACTTCTGTCAGTGTTTTTATTTCCTAGCAGTCAGTTAAAAATCAGCAGCTCTGGTGAGTTTAGACTTAACATTCTAATTACAAGCACAGGTGTCTGCTCAGCTTTTAAGCAGAGACTAAAGTTACTTCAGAAGGATGAGTTGTTTTGTACAGATAATGATTCACAGACTTTGAGTGAATCACTGAAAATCCACTGACATTGATTGACCCATGCCCATTTATCTTTCTTAAAAATCTGGCTCAGTCTTTATTTCCTTGCTATAGAGAACAAACGTCTCCTTAGAATCACCAGCAACTTGCTTTACATGGTGAGTGACACAAAACCACTAAATAATATTGTATTCTGCTTGTCATACTGATAAATTCATCACGCTCTATCTTATTTTATTTTTGTCACTGTGACACAACTTTGCAAAGAGTTGAAATGGCCATGATACCAACTTTTCTCAGATGCAGATTAGCAATTAACTATAAACATCTATGCTTTGTTTAAACATTTCTCTTCTGCAAATATTCTTTAAAAACTGGACCTTTGACTTTGTTAGAGAAGTAAGGGAGAGGATTGTGAATTTGAGAATGCTAGATTTGGCTGGGGATTGGATTCAGAATTGCCCACCAGCTCTCCTTTCTTTTCTTAAAACAAAAAAGGCAACGCTGTGACACAATAATTCGGTGTTACAGGATACCTCAAAAGGCAATACTCAAAAATTACATAAATAACATAAACAATTCCACTGACCAAAAAAAAGTCAGAAAAAGCTCAGCTATATTATCAACAAAATCAACAAAAGGTATATTCTTAGTGACTTCATGTAATAATACACTGTCAGTAAGTGCAGCAATAACCAATATCTATGACCTGTATACTAGGATGCTAACTGGAAAATTCCAAAGTCATGTTCCACATTCATTCACTCTGAAATGATCTAAATCTGCTCATCTTCAAGGACCTGGAAGAACTCATGGCCAGACTGAGAGAAGGGAGCGTAAATGGAAGGCTGACAGAGATGACTGCTTTCCCTCCCTTTTCTGTTGCAAAGACTGCACTCGGTTTAGTTCTGTTGATCTCGTTAGTTTACATTATGTGGATCTTCAGAATGATAGACTGAAGTGCTTGGAGAAAGTCTAAATACATCAGGAAATGAAGAAAAAATTAGTTCTAATACATGACTCTCTCAATTATTTAGCACTCACAGGCATTAATAATTTCATTAATTCCAGATTAAATACTACTCATTTGACTTCGCTACTGTCCATATACAAGAGTATACTCTGCACATACTTGTGCAGACCTCTTAAAAGGTAAATATCATGCTAAGTTAAATAGAATGAGCATGGGACACAAAGAAATGGAAAAACTACCCATGATATCTGAAAATAATTATATCAATAAAAATCAGTCACCGGAACACCAATCATAAAGGAAAACTGATACAGTATTGTATGCACCGCATATAAAATAAAGTTATTTTTTGTCAGGAATTGGCTCAAAAATATGAATACTGACTGCTGAAAATAATTTTTTTAATGTCTCAGTCTCTCTTATTTTCTTGAGAAGACGACCCAAAACATGCCTAAGCATTTTAGTATTTTGTTTGAGAGGATTCAAGATAAATTATTCTTAAATCTATAGTAATTTTTTCTTTTTTTCTTATCATATGACTTGAAGTATAGCAGCACACAGAAGTATCATGAGGACTGGCACGGAAGAATACAGACCTTGTGCAACAGCTATCTCAACCTTCTGGGACCAAGACAGACCAAAATAAGGATCGACTCTCAGTGTCGCTTCCAAAAACTTTCACACCTGTATAACCATACCGACTTACAATGAAGTTTGATTTCATTTACATGCAATTTGGTACTATCACTTTGGCATTGTTCCTTAGATACATCTGCTCTAAACAATATCCTTTTACCTCACTTCAGGGTTTCTCTACACTTGAGTTGACTCAGAAGATAAAACTGAAAGACACCTAAACATCTTGTACACAAGAATTTAGTAGCCTACAGACTGTGAAAACAGAGCTGACGATGTCCAAGTACTCACAGCTATCCAAATGTTATCCTAGAGTACTTTCTTGTATTTGGAGAGAAGGACCCCAAAATTATCCCACAGTTGTCTAGAAAAGGATCAGTGGCATAGCTTACTGAGGAACAAATCACCTTAGGGCACACCCTCCGAAAATCTTACATCTTCTGTTCATAAATGCAAATCTAAACCTGGCTTCAGTAACTCAAGCGTGGTTATCCATGGAGCTCCAAAAGCACAACAGAGACTATGTAATCAATATTCAGATTTAAGCCACTCAAATTACTAATTATTTTTTGTTTTCTTATTTAGGTAGCCAGTCATACTGAACTACTAAACTCATATGCACTGAACTACCAAAAGCAGTAATAGTTTTCAGTCCTGCTATTCTTGACACATCATGACATGTGGCAGTTCATTTTTGTTTTCTTTGCATTGTATTTCAACATGATGCCACTTTGGAGGGTATTAAAATTATTGTTCATGGCCGGAAAACCTGGTTAAACAGAAATGTGTGATTCAAATTTTTAACTAAAATGAAAGGAGAAAAGATGACAACATACAGGGTCTTATTTTTAATTCTCTTTGCAAATCTCAGCAGTTAAAAGCCAGATGAATAGAAATCAGTTAAGGTTCATTACAGTTACAATCCATCCAGAGAAAGATAGGAGCTCTGGTACATTAACTTTTACGCTTGTGACCCAGTAAATAATGTTCTAGTTAGAGCTATGACTTCTTGCAACCCAAAGCTCATATAATTTCTAAAATAATATATTAATTTTTTACATTGTTAAGTGCTGCTAAATGCAGATTTGAAGGATGTCAAATTGAAAGCCAAAATGAGAATAATTCTTTTTAAAAAAAAATCAAAGCTGTATATTCAAATTTTTTAACCATGATACTGTTTAAATAAATGAAAAAACAAGGCCATCTGTCAAGTCCACAGCAATCCAATTGAAAAATCGAATTTATGATGAGTCTAACGCAGATGACATGCTTCCATTTTCTCTTCACACATGGGAGAGACTAGATTTTCACTTAGCTTGGATCATTTAACCAATGCATCTGTAATTCAGATGCAAGCACCGAGCATGTTACCTGATCAGAGAGGGGAGGTGTGGGATGAGGGAGGGAGATTGACATTGCATTTGTCCCCACAAAAGGACTTTGATATCATAATGCTGTTTCACGTGAGAGAAAAAACGAAGAAATTCATTCAAATACAATAAATTACATCTAGAAAACAAATCTACCTTATACTGTTATATTTATTGAATTATATTCTAATGATTAAGAATTCAGTCACTGTGGAAGTCACATGAAAAGGATTCTCTTTTGAGTTATGTGTGGGTTCGTGTAGGACAAGCTCAAACTGCTGCATATAGACAACTCGATAAAAAGACAGGGAACTTTTACTTGTTTATCCACTAGCATCTAACTTGAACAGCTGAAGAGCCAGTAACTGGGTTGTCAAATAAAAAAAAGCAGTAAATAAATTACAGATTAGCACTGTAATGCTGGATTCAGAGGTTAAAAGAATGTTGTATATCTTCCCACCTGTTAAAGGTAGGTCTCTGATGTGCATGAAAATGAATGTCCATTGATAACAATCTCTGGTGAACTTGTTAGTTACAGGACTTAAGATATTTTCAGTATATACACTCAAGATCAGAATGTTGGAGTACCGTCTCTTCAGTTCAGCACACAGTACTTCAGGTTCTGCAATACTGTGATAAATTCAGGTTATAATTTAACTTCACTTTCTCAATACTCTACAGGTTGTTTCTAAAGAAGACTTTCAGCAATGATTAATATCTACTGTGTGAATCAGTTTTTCAACTAATATTAAAGATTGAAAGTTTGTAATAAGCAGTACCGTCTTCAAATTTAGATTAATATTATATGACATTCTGCATAAACAAAGAAATTATGACCTTGCCATTCAGTAAATATTTTACTACCAATTCTTTTTATTATAATTTTTTTATATGCATAAGGGTAAGCAAAATACCATATTCATTTACAAGAAGAAAATAGATGAGAAGGGAATAAAGTAAATCCAGACATACGATATCACCCCCTTTGTAACATTTTTACTTTCTGACTTTTTTTTTCTTTTATACACAACCACTAAGAGGACTCTTTCTCTCCTACAAATTACCTTATGTAAAGGATATCCTCTGGGTGAAGCAGTATTAAATCAGATCATCCTTGTATGGCTAAGTCTTTAAAACCTCCAGGCTCTCCAAGGAGCCCATTACAACACTCCTATACCATCTTACTGAGCAAGTTTTCTCACACGTGCACTATCAATTTTTCCAGCATAATCTCGTAGCTCCTGGTCCTTGCTTTACTCTCTGCCTCTATGTAAAAAAGGCTCTGGCTTTGCAACTCTTCTTCACATAGTTGAAAACTGTCTGATCCCTTTAAATCTCAATTTTGCCAGATTAACAAGCCCAGCTCTCACAACTTCTCCTCGTAGGTCACATGCTCTAGGCTCCATAACAATGGATTCTCCAAATTGTAAATACTATTCTTGAACTAAGAAGCCCAAGCCTGAATATAATATTCCCAGTATCATCAGCAACGTATTGCCCAGTTGTAAATAATTATCTGGGCCATCTGTTTTAATACAGTTTATCAAATAACTGGTACTTCTACTTGAGTGTAAAGTCCTTGCATGCATACATACCTTATTCAGACCCAAAGTGTAACCCAAGAAAGCAATCTGCTTGTGGATGATATACTTTCATGGAAAAAGCATGAGCTTTTCTGAGTTCCTGAGGTGCTTTATGTGCCTCTCTGAATTTTTGAGACCAGAGCCTGAGAAACCCATTTCCCATTACAAAGGTCCAAAAAAGAAACATATCTGAACAAAGACAGGGTGCATCTAATGCTATTAATGCTGCACAAAATCAATCTCCTGAAGCTTTCTAGTGCTTGCAAAGATGCAGTTAAGATGACTCTGGTGATGGATAGAAATTGCAGGTTTCCCTCCAAATTTTTTAGCCATTTCTTATTTTCATTCTCTTTGCTTTTGCTGAAAACTGATTGACTGTAAAAGATCTACTGCAATGTCAGTCTCCCGTTAACAGCTGAGAAGTCACTTTGTCTTGCAGTCACAAAGAAACACAAGATAATCATATTGTGACAGCCATACCCAGCAGAGAGGAAGAGAAGCAAATCTTTTTTTTATTATTCCACTCTGCCCATTTCAGCCCTTACTGTATTTCACAACAGCAAAAGGAAGAATCTTCCTTTTCAATTCCATTAATGGCTGAATAGCCAATAGGAAACCTTATTTTCAGCTCGTAAAGGATGTTTTCAGAATAAAGGCAGATTTTTCCCTTCTGTGCTACTAAAAGTATATTCTACAGTTTTCATTAATCTCTACCATTTTAGGGGAAATAGCCTCCCAACTTTCCAATACTGCTTCCCAGACTACGTATCTCAAGGTACTGTTGAGCCAGACAAGAGTATTCCAGACTGAGGAATTCAACAGGGAGAAATAGACAAAGAGACAATCCTGTGACACAAAAGCTGGAACTGAACAGCATTAATGTCATGTAATTTAGTTGCCAGTTTCTACAAGCACTTGAATGTAAATCACAATTTCTACTGAAACTGAATTTAGTTATTAGAAACACAGGGAAGGAAGCATAAAGAGTATAGTCTCTTTCTCTTCATTGCCTCTGAAATGCTTCTTGTTTCCATAGGTGGTGCTTCTCATTTAACAGAGACATTAGCATAGAAATAATCTGCAGCAAGTCTGTTTCAAAGCTCTGCTCAGTCCCAGGAGTTTTGGCTGTCTAACTGTATTAGGATCAAAAATAATTTGATTCATTATATTTTAGATTCAGATTAACTAAAGAAAATACAACTTTATTTTTATTAACAGAAAAACATTTAAAAAAACATTATTCTCCTTACATTCACATAACATTAGAGAGCTTCCTTATCACAGCAGTTCGTTCAAAGAGCTAGAAAAAGGTAGGAAAAAAGATTACTAACACCAGCAGATTTCTAATAGAACAATCACATCCAAGTCAGATCAACTACCTACAGTTTCACATTCCACATGGCATATTCCCTGTAAAGAAAAAGCTACATGTTTTTTTCATGAAGTATAAATAAATCACAGGTCACTACTCAAAACTCTCCAAAAAAAAAAAAAGTATTAAAAAAACCGCCAAGTTCTGCACTGGAAGCCCTATGTTACACTAGCCTAACTCCCAAAGTCTTGGAATCTATCATGAAGTCATAGCTTTATCTACTAAAAAAATTAAGCTTAGCCAAGATCATAAAAAAATTGGCAATAAATCTGAGATTCTATATAAGGAAAGGGCAGGTTAAGGATACTTTGCCATTTATTTCTCTAGATTGGTAGTTATTTGTTGAAGCATTCAACGTTTATGAATTTCTGAAAACCTAAAAGTAATAACTCAGTCAGCCAGACATGGTGTCCTAGAGCCATGAGCCAGTCAGTAGAAAAATAACCAGTAATGAGTATGATGTATTGGTTAGAGCAGATACTCCTAGATTCTTTATTTAGCTCTGCCAGCAATTAGTATGTGACCTTGAACAAACCACTGAGCTAAAAAAACTCAGTCTAAAGCACCACATTTATACTTGGACATAGATACAAATGTCTTCTAAATCTCATAGACTTTAACATACAAATAAATAATTCAGGTTCTCTTAAATTTTTACGGTATTTTACAGGAAAGCTGCAAGAAAGTAAGAAATTTAAGTTCCACACCTACTTCTACTGAATGTTGTTTCTAGCTCCTTTGAAAAAAGTGTCAAATACAAACTTTTTCTGCTACAATATCTATTAACATTGTGTATATCATCATGGTATTCTTACAGTGCTGTATAACAGTGAGGCTTTATTATGTAGTACTATTAGAATGCTGCATAATAACACGGTACCGATAATAGCCAGAGTGCCTCAAAAATATCTATACCTGCTCCTCCTTCTCTGATTATATCTGAGCTCCTCAGCTCTGGGTTTCAGGTATCTCTTACTCATCTTTGGGAGGTTTATAAACCCCAGTCATCCTGGATAGGTGCTTTAACAAGTGTTCTCCATGTCATTAAAAACATGGGATGAAGGGCACCATATAGACACAAAGTAGCATGTGTAAACTAGTATTTTTAAGAAGTATCTTTATATTTACACTGTAATCAGAGCTTCAGAAATTCTGTCTGTGGCATACGAAACAAAGTTGGTACGGTTACTCTATGCAGATAAAATTAGTTAGCATCATTGGCATAATTAGTCGAGAGAGCTCTCTGAGGAATAAAACAATTTTCTTCCAGCTCCTACTCCTGATTTTCCTTAAGCCCTTTATGACCATGGGCAAATGTATTGGGCTTTCTATGGCTTTATTTCTCCAAATAGAGAGAAAAAATACAAAATAGAGAAAAAAACGACCACAACAGCTTTCTCAGATGAAAACCATCAATGAAGTACTTTGGGATCATAAAATACAGAGCATCAACTACTCATACTGACTGCAGAATACAGAGTTGTCTATTGCAACAGCTCCCGCTCATTTAGCAAGATTTTTGCCTGAGAGCAGAATGCACTGTTAGTTCACTGACTAGCTCATGTATTCCAAGTGCAGGTCTGCCACTGCCTTCAGCTGAGTCATGAGTTGAGAAATAGTGAAAGTCCATTACCATGAATAATACCTTCTAAACAGAACTAGTTGGGGTGTACTGTTACTGTGCCTATGTTTGCCTAACACTTTTTCACCAAAGCTCTATGAGGACGTGTTAAACTGACATTGATTAAAAGTTACAGAATTCAGTTATATTTAGAAGTTAATTTAAAATCTTAAAAACACCCTGAGGCCAGCTGTAGGAAGACAAAGCATTGTTTTCTAATTCATTTTAATGGAAGCACTTTCAAATTTTATTTTACTGAAGAGCAACCAAATTTTGAATATTTTTGCAGCCTTTTAGAATGAAAAATCACTTTTGCAAATACATTTAATCTGAAAAAGTTCTTCTCTACAACACCACTGATATTTATTTTTCTACTATCCTCTATCTCATAATACTGGTAATTACCTGTCAATCATTAGGTAAAATACATTTTCCCCAAGATTTCAGTTTTTAAAAGCATTTCAAATCCCAAGGAAAAAAGACATGAAATCAAGCACAAGTAATTATCAGATTTTTTACTTTAAAACAATTACAGGAATTCCCAGATGCCTGTGATAGAAACAGAGAAAACAGAACTCAATTCAGCTAATTTGCTTTATCAGTGAAAGGGACAAGAATGCTAAGAAGAAAAAAATAGCTTTCATAGCTACTAAGTGATGGTCACTGAAGAGATAACCCATTTAAGTTAAAATTCCTACTAGTCTGTTGCAGACACTGCTTTCTTTTCAACCATTTAAATCTATTTGTTCTGGTATTATTATTAGTCCAATATTGTACAATAAAGCCCATCTTTTGAGATGTACCGAGTACCCAGTTTGTGTGTCAGTGGAAAGGGTACACAGTATTTCAATTGATCAGGTTAAACATTTGCTTATTACCCACACCTTTCATTTACTTACTTAAAAAAACCCACATAGATATCTAAATACTTATCTATTATTTGAAATGAGAGGGATTTGCATAAGAATTAGTACTTCCTATATATTTTCCATAGAGTTTAGACCATGGTGCATTTTTATGTTTTGCTTCCTACTACCTTGGGCCAATACCTGCTATTACTTAGCAAAGATGAAAGAAAAAGATAGCACCACATTCATGTTCCTCCAGCCTTCACACTGTTTAAACAACTACAGACACCACCTTAAGTTTTAATCACATTAGAACTAATTCAAATTACACAAATTCATGGTCAAATCAGCAGTTTTAGCTTCTGAGTCAACTGAAATACAGAATAAAATAGCCCTAAGTCTTCTGAAGTGTATCATCTCAGCTGCATGAGCAAAAGGGAAGTAAATTTAGAGGACAGTATTTGAGGTCTCTTTCAACTGAGGCTCTGTAAGAGAACTTTTACATTTAAGGCAACATTTTTTCCCTTGATACCAGTGAGTCTGTTTCCCTGTGTGTGTACCAATGTAATAAGGGGTCAAATTCAGACAAACAAACAACAAATTTAAGTACACTATTGCAGAATCTCAATGAGTGTTCCTGTAAGTAATTGATTTATCCTTTCAAGTTTGTTTTTATCATTGATATTCATGCAATTGTACGAATTATGTGTACATTAAAAAAATATTGTATTTCCATGTATTTTGCAGCTTTGTCCACATTCATCCATCTGTGGATAAATACAATACTGCATGGCTTAGTTGATCAATCATACAAAACTGAAAGTATTAAATAAAATCAGTTTTGATAAATTCACTCATGCCTCTCCTGTAATGGCCATCCTTATATTGAACCAAGGTAAATGTTGAGTAAAATGTCATATTTTAACTTGTAAGCTAATACGCAAGCTTCACTTAGGGCTACACAAACCCCTTCCAGATACTTTGATACTGCTGCAACATGGCCTCTGCCACCCAAGCACTCAAGCTTTCAGGTTCAAAACGAAATATTTAGGTTTGGTAACACTATCTCTATGTGTAAAATGAGTGCCATATGTAAGAAGAATAAGAAAATCAGTACTATCTTACTGTCTTTTTTACAGAAACATTATTTAAATTCTAATTTCAAATAGTTTGCCCCAAACAGTCAAGGATCACAGGTTAAATTTCCAAGCAATTAATAAGTTTTAAAAACTCATGTATTAGCTTTAGTAATACCAAAGCATATTGCTATAATTGGTTAGCTAGCTTCCATGATAATCATATACACGTATACCACCATTAATAAAGCTTTGGGATAAGAGTTTTAAAAACATCTACATGTCTTAGCCAGCCAATTTACTTTGATAAGCTCACTGTATCAACAGTATACAACCCATTTGGCTTATTACTCAACTCCAACATTATTTTTCAGAACTTCAGTGCTACTTCCTTTATCATGGTTAATGAAAATATTTAAGCTATCTAAACCCCACAAAATAGCTTACTGCTTTCACATCCTCGTGGACAATGGATTTTTTCAATAGCCCAACTTTGAGAAGAAGGTATTTATAGCAATCTGACTTAAGTCTCACTTTCTTCAAACAATAAGAAAGACACGGAACATTATTGGTATTTCCTTAGTTTCTAACTGTATTTGCTCACAAACCAGTTAATAAAACTTTATGCAACTCATTTTGGCAGGATCTCTTTTCAAGATTCCAGTTAGGCATTGCCTTTCAGATCCAAAAGGAACAATTCAATCAAGTTCAAATACGTTTCAGAAATAGGATGTCAGCAAAGTCAGCTTAGAAGCATGACTGTAATGTACTGAAGGATAATCACAGCTGACTACCATTCACTAGTTCACATTGGAAACATTTATCATGAAACTTTCTCTTAACTGAAACTTTGCAATCTAACAGCAATATCTGTCAGGTAAAGGGGAAAATGACAGAATTGTTCAATATAAGTCTTCCTCATTAGAACTGGAGGTTTTTTTCCTTTTAAAAGAAAGGATGTCTTATGATTAAAACATCATTTTAAATGAGATGGTAGCCTGCCATGTGGAAAATTGAGAACCTCTGGTTCTGGGGAACTGCCTTCCAGCCTGAGGGATTTTAACTAGCTTAAATGACAGCCCTTCTTGTCCCACTAGTTTACATATTTAATTTTGCATTAACTATTTTCATGTAGACCTTTTATTGTTTAATGTGCTTCAAGATATAAAATATGCTTATTGTCTATTTGCTTTTATTAATATGCAGTCATATATATGTAAGATCATGTATGGAGTACCATATACAGTCATTTCATTTGGATGAAGACATTAAAATCTATAGAAATTACCCCCATTGTAATAGGAGAGTTTCTTTCTCTTGAATGACTAAAATGTAAAGGAGCTGCACAAGCATAAGATTTTTATTGTTTAAGGGTTTCTTCTTCCTGAATGTAAAAGTTCCACCAGCCACATGAAACAATTTCACTAGCACACCATTATTTTTTTTTCAGTTCTTTCATTATTTTTACATAGATTAGACTGACAGTAACTACATTTTTCTTGCAGGGGCAAAATGCATGTTTTCCTATTAGATCTTGAGGGGATAACAGCAATGGTTGACCTCAATTTTTGCAGACTATTCTACTAAATGCACTCCTATTATGTTTGCCAATCAGTTAAAGTACTTTTGTCAGACCAAAGTACTTCACCTCTATCAGCTATGATCAAAGGGGGCCAGGACCTCCAATTTTAGAGGATTTTTTATCTTCTTCTTCTCCCAGGAAGAAAACAAAAAGACTATGTTTTAGCAACTGACAGTCACAAGACAAATTCATACTCCAGTATGCAATCCAAACGAGTATCTGGGTGTAAAAAGGGGGAGAGAGCAGCAGCAGCAGTCACTTCTAGGATATTCATGCATCATAAAAGATAAAGAAGTCTCTTGAGTGTTTGTACCTTTTTCTAATTTCCCATGTCATAATTGTTTAATGGAACAATGAGTCATGGTGTCTAAGCTTTGTGTCAGCTGGCAGATGCCACTAAATCAGGTACTTTATGCCTTTTACTTACCCAATCTTTACTGAGATTGATGATTAAGTGCAGGTATGAGGGTATCTAGCTTTGTTTCAGAGAAATAGATTTGTGTGAAGATGGAATTTCTCCATTTAGAAATCACATTGATGTATGACATGCAAAGATCTACTCACCCAAAAAATCTGCATTGAGTAGGCATTGATCTTAAGGATCACTTCACCTACAGAGACTAGTTAGGAAGCTTTTCCAGGCTGCTGGGCTAACTCTGTCCTCTGGCTCACACTGAACTTCAGAGGCTGGGAGCAGCCTACCTTATGCACCTGCAAAAAAAAGGAGCAGAAACAGTGCAGGGTGCTGCCTAACACACGTTTTGGGCACTGAGCACAGAACATTGATGTCTGTGGTGTGGCGGAAACAGCTGCAAGGCAACAATGCAGTAAGAACTACAGTGAGGGTAAGCAGGGTACTTCAAGAACTACAAGTGAGCCTAATCAAACATAATCTGGTTAGCGTGTGTCTCTGGCACTCCTTTCTCCTCCCCATCCTCCCAGAATCTGAACTTCCCATTCAAGGAGCTAGTTGGTATATAGCAATACGAAGCACCTTAGTATTTAGGGAACAGAGAAAACTAGAAAATAAAAGGAGAGAGACTAAATTAGATCCCTTAAAGTTTTTAATATAACAGATATTAAGTTCTTTCTTGACGCAAGGACATAGTTCATTGCTACTGGAAAGCTTAATTTCAGCCATATACTGAAGCATTTCTCAAATCTGCCTATATTTAACAAAATAGTTAACTTAATAAATAAGCAGGCATTAAAAACAATGAAGTAAGCAATGCTATCATGCAATTCATCTGAAGAAACAAAAGTAATCGTAAAAGTCAAAAGACTACAAAATCAACATTTGAGAGAGATGCTTGCAACTGATCCACAATTTCAAACAGAAAAGGAAAAATCCTGTTTG
>JAOXJM010000063.1:16662222-16672239 GCA_026413425.1 Tringa solitaria
AAAGAACTGAAGTTATTTCATCTAAAGAACTAAAGATTTTAATCTAAAATGAAAACTTTTTTTGATAGTGCCAGATCAAAACTCATCTAATCAAAGATTTATTTTGACTTGTATGCAGACACGCATAAGAGCTTGTTCTAAATTTCAATAATTGTCTTTAGAAAAGAAGAGCAAATGCCTTCTGAGGTCACTAAGTGGTTAGGAGTCACTGGAATCCCACAGTATGAGCTCTTCAGTAGAGATTTTAACATTTTTTAATTCTTTGTGTGAGAAAGATTAATGATTTGAAGAAAAAGAAAAGGCAATTTCTTTAGATTCAAGTGTTCATATTCAGAAAAGGTTAGGAGACTATACATTATGATTTCTTGTTTCTTTTTTAATCTGAGTATGTTAAAACTAACTTTTTATTTATTTTACGTTTAGAGTGAACAGTAAACTTAGCTGTAGGCAAAGAAACATAGCACAAGCTGGCAAGGCCTTCAGAAACACCATATACCCAGTTCTGCCACCACAGTTAATAAGAACCAGTCAATAAGAATTCTATGCAATGAAGTCCCAGAGCTGAGAGAGTCTCTGCTTATCTCTAGATTTTTAACTCACTCTAGAAAACAGAATTTCTTCAGCATTTTACTTATTCTTTAGCAAGATTCCCTAAATGTTCTTGTTTTACTATCTCAGATAAAATTAATTAAGACTGAGCATGTACAGTAGTTTCTGAGATCTGAGCTCATGCCTTGTCAAATTTTATGGACAACATCACTCACGGGACTGATGGCATCCTTAGACATCAGTTGTTAACAACTACGTATTCCTGAACAGCAAGTGATTAGGAAAATAAAGCCACACTTGGATAATTGGAAGAAAAGATAGTAGAACACTTGAAACGTAAAGAGTTCTTTATTACTATGTCTACTAGCTTTGTAATGTTGGGTCGTATAAAAGCAAAAACATTTAAAGCAGATTTCATTCAGCACTGAATCAATTCCTCTGTTTAAATAGCAAAAGGGCTTAATAAAAAAAGAATATATTGTTTCTCAAGATTATCACTGATGCAATGCATCTTTGAGGACAGAAGGCAGAAAAAGCAAGATTATATTATATTCAAAATAATAATTAATATTTTGCTTGATGTAAAACAATACAAAAACGGTGGTGCTGCCTTCACCTTTTTCTAACATCAAGCATACATATCTACCAAAAGAGTTCTATAAAATCCCTACCAAGGTTTTGCTATATATCTTATTCTCCTATCAGAAGAGATGTGAGAACAATGACCATTGTCAAATAAAGAAAACGAGGGAAACAATAGAAAAAATACAAAACTAAAATGGATTAACTGATTACCATATTTTTTTCAAGATGGGTCTTCTCCTTTAGGATGTCAGTGGAATGATTTTTCAGTGGCTTTCTGGATGCAATACATTTTTTACAGTTTGCTTAGAAGTACTGAAAAAATTCTTACTTTCCATCAGTTCTGTGGACTGCCTTTGCATCTTCTCCATGCTCTCTCTGGTCCTGGCTGTGCTAAAAGATCTTTTGCTATATTCCTCTTCCTTCTTTTTCTCCCACAAGTATTCTTTATTGAAAGTAACATGTATCTCTCCCACACCTGGGTTCCTCTGATCCAGTGTGCTGCAGCCAGAGTAATTCAAACAAGAAAACTTTCTCTTTGCTGCTGAGATTTATCGATTTTTTTGTTTTAAAGCCCAGGTGTCTATTAACACATCAGCACTTATCAACCACTAATAAGCAACACTGTGACATTCAAAAGCTTGTTTTCCTCAGAATATTATTTAATCCCTTTTCTACCAATGCAAAAGAGTCTGCAAGAGTGAGCTTTGGAAGAAATCAGAAATCACACTGTCATCTTGACAGTAGGATTCAGCAGAGATTCTACTAGAGATTCTCTTGTGATGGTTTCTTCCATTTCACAAGGAAGGCAGAAAGAGAAACCCATAAAGCTATCCTACAGTGAAGGGAAATGAACAGTCATGTTTTGAAATTATGTTTTTTTTACTAAAGGAAGCATGCCAAAAACTATAGTTAAATACTTTCCCAGATCACTCTTTAGTCACCTATCGCAATATAAATCTATTATCAAGTCTACCTGAGGTTAAAGAAGTACATGCAACTTGGGCTCAGGTGTGAGCGCAGATGGATTTTAATCCATTTCACAAATCTAACCATAGCTATATTGGTTTCAGAACTTAAAATGTGACTTGGGAGAGGAATCCTTGAATGACTACATCTACTGATTATCTTCAGTTACTTTAGTACAGTCCGTACCATCTCTCTCAAGATATCTTTAGTTTAGATTAAACTAATCAAGATGCAATAGAAAGAAAGATAATGATTTGAGACCCGCTTCTGAAATCTGCAGGCCCAGCTGAGACACAGAAATGTCTACCCTCACTAAGCAAACTATTATTCATCTGCCTATCTAGTGCAATGTGAGTTCCTGTCACTCATCATTGACATGTCTCTATACTGATATTCTAACAGTAAGTTATCTTTCATGACAATACGCTAATTCCTTTTGTATCACCATATATGCTGATATGCAGTATCCTTTGACATTGACAACATGTTCTAGTGAGATATATTAATTCAAGAGAAAAACAAAAAAAGAATATGCAAACTGGTAAAGGCACTATGTATCTGGCAAAAATTTATCAAACGCATTAAATTACTCTCCCAGAAAAAATTATTCTCCCAATATGACAATAGAATTTTCACTATTGATCTCAGTGGTGCCAAGATTTCACCAGATTGGTGCTAAGATTTTTCCAGATGTCCAGATTTTGGGTTATTAATTAATAGCAAGTTACAATACAACCTATGTTATCCTGTGTCAAGTAAAATTTTTAATGGCTTTCTATTTCCCTTTAATTTCTATAGAACACTTTTTAACTGATTAGCAAAATAACTTTGCTCTATTTCAGTTATTATGGTTAAGTGTATATTATCAAATCACACTACATAGATATATCTGCCAGTATTTTCAAGCAGCAAGTGACCATAATCATATATACTTGACCTGTATAATTATACTCATTATTTTTCATCTAAGAATGAATAGGAGGGACTCTCACAGTATATCTTCTCATTGTATTTTCTACAACAGATTATTTTTTTTTAATATTTGACTTCTCTGCCCTTCACTGATGTTCTCAATGATTTCCTCCACTAAGCATTTTACTACTTCACCCTACCCTAATTAATTCTTAACTTTAAATTCTCCATCAACCCTGATTTAACTCTCCATAGATACAAAACCTTTGAAAAAAATTGTCAGTGAGAGACTGTTTACCAGATAGCTTTTCTTCAAGCTTTAGCAGCTTTAAATCTGATCACACAAAATACTGAACTAGATACCGGACTGAACAGCACTACATATTGGTGTATTACAATAGCAATGTCACTTTTCAAAGTACTATTGGGCTCTAACAAAATCACAAAATGAGACCCTAAGTGTGGAGATGCTGGGTACCAGCATCACCTTCAGCGATGAGAGTTTGCAAGCAGTTAGTCATCTGATGCACACCTCCTGGGATCAGCCATTGAGAGACTACTGTAAATTCAGTTCTTTTTCTTTCACTTGGCAAAAGAATCCTCCTCCTACAGCATATGTGTATGCAGAGAATACAGAATGAAAAGTATTTGATTCCAAAACTTCAGTGAAAAGATTTCTAGTTTTATTTGGTTATGTGCCCCTTTTTTAAGAAAAAAAAAAGTAGGGGGTGGGATGGGTAATATTCCTTCAGGTTATGGCGGTATGCAAGGCACCTAAGTTGAGAACAGCTGTGACAGACATAGTACACTTAAAACTTAGCACAGACAAGAAAAAGGCAACATCCTTTTTCTTTCTCACATTATGACTTAGCTGAAAAAAGCTTTGACAACGTCAATGATTGTAAAGTATTCTTTACTCTGCATTTAATACTTTTTCAATGCAAACCGCTGAACTCCTGTAAAGAGCTTGACCAGACAGAATCAATGCATTTATTTTCATTATTATTATCTTTTAGCAGAGCTACCTTCAAACCTGCTGCACTGCTAAAAAACATGGTCTTCCATGTGCTGAATTCTCATCACAAAATATACATTTGAACAGCAAAGGCAAGGGGTGTAAGTGAACAACAGTAAATTAACAGATCCTAAGTGATACTTTATTATAGACTTATTTTGTGGTTAAATCGAAATCCCAGTATTACTTAAAGTACACGGATGGCATTCTTTGACTCCAGTTCTACATACCTTCAATGAAACTTAGTTCAATGGACTCAATATTCACCACAAATAAACTTCCATATTATTGATATTTATTGATAAATGAGCACTATTCGTTAATTCTAAGCAAAATTTCAAGCCCTGTCCAAAGACTGTTAGTTCAAGTCTTTTAGTTTTTAAGCTATTAAGTTGATATTGTGCTTGATTATTTTAGTCTGGTTTTCAATTACACGAATCAAAAAACCATGATGCTAGAACGCAACTTGCCTATTAGTTTAGTCTGCTGAGAAAGACCATCTTAAACGTTTTCATTGCTAATGCAGACATTTAAAATTATTAAGTTTCTTTAATGTGGAATTAAGACTATTAAAGCAACAATGAGAAAAAGGGACAATACTAGGTAGTGATAGAGACACAGGTGTTTACTGGATGTAAGCAATTACAAAAAGCCTCCTTCTATGCTTTTACTGGCTTAAATAAAATCCACGGAAAACAAACAATAAAATAAAATAAAAAGGAGTAGCTTTCATACTAAAGGAAGAAAAGAAGTAATATCACTGTAACTAAACCCCAGGTATTGATGACACACTGCCCTTTTCAAGGGGTAAACAATAAAGCATCCAGTAATACATATTTGGACCATACAGGTTCTACTCTGAAGTAGCATGAGTCAATTGCTAAAGCCTTCCTCGGGGCACCACAGATATATGCAAAATTAAAACACGGTGATTTCAGCAGCACAAAGAAAGTTTCATTTACTTAAAAAAGAGTTTGTCTCTGAGGTGGGACTCATATGGTAAAACACTATCTAGACTAGAGGAATCAATTCATTATTGAAGATATTTGTACTATAGAAAGGATTCCATCTACATTGCTTTCAGCAAACTTTTTTCTTTAACTGAATGTACAGCACTTGATATCCTCATTACAGTTCTAATATTACTATGACGACTTTTTATTATGATTTAAACATCCTCTGGAAATTTTAACACAAACAAGTATTTAGTTAAAAAAAAAAGGTCATTTACCACATACCCACAAGAAGTCCCTTCTCAGAATGTCTTTCCTGTCCTTTCTGCCACACTATAAATTTTACATATTTATTATAAAGCTGCTTGATGTAAAATCTCTGAATTTAACCTGTTGTACAAAACCAGGCAGTTGAAATTAGAGATAGCATTTGAATGGTATTTTAAGGATCTCAGAATCAATCAAAATAAAACCAAACCAAAGCAAACCAAAACCTATCAGCTATTAAGTCTACATAGCTTTATGTAGAAAATTTCCTGTCCCCAGCAGATAACAATTTGCAGTCCTGTAAGGACTGGTCACTTAACCTATATCCAAAGTTAGAGTTCAACCTACACCTAAGGGAAAGACAGAAATGTTTTGCTCCCAATTTGTTCACTGGGTGCTGTCATATCTTGTATAATATCTGATTCTTTCAGAAATGACATTTTCATGTCATAAAATCTAATTCATAGGCGCTTTCAAGTGCTATTTTTAGGGATAACATCCAAGACTACTGAATGCAATAAACTAAGAAGTTAATATGACTAAAAAGTTAATATGAAGTTAAAATGAGCTGTCTTCTGTCCCTGTTCAAGTCATTCTTTTTTTGACAAGAATAAACAATACCATCAATATTCCTCATATGAAAGCTTATAACCTTTATCTTTGTCTGAATTGTGCTTTCACTTAAAAAATATTCACCATTGACATAAAAACAAAGAGTTCTCCTGTGAAGGTATTGTGTATTTCTGTATAGTTATCCTGAACCATCGTATCTGTGTGTGCATATACCATTGTGCAGCTGATACAATCAATATCAGATCAGTCGTATTTGCTATAACTTTAGAATCAATCTTTTAATTCTTTTGGAGAACACCAGGCTGAATAAAGAAAAATACTGCATTGGGTTCATTTCAGTCTTTCACCTTTTACAGGTTTGCCCTTACATTTTTTGTGTTTTTTCTCACATTGTACCAGAAACTTTTGTTACACGTTTTTTACTTTTTATCCTCAAAGGACTTTAAAAAACCTGAATACAAATACTCTTTTACTACAATATCATTCTCTGCAATAAAAACCAAAAGTGAAGTAGCTCTACCTTATTTACCCCCACATGTCTTAGATAGATTTGTGGGCTTCTTTCCTCATGAAAACTAAGGTCAATGATCTTTAATGCTTTTTTTACCATTTGTCTTGCAAGTCTGGCTGACTGAATGTGTAAGGAGTCCTAGTGGTTTTGCTCACCTTCCTGTAAAGATTCATTACACAGACTGCAAAACATTTAACAAAAACTCATCAAGCTTTTGATGTGTCAGAGTTTAAGGGAAAACATTTTCAATACCCTGAAAAATTAAATGAATAGAAAATAAAACTTTACCCAATGATAATCTTCTAATGCATCTTGCACCAGTGTTTTCTACTCTACTATGGCTTGACATGCCATCCATCTGAAATTGCCTTAAAACTTGCATAAAAGAATTAAAGGTATAAGCATATATACTTTTCAATTAGCTTAATTTGATGAAATTTAAGCAAATTGACTTTTTTTTTAGTAAAGAATCAGTCTACGTAATTATATTATGGAGTCAGGAAAAAATGAATAAACTGATCCTTGTGGAATTTTTTACCCCTAAATATTTCTAGGACACTTCAAATACATTAATATTCATAAGAGCGTTGAGAGTAAACCGTACAATCTGACAGCACTGATCATTTCAGTAGGGTAAACAAAATGCAGACTTCCTTTTTTTTTTTGTCCAGCATTGGGAATTTTCTCATCCATTACCATCCCACAAAATAGACATCCTGATGACTTCCATTAATTGATTCAGTGGCAAAATATATTTATTTGCTCAATAAGCATGTCGCTTTTCAGGGTGTAGTCACCTTTTCAGAAGTAGATGCATGCAAGATCACCAACTTCACAGAGGGCTGTATCTCACACAGACCCACAAAGCAAATAGCATCAGCAATAAGCCACCAAGAGTATTCTTCCACTTTCTTCATTGTCAAGCTTGTTCAAGCATGGTATATCTGCATGATCTCTTCTCCACTTCAGCTAGAACAAATGGTTAAAATGAAAAGCAGGCTTTCACCTCACTTAAAAATGCATACAGAACTAGAAGGTGCATCCCAATGGCTCAGTGGAGTCCTGAAAAGCAATTTCCATATGGAAATGCAAGATAGTGATGTTAGTGAAGCTCAAGATCCAAGTCCATATTCCTTAGCTATTTAATAATTTCTCACAGACTTCATTAGAAACAGGATTGGGAAAAAAAAAGGACTATTGAAATGTGACACACAAACCTGTTCTTAGAAGTACTAATCACACATCCATAACAGGATACATGACAGGTTATTCGGTAGGATGTCAGATAATAGAACATCACAGCTAACTTCCTATTGACCTAGAATATGTTATTTTCCAAAAGGAAACAGCATGAGCAATAATTTTAAGTCAAGTTGACAGATCTAAGTCCAAACTTCAAAACCAAGTATTTAAGGGTTCTATTAAATAGCCTCATGAGCTCTTATGCACCTTCATCCCTTTTCCACTCAGCAAACACACTAAGGGAAAATGCTCATTAAAAAGCCTTAAATCTGCACATTTTACTGTTTAAAAAAAAAGAAAGAGTGGTAATGATAAAAGTGTCAAAACTAGCCTGAGGTCTGGCAGTTGACTGTAACAACCTGCAGCAAAGTCAGTTGGGAATCTCTCCAGAATCATTCTGGGAGAGTACTCTCATGTTAAAATGGCAATTTACCCTAACTTCAGCCATCTAGCTAGGCATACCAGTAGCTGGAAATACTTATTGCACAACAAAAAAATAAACAAGTATTTACTTAAATCACCAGAAATCATTGAGAACAGTGAAGCTACCATTCATGCACATGATCTCATATTCAGGTGTTCCATGGCTCTGGCTTATCTGAAATTCCACCCTTGGGACTGATTTCAAAAGCATCTAATAGATTCTAATTAAGTCAACCTTCTTTGTGTAACAGCTCTTCCTTTCTAAAGGTCAGCACCCTTGCAGCATGCTTGTTATGTTATTAATTTGTTAGCATTGCTATTCATAAATAAACCAATCTCTTTCACACAGCTGTATAAACCACCACAAATAAAACAATAAACAGATGGTGGCACACAGTCTAAATGTTTTGGTTCACCTATTATACATGTAGCTATCTCCATTCCACATCTCCAGCTTCAGATGTCCCATAAAATTAAAAGGGGTTATTTCTACTTTTAAAAATACTGGGTCTGCAACTGTTTGTAGTCTAGAAAGTTAAAGTGCAATTCCCACATGCTCCCTGCACAACTGCAAGTTCATTACATGAGAAGAAAGTTCCCATGCCTTTGGTTGTTTATCCTCTTAAGAGTCAGGAAGGAGTAGTTTACATTGACATTCTGCAAGATTTATCTTATTTTATCTCTTTTTAATACCACACCGAGAGAAAGGCCCCCAAACACCAGGAGAAAACATGGGAAATAGGAGTACCACTTTCTACCTGGTGGTAAAGCCAAAGCAAAGGAAACCAAACCCTTGTATCTTTTCCTTCATCTCCTAAGATAACATGTATGGATTTCTCTTCCTTGCTAATTCCAATATCCATGCAAAATCAACCAATCCAAGTATGAATTAGCCAAATACAATAGAGAAACTGTACTTTTTTTTTCTTATCTTTTTTCTTCTTTTCTTTTTTTTCTTTTTTTTTTCTTTTCTTCCTTTCTGTGTAACACGGACAGCTCTGTATCAGAATAGCTAACAAAATGTGAAATATGATGATTCACTCTAGAAGTATAGAACTGTGCAAAGCTGACACAGAACACATACTTGATCTGATACCCTTCTCTGTATGTAAAACACGTAGAGGGAACTTAGTGACTTAGCGGTAAGGTTCTGAAAAAAGTGGGAGATGGCACCCTTAGAGTTCTCTAAGGATCTTACTTTCCTTCTTTTCAATAGCAGACACACCCTTCAAAATGAATGGACATAAATCTCAAGATCCTAAGCCTTCAGAGTCTTGCTATCTTCTCACTTTGTTTTTGTGTTTTTATTATTGTATTTAGAAAGAAGTAAGGATGTAAGTAGGGGTAAGGGAACCACTGTAATAAGAGCACATTAGTTTCAGATTACAAAGCTTGAGGATGATGATATAAGAGAGAACTCCATTTCAGCCAGATTTCTTTATGCTAACACAAAGCCCCCAAGACAAAGAGACTTAAATATACACAATTAGAGAAAGAATATGATGCTATTATCCTAATTGGAAAATGAAGCTGTCAATAAAAAGGAAAAACAAATGGGATAAAATCAGAGTAAGATAGAATAAATGAGCTCTGCATTTATATTTTCATATGCTCTCCTCTATGGTAAGAAGGGTGAGAATTTTATTGCATTTAGAAGACTTTGATAAAACGTAGAAATGTTACATTTTATCACATTCTCTTTCTCTATCTAAGATATCCATTCCACTGTTGGAAATAACTGATTTTTCTCAGATCTCCCCCTTCTACAAATTCCTTACCCCCCCATAAGTTCCTAACAGCTTCAGATATAAATGGACATACACAACTTTCCACTCGGATACAGATGACCAAGTCTTCACTGTGTTCTATGTCAGCCAACTATGGGCAGCTTTTAGTTTTGCATTACTTTACCTAAAGTGAATCTATGTAAAAGAGAGTAGTGAGTAGTAAAAGAGCGTAAAAGAGAGTCCTGCACTTTGGTCACAACAACCCCAGGCAGCGCTACAGGCTGGGGGCAGAGT
>JAOXJM010000063.1:16672339-16685311 GCA_026413425.1 Tringa solitaria
AGATGATCTTGAAGGTCCCTTCCAACCTAGAAGATTCTGTGATTCTGTGATAAGAGACATAAAAAACATCCTGCAGCAACGGAGAAAGTGAATTACAGATCTTTGTTCTCCTAGGTGCCACCTTATTGCCTGACTATTTTGTACTCAACAGCTTACCTATTAACCCCCTGAAAAAACTGTAATAAGGAATTAGCTTTGTGTTTGCCACCAATTACTGCAATCTGGGAGCAGAATCCAGTCAGCAAAATCTGTGGGTTTTTTGAAAGGACAAAGCAAAATTGCAATGGTCTTCTGCCTTCTTGAGATTAGTTGAATCAATTCAGCTATCGAAGACCTTTTACCAAGGTTACATTAAAACAGAAACCAAAAAAACCCAAAACCAACAAAAAACAGCAACACTGGCTCATACCGGATTTACAGCAGTTTGTCTGCAAAACCAAAGTTAAGTTTACATCAGGTTTTGTGAGGAGGTATTTAGCATGCCTACTGGTTGCTTGTACCATGCGTATGCATCAATACTGGGCAAGCTTGCCACAAGCAGACAATTAAAAACAGAGCAAACTTGCAGGATCAGCTTACTGTCATCTTAACATTTTAGAGAAATCTGGGTTTGTGCCTGGTCAGCGCTTTGCTAATTAACTGTATTCTGACTATTCTGCAGAAATGATATTTTAGCTTGTAAAGTATCAGATGAATATCATGGTCAAATAAACTTACACTGCAAAATTGTAAAGTCACTGTCAGTCTGCTGCATCTTACCCTTAAAATACTCTGAAGCGGCCAAAATGTTGATTGTATCAATATTATGCAAATTCTCAATATGAAGGATTTGTACATGTACTGGAGTTTTTATGTATTTCAGTAACTGAACACCCAATGTAGTCTCAAACCAAGAATATTAAAGTAAAGGTGCCTATTAAGATACATTTAATGAATATCTAAGATGTGATCAATCCAACTTTCTCCAGGTTTCTCTATAAAATCTTCTAGTCTGTTTACTTTAAAAGATGCCTTCTGCATATAACTCCATGTAATTCACAAGTTAAAAAGCAGTATTCATTGGACCAATGCTTGAAGCAGGTACTTCAGTACCATCCTCACTAAAACGTGATGGTCTTTGTTACTCCTTCTAGTTTATTGATTCAGAACATTCTTTGTCACATTGACAGTGCCTACTGGATTTGTCTGTTAGGGTTTTGTACTAAAAATGCAGAATATAAAAGGTGAATAGAAAATTTTCTGTGTTTTAGAGACAGCCAAAACAATCTTTGTGGCAAGTTTGTGCAAACACTGAAAGCAAAAACAAAACCCTGAGACAACACAGGAGCTGGAAGCTGAAAGGTAAATTAAGCTTGCTGTGTTCTTCTGAATTGAATCCTGCCTCTATGATCAGCAGCATTCAGACTCTCGGCAGGAAAGTCTCCAAAAGAGAGGAAAAAAAAGGCAGGTGGCTTTAAAGAAAGCATGGAGAAACATACTAAATAAAAATTCTGGTTGACAAGTGAAATTGGTTAAATTGCCTACAGCATGTCTGTGGAGGAAAAGGGTCTACACGGGTTTCCCTACTTTGAGGTGAGGTGTGGGGAGAAAAGCATTGCAGAGCATGAAAAGTGCATGCACGTATGGGAAATTTGTTCATTATAAACAATTTCTATATAGATATTCTGTTTTGGAAAGAGAATGAGGAACACACTAAAGAAATCATTGAAGGGGTGTTTTGAAAGAATCAGCAAAAGATTCAGCCGATAGTTGTGAACACAAGAAGAATAAAACTGCACGGGGACAAGCATTGTCTTGTCCTGAAAACAAGGATTCAGAAATAGGCCTTCACTGAGGTGATATAGCTTTTAGATGCCTCCATCAGAGAGTTAACCCAAAAGACAGGAGTCATTCTTGCTTCATCATTACTAGTCAGCAGGAGCTTCAAAATATTCAAGTTTGGATTAATTATGAATTCTTAAAAGGCAGTTCATAATTTGGCGGTAGGAGTAAGCAGAGTTCAAAAATAGCGACAGAAGAAAATAGAACAGCTGCCCTTTACAATTATTCAAAAAAAAAAAAAAAAAAGGGAAAGGAAATGTATTCTGAAACACAGCTGTTTGTCTGTGAATTAAACTCAGCATTCACTCAGACACTTATCGCAGATTACTAGTCCAGGCTTTAACATGTCCCCATCTGAGAGCATTTGTTCCTATCAAAATAAATGGAACCAAGGAGACCAAATTGCTTAAGCAGCTTGGAAGGTCTCAGTGTAACTATCTTTTGAATAGGCAAACTGTTCCTTCCTCAGTAGAATAATATGGCGTTCCTTTTTTCACAGAAACGTTGTTTGTTTCTTTCAGATATCAAGACAATTTTTAAAATACTAGAATTTTGAAACTCTACCTTCTGGGCACCATAAAAATGTCAATCTTGAGGTACAACATAAACTGACCAATTTGTCTCTAGACAATTCAACAGTACAGAAAAGGTATAATAAATGTCTAGAACACAGTACAGGAGACCAAATATACACAAGAACAGACCACTGAACTTCTCAGATTTGCTTTTTCTTCTGTGAAATTTCATTACAGATTACGTAGTATAGATAATGCCTAAATATGTATTGGAAATCATATACTATTTTAATCTATGACACTCACAAAGGGCTGATCTCTTCAGAATGGAGACACTACTGAAGAGAGAAGAAAAGCTTTAGGCTAGTCCTGCAATTCAGGTGTAACCAGCTGTATCCGGTTTCATTTTCAGAAGACCCAGAACCTCGTAACTTGTGTAGTTCACAGACATATCTTTGCTTATTAGCCTGACTTTTTCTGTAGTCTTTTCTTATGTGTGGCCTGTAACAGATTACATCATCATCACTACATATTTTTAAATGCCTCCCAACAGATCACTGTGCAAAAAAAAAAGCTTAGATGCTGTAGAATAAGAATATAAAACTCATATTCACTAACCATACAGCTTTTGGCTACCAAGTCACAAAGACAGGAAAAAAAAGATTCTACTCTTATATAAAAATATTACTATTTGCCACTGACGAGAAAAGTGGTCATAAAGCCTGTTAAATAACCATTAACTATGGCTTTGGCTTCGCTGGTTCATTGCTCATTATACTCTAAACAAGTTACAGTTCTGTACCAAGCCAAAGATAAGGGTTTTCTTTGTGGAATGAAAGAAAGGGAAAGATAGAGCCTAAAATCCCTAATTATTTGCTCAGATCATACAGATAGGTAAGAAACCTGTTTACATACCACCAATAAAATAATGGGATACCCTCAAAGCTAAACAGATCACAAACATTAACTACAGTTGACAGGATGAAACTTGCTCACAATATGATATTAACTACATTGTTCTGAACACTGAAGAACTATCTAAAGTTCTACTGTGTTTGTAGACAATTCTTAAAATAAACAAAGATATTTTTCCAGAATGTAACGCTATTGGACACCGTTCAATTAATGCCACTGAACAATGAAGTTGGCCTTTAAAGAATTACTTTTTCTTCTTTAGTGCATACTACAATACTGAGAATTACTTATAACCTGTTTACACACCTCTCCATTTTGATGCAGAAAGAAAAGCAAGAATAAAACCTTAAGAATTAATCACAACTAGGTTTGAACACAAAGATGTCACCTTTTATAAAAAATATGCTTACTTTTAAAATCAGTTCCTTAGAGGCAAGATAATAGGTTTCTAATGACCTAATTAATTTTACACTAAGTGTATTTTGCAAATGTACCAAGTTAGACAGCAAATTGCTGTCTCTGCTTTGGTAAGAAATGGTTGTCTCCAAACAGATCTCTAAAACCAATGTACAGTAATTCATGCTGACAGTTTATTCTAATTACAGCTTAATATAATGGTTCAGCTGAGATACCAAATTTCTCGGCAAATAACACTTTGCTAGACGGTAAATAAAATGAAATGAAAACAAATTATAAATCCACATGATTTTAGTTGAAACCTTGTTTTTTCTAAGCACATAATGCTACTGAAAGTTATAATGTAGCAGATAACATTGTCAGGTGCTGATTCAGAAAATTAGATTATTTTTTATTAAAGTAAGATTAACAGATATATGTTTATTCGTTATCAACACGGGCCACATTTTATTGATACTCACATTTCCTCCCAGATGTACCAGGATTCACTGAAACTGCAACAGGAAAAAATAATCATCAAGTGAGAAAAATTGAGGTATGTATTCTCTTCTCTTTGAATACCTAGATTCTGATCTGTCAAGACAGAGTTCAGGAAGTAGGTTAATTCCTGGTTCAGTGACAAGACAGAACCATGATGCTGACTTTATTTATAACAGTATATCATAAGGTACTGTTACCTACGTTTTAGAAATCTACCAGTATATCCTAGCAACACACAAATGTGAATGTAGCACAAGCAAGAAATGTAAATGCCTCAGACAAGGGTTTTTTGTAAGCTATAACCTAATACAGGAGTTTACAAGCAGGTGATATGAAAAAATTACCTAACTAATTATAGCTCTAGGGCAAAGAGCAGGTCTAAATGTTAAACAGATTTTATAATATTTTTTTTAAATGCTTTGGCAGCCTTCTGCCCAATTAGAAATAGGTTTTGGAAAACACATAACAGTAAGTATAAAGTATATATATAACAAGTGACGCACACTAAGGAAGTGAAAAAGTGCAGTTTACATCTTAAAAGCTTTTATGGAAATAAACTTCCTACAGGAACATGTTCATACATAAGGAAAAGCAAACAGCTGGCTGAACTGATTTTTTTTGTGCACTTTACAGGGAGTCCACAATCAACATCTGTATTTGAGATTTCATATGATTCAAAATACAAAGACTTTGAAATCAACGTTTAAATCTAGAGACAATCTTAAGTGTTTACCTTAGGGGATCTTCAAGGCAAGACATATCTGATTTTACGTAACACCATACACCTTTTTTCAATTTAAACCTGGACGAATTTAAACTATTAAATTGCACATGTACCAGCCATAAGCTCCAAACTCAAAGTCCAAACGGAACAAGAAAGCTCAGGAATGCAATTTCTCAGTATACTCCAGATGATAGCATGGATATGAGACATTTCTAAGAGGTTTGGCAAGCATAAGTCAACAGTTTTGTCCAAACAGCACATGTGTGCATTAGAAAAATCAGTTTTCTGGATACAATACATGTGGCTAAGAAACACAAGCAGCATAATGGCATGTTCTTGCCTTTACCTACTACACTAGTTCTTGCCCTCACCTACCACATTAATGGAGCCCTGCTGGGAGGTCCTGAGAGAGTCCTCTGGCAAGCACAGCTGTGTGGGACAGGAGAGATCCTTTCAACAAAGGAACTAGGCTCTCTAAAGTTGAAATCTTTTAAGATCTTTTAAGTGATGTCAAGAGGCAAACTAATAAGACCATGTAAAAAAAAAGGGGGGGGAGAATAAAAGCCAATAAAATTAAAATACATGTAAAAATATCATTAAATAAACCGAAACCCAAAACAATGCACAAAATGCAGGTGTACCCAAAGCAACATGGGTTGTTTCTGCAAAAAGAAGTACAGGAACAGCACCAACGTGCATTTTAAGTATTTTTAAAACAGAATCCACATTCATTTAACAGTGAACAAAAGCACAAATTCTCTACATTAGAAGAGCAACTCCTTTTTCATACTGGCGTCCTCCAAAGAGATTATTACAAGAAGGCAGAAAAATTCTGTAAGATAATATGAATGAGGCATGTAGTTAATCCACTAAGATTCCATTAAGAAGTGAGCCGACGTTCAGCCAACTAATTACTCATTCATTAAAACAGAACCATAAATGACATTTCCAACATATTACAAAACCCCTCTGTAGTAATATTTTCCCATCTACATCTATTCTGACATTTATATTCTATGTCTCTTTCATAATTATTTCAAATAATTCCTCTGACATATTGAGGGGAAAATAGCTTAAAAAGAGATTACTTACCACCTACCAGTTGCTCATAAAGAAAGGAGCAGGACAGAGTAATTATGCTGGTGTGTTAACATAGAACTGATGTGCTCGTAGTCCCTAATAATCACTACTGTGGTTCAACTTTTCCATGGTGAAAATTTTCCGCTGCTTGAAATTATTTGCACACACATATACTCAGGATCCATCCTCCCAAAAAGGAACACACATAAAACTAATTCATTTGATTCACAGAAAGCAATACAGCACCCTAGAGTTGGCATTAAAAAAAAAATAAAAAAAAAATCCCAAACTGGATTCTCCTATTGCTAGTGCAAAAGCTGGATAAAATAGGAAAGGAAAGCATAGAGAGGGTTGCACAGACATCTCCTTAGACAAAGAAAGAGATGAAAGACATCTCTTTCAACCAAAAGAGAACTTGATATTCAATACAAATTGTTATTTTGTTGCATGTTCACTCAGGCACTTCTTTGACTGGTAATAAACAAAAGTCACAAAAGCTGACAGTTTGCAGGAAATAATCCAAACTCGGGCTATTTAGACCAATAGAGAAATCTGCAATTTGCTTCAAGTGGCTTCTTTCAGCACATTTTCATATCAGGGTTTTTATATAAAGATTATTTCTTTGCTGTAACATCACCACTTTATTAATTTATGCTTAAAAAAATAATAAAATTCTTCTTCACACATTGGTCCATGTTCAGCTTCCAAACTGCACATTCTTTGAGCAGTCTCTTCCATCCTTTCATTCATGTTCTTAAAGTTCCTGTTCCTACCCCTCTCCCATTATACATTATTCCTAGTTAGCTTCTTCTAATGATACTGATATTTAAAAGTTTTTGCTGATCCCAGATTTGGTTTCTAATACTTCAAGAAAACCTAGGCATAATACTTCAAGAGAACCTAGTCAAGCCAGCAATGCATTACAGTGCATATCTGATGAGATAATGACAGCTGAAAGATAAAATAGACAAAGTAGCCCCAGTGCAGATTTGCAACCCCACAAACGTTCTCAGTACCGAAAAGATAAAAAAGGTGGGATGCCACTATTTTATCATGCACTGCTTAGGGACAGATTATACATCTCATACTACATCTACAAAAGGACTGACCTATATAATCAAGGGAATATCTATCCAGTGTTCAAAACTCATCTCTCCTAAATATTTCTTTCCTTTTTATGCCAAAGTCACCTAAGTCAGAAAACAGATTGGTCAAGCAATTGTAATAGCTGCCATATCCCCAGATAGAAAAAGTTATCTGCCTGACACCATTTCACCTACGTTTGTCAATACCCAAATGATTTCCAGACACTTTAGCAGAGCTGAGCGTGGCAACAAACCATGATGTTCCTGCCATATGCCAAATACAGTCTGCAACCTTGAGTGAAATCAGCTCTCTATGCGAAGCACAACCAACAACGTATGACCAGGAGAAGACAGCTCTGAGAATACAAAAAGCTCTGGCAAGCACATCGAAAAGGGAAAAAAAACAAACAACCACTAACAAGGTCTTTAGACGCAAAGGCTGCTAAAGGTTTCACTTACCAAGAGGTAAGTGGGAAGATGGGATGTATCAGTATGCAGAACTACCTGACTACCTGGCAGCTGTACAGCAAGAGGAACATAGAACTGGACTAGATGGCATCATATATACACTGTACTTTTACAAATACTTAACAGCCAAATATAAAATCTTCCAGAATAAACACAAACCTCAAGAGTGTATACATTGGAATGAGTTCACTTTCTGTCCATGTTTAAAATTTATTTTAAAGGAAACATTTCTTTAAGACATACACATTTAAGAAATTCACACTCAGGATAGCAGCTTGGACACAGACAGACACGAAAAACACAGAAAACATTTTCCTGAATGAAAGGAATCAGGTTTGCTAAAGAGCAAACTTCAGAACTTGTAGTTTCCACCAAAAAAGGAGAGACATGACATTAATGTAAAATAGGGTTGTTTGCCCAGTTTCCATGCTACATTAAATTAGATGTTAGATTAGATGTAACCAAGGACAATATATTGGTGGTAAGAGAGAACTTGTAATGCTCCTTGATCTCCTAACTCTCTGACAAATAAGAAAAACAAGTAACCAGCCAAAGCCTATTCCATTTCCCTCGTCCAGCCCTGTGGATGGAGATCCAGCTCTGAAAAGAGCATTCTGGCTTAACTTGCACAGATCTGAGAAAGACTACACAGCTCAGCACAATCCCTGAAAATTCCTCTTCCCGTACAGAATCATACAATAGATCCATGACTACAGACAGTGCAGATAATTTAACACACATAAGGAAAATAACGCACAGTCAAGTCTCTCAATAAACTTCATGAAGAAACCACAGAGATTTAAGCAATGCCTCACAAATATTGGGAATATAATAAATCTCACAAACATAGATTAATTTTTTTTCCCCAAGTGTATTTTTATATTGGCTTTAACATATTTAGTGGCCATCACATACACAAATAATTTATGGTAACCTGTTAAGAGGAGTTTTTCTGTAAAAATTATTAGATGTTTATTATATGGGTTGTGATCATCCCCTGATGTACTTTCATTTACTCAGTGGGAAGTTTTCACTTTCTGAAATCCTCACCGAGTAAGGATTTCAGAAAGAAGCCTGTCTGCAAGAAACACGGTGATATGAAAAATGGTCACAATGTCCTCTTTAAAGCACATATCATGTAGTTTACATTTTAATTATATAAAATTCTATTATAGTAATTTAAAGGAAAAAAAAAAAACTTTTAACATTGTGAACAATTTTTTTTTACTGTACCACAGATTTTAACATAGTCTCACTATACATTTAGGAAAGGTTTGCTTCAGAATAAATTGGTACTAAACAAGATGTTTTTACTATCTATGTATGAAAGCGTATTGCAAAAAAACAGAACGTGAGTAACTTGGAACAAATTTTCGAGCAGATGCACTGGCTACTACTATTAAATAGCAATGCTTTTAAGACTCTTCAAAGCAAGAGTCCGCAGGCAGTGGGAATGCAGCACTGAGATAAAATACCTATCAGTGGCACTACATTTTGCAGCAAAAATAATTGATGAGGAGCTGGGTAGAGTGAATTATAAATCACAGGGTGCATGCAGTAATTTCTGCTCTAGTCAATGTAGATACTAGATATATAGGATAAAGACTGTCACTGATATAATAAAGGACAGAATATCGCACTAACAAGGAGGATTATATTTTATTGATTGATAAGAGCTAAAACACCTATAATATCCAAAATTAGTTTTTACTGCCTTAAAAAATATCTCATTCTGCAAACCCTGCATCAAAGATTAATCAAGGAATAATTAAATAGGATAAAGAAAACTGTCTTGGTATCTTATTTGCCATCATTTTCTTGGTGTATAAAATAAGCCACGCATGACTGAATCAAACTGTAATACTCTAATACTGGATTTTTAAATTTTAATGTCCAATCTTATTCCTAATCCTTTCTTGCAAATACTATTCTTAACTGAGTTTTGGTAGCCTATCTACTGATACAATGCAGCAAGAATGGAAAGCAGGACCAATATTGCAAGATAAGGTTTTAGATTCTTCTTTTGTATTACTTGAACTATTTAAATTTACCTGCATGCTTTTTTAAATACATTTCTATGACAGACCAAGGTCAGAGAGACCTAGATACAACAGTCCATCTACCTCTCTGCTCAGCAAGTGGTTACACACACATGCTTAAGTACTTTTTAAAGGAAATAATGTTTTAACCAGATGTTTAAATGATTCTTGGCCTACTGAGGGGTGCACAATTAAGCAGTCAAGGTGCAATTATGAATTCAGGATCTACGGCTTCTGTGCTGGACGTTGCCAATGATTATTTCATTAACTGTTAGTAAGTCATTCCAGGGATAATATACTGTTAGACTAACTGTGGTTAATGACAAGGTCCCAACAAAGAGGGTTCTTTAACATACAATAGATAAGATAATAAATACTAGAAAATAATCTTTTAACAGACACTCGTTTAAATATCTTACTTCCTTTGGTTACAGTACACCTCTGAAACCCAGCTAGACTACTACTTTTCATCACAGAGCCCTTGCAGATTACCCATCCTAGTGGTGCCTCATTTCACCAGCAAACTTTCAATTCACTTGTACCTAAAGTCCTTGTTACAGGTTCACAGTTGCACACATAAGTGTTATGCACCTATACTCTGACTTTTGCAGATTATATGATCAAAACAAACCCAAAGTATTCACATTTTCAATTGCAAATTTTTTAAAACACTTCAAAACAGAGAAGCTATAGCCTATTTGAAGTAGATTGACTGAGACTGGAGCACTGAGCCTGGTAAAGAAGTCATGGTTAGCTTTCCATTTGTACCAAGTACCTGATTTTAGAAAAAATTGTATGAGCTACTAATTATGCACTTAAGCCTCTGCAGAATCAGGCCCTTAATGTGACAAATACTTTTACAATGATTTTCAAAATTATTGGTACTGAAGACAAAACAAGCCATAAATCTGCCTGTTCAATAATTAGTTCACAATTTGTGTTGCTTTCAGAGATTACAATTGAAAACAGCATAAATTATATCCTGTCAAAGAGATTCTGTAAAGTTTGTTTACAATCAATGACTTTTTTAAAAAAATATAATGAAGCATTTAATGGGAAAAGTTGTATTTTTACGTGCATGCTGGGAACACTTTCTTTTTACACAAATTTCAGTAGAAATATTTAAAAAATAAAACATAACTTCCTCACATTCAGCACTATTAAAATCTATCAGGTCATCAGGTTCTACTGTGACAATATTACTCTTTTTGACTTATAAAAAAATCCCCAAAATATATATTTTTTTCTTCTTAAATAAAACACTTGAGATGTTAGGGATAATTAAAAGATGTGAAACTCAGAGAGACTTTTATTTATCTACTCTGTTTTTACTTATAAGTTCATAGGGTTTTTTCGTCTGGGGAGAAGCAAAAAAAATTAGACAGTATTTGAAAGGCCTCCATTGCTAGAAAGACCAATGTATAATATCAAGGCGGGGAAAAAAATTCATGAATATACAGAAGAAAAGAAAAAAGAAAGTATCCACAGGAATAAATAATGGTCACATTTAACCAATTCAAAATTGAAAAGTGTAGCAAAGGAAAAGGCAAAAGCCCTCTGCAAGTTTCTGAGAGGCCACACTTCCCTAATGAATATGTCCAAGCACGGAAGACAGCAAAACACTTGCCTTCAAATGCTGCCCAAGTATAATATATCCTGCTGGAAAACATGCTGCCAGAAACTCCTTCCTTCTTTTTCATTTGTTCTTTTTGGTGCCTTTACAGCAGGACTTGCATTTCCTGCAATGAGACATACAGAAACTTTAAAGCAGCTTGTCCTTCATGTAAGACAAGTGTATGTAGGTGACAGGAATCAATGTAGGTACCTCAATCCCAGCTGGCAGATTTGAAAGTCTCTTACTCAGTAAAGGGAGATTAGGATCAGGATAGTGCAGCTTCTGAGGATGTATAACAAGGGGAGCTGCTTTTCCAGATGATACAAAAAGGTGGCTGTCTGACATGAAAGCATATTTTATTTTGGTGGACTTGCATCAATTTTTTTGCTCGATCAGAAAGAAGACTGATTCTAAAATATTATACCTACATGACCATGGAGTGATATGTTACGACTGGAAAGATTTTACAAATTATGAAAAAAACTATATGCCTGGGAATTTACCTTCTGAAGGTTAATTATTTCTGGTTTGCTACTCAGAAGAAAGCACAGACAACTAGCATGTCTCATTCTCAAATACTCAAAAACATTAAATATATCAGGTCTCTTAAATTCTACACTGTTCAGAATGAAATCATTTAAGCCCTCCAGCACACAAAATTGTTTACTCAATTAACATTATTCTAAAATAATATATTTATGAAACTCCATACTGAACATCCATCAGATTTCTACTTAGCATGCTTACTATTTTAAAAATATCAAATAGATTTAAAAATACAAAACCAATTCCATTCCTTTGGTCTCAATGTCTTCTACAGAACCAGCTACGGTCAATTGCTCTCTCTCTCTTTCTTCCCTTTATATGAACTTTGGTAGCTCTGTATTCCTAATTGGAATACATGGTCTGTTTACATACACTTCAATGTGCATGATTTGAAAGTGGCTGCACTAATTTTAGTCAAAAGCTTTAAAGGAAAAAAAAAAGGCAAATTATTTGAGAAAACAAAAAAATTATACAGCAAATTGTTTTCTTAACATTACCTGCAAATGAAAAAGGAACGTCAACAGGAAGTTGTGACCTCTGCCTTCACTAACTTGCTTAACTATGCATATTGCCCAAACACACACATAAGGAAATAACTACGGGGGGCGGGGGGGTGTTAAACTATCTCTTCAAGTAAATTTACATCTCAGGGTTTTCTCATCTTAACTAGATAGGAAAATGGATGGGATTGTCTTTGATTCATCTCAAATCCAAGAAAACAAACAAACATTATTTAAGATCAGCTAACAAACCATGTGGTGTACACAATGCAGCATTTCTCCAGCTAATAAACTGGGATACAGCACTCAAAGCTACTTTTGCAAATCCAGAATGCTCATCTTGTTGAAGCTGGAGATGAATACATTCTTCAGGGTTCGTTTTTGTGAGAAACATGTTCCCAGAAACCTTCCAAGCTTTAGGGAGTAATTGTAGGCTCAGATAAGTTGGATAATTGTGAGAACTACTTAGAATTCCCTCTGAATTTAAATTACTTTAAAAACACAATGTAATATGCTTTCTTTTGGTTTATAGCAGTAGCAAGAAAGGAACTTACCATTTATCTACTGCACATAGCTAGCTAATTGTGGTCTCCTTTGCAAAACAGAATGCTCCCACATTTTTTGTGATCACAAGGAAAGAACTAAAGACTTCCATATGTATGTCTCAATGTTGGTAAAATGCCAAAGTGCCTGATTAAAGCAGTGTTGTTTAACCCCAAGCAACAACCAGGACCAGACATAAATTCAATCATTCCCCCCCCACCCTT
>JAOXJM010000063.1:16685411-16696610 GCA_026413425.1 Tringa solitaria
CATTCCCCCCCCCCCCCCCGCTTCATTGGGACAGGGAAGAGAACTTGAAAAAATATAGAAGTTAGTAGGTTGAGATCAAGGCAGTTTAATAGAACACTAATGGAAGAAAATATAATAATAACAATAATGATAAAAGAATATACAAAATGAGTGATGGAATACAATTGGTCACCACCTGGTGACTGCTTGCCCTGTTCAGCCCATTCTGAGCAGCAATGGCTGATTCCTGCCCCAAAGCCAACCCTCACTTATATACTGAGTATGACATCTATGGTATGCAAAATTCCTTTGGCCAGCTTGTCCTGCCTGTACTCCCTCTCAGCTTCTATGAGAAGCTGAAAAAGTCCTTGACTTAATATAAGCACTACCTATCAACAACTAAACCAGTATGTGTTATCAATATTGTTCTAATACTAAATCAAAAACACAGCAGCTACTAGAAAGAAAATTAACTCTATCCTAGCTGAAACCAGGACAAGCAGTTAGGTGAAATATCAAGTACCATTGTTACTTGCCATGCCTCACTGAAAGTGGCTCTGAAAGTATCTGAAGTCTGACATTAGAACTATGATAGAATTATACATCTTTGTTAACCCACCAAATCTGTGCTCACAGAATGACAAAGTGTGTTAACTGCACAACAAAATTTTCTTTCCATTCAAGAGCAAAGGTTTGACCATATAAAATTCCAAGTGTTGTCTTTAAGATTGTAGGCATATTATAATATTGATGATAAATGTGTACATAATCATATTCATGGACAAAGGCTGGAAATAACATTTTAAAATACTTTATCTGATTACTAATACTTGCTGAGATACAGAAGTAGTGCAACAGAAGTTGGTGCAGACAGCACTGAAATAACAGCAAATTAAATGCAGACCTAGAACTCCGTAGGGGAAAAATTCTAAAACTGTAGTGTTAGATGTGGATGCTATCTATATATGATAATATCTTATATACATATGTTGACAGCTATTGTATTGTCAGCTGTTTAACTGAATGAGACCAAGTAAAATAATTATTTGGAACTTATCAAGAAAGCTGTATCTGCAACAACTAGATATCTAACTATTCAGTACTAGAATTACGGTGGGTAGGCTGATTCTACACTATAGGGAACCTCATTTATTTCAGAGGCGGTTTGTACAGGTTGACGATTCAAGTTTCCAAAATAAAAAGCAGAGGTGAAATCCTATTTCTACAGATGGCCAGTGTTCTGGCTAATCTGTACTTTACAGGCGAAGTAGGTGTCATTTATTTTGAATCTCTACCTCTCAACTGTACTAAATTTAAATGTTTGGCTTGTAACCTGAGAAAGGATCAGAAACTGAGATTAAGGTAGGCATCAAAAATAGCCTACCTATATCTCTGAAAAAAGGCAGGAATGAGGCAGTAGTCTGCCTATGGTAAGTGAAACAGGGATCGATGCTCGAGGAATACAGGACTCTGCTGGCTTAGAAGCAATCAAGACCTCCATAGCTCCCCACAAGGTTATGAGCTTGGCTCATTAGCAGCCAAACTGGCAGCCTGCCAAAACACTGCATTTCCCAGATCTGCAGTCCTCCAGCAGCCAGTGTGGAGCTTTCTTGCCCAGAGAATTTCTGCAAGTTGCGTAGCAAACAGTCACTCTCACTGTGAAATGTGAAAATCCTCTGAAACACAGAAATTGGTTTCCCACATACCGTTACAGCTCTAAGTCTTTCCTTGTACTATGCTTCATTCCCATCTCTGAGATTAGACAGTATTGTGTTTTGGAAATATTCTTTATAAAATAGTATTATGGCTGCAAACAGATGATGTATATGAAGCTTAACAAAGCTGCACCTGTCGCACCTGCACTGCAGAGGGCTTTAGGTTGGGGATCCAGTCAGACCAAGACAATTCTATTCTTTCACCCTGTGGTCAGCTGAAGGCAAGCTGCCCAGACCAGAGAAGTTCTCTTAAAAAGAGCAGGAAAAGACACAGATGGCCTTGAATGAGGATATCGTACTTCAAGAAAATTACAATTATTACAAAAGGAATCCATTAAGTTAAATCTGAGGAAATAAAATACTTAACTTTGCACAGATGTAATTTAAAGGCTCCATAAAAGACCTGAAATAAACTTGGAGCAGACAGAAAAACCGGGTGTAACCTAGTGACTGTAAGCATTCTTAATCTACTTTCAAAGCACTTAGTTTGTAGCACATAAAATACTGAGCTAAAAGAGAACTATTGATGTAGATATAATGGACATATAAGCAAACTTGCCTTTTGTGTACGTCTTAAAAGTAATTTAAAGACTCATATGTTGGGAATTGCTGAGTCTAATTTTTTGCCTGGAGTAAATTTTACAGCTAAATAAGAAACTCTAATGATAAAGGTTTCTAATGGTCAGACTTAACTACTTTTCTGCTGCTAGGTATTCTAGTGGCACACCCCAGCTTTGCTAGAACTGATTCCACAACCAGTCCATTTACCTGCTTTACATAAACTCCAAATTTCTACAACTTGAAATTAGGCATTATTTGGATACATTTAAATCTCATCTGTTTTAATGGAGAGCATGTGTTCATTTTCTCTCAAACTACCTTTAAAAGGATCACGAGCAAGTAATTAAAACCATTAGTTGACATTTCAGTTCTCAATAGCTCTAGCTAGCCTAAAATTGCTCCCTTTAGAAGTGGTAAACATATTCAAAACAAGTAATTGCAAGTTATTAAGAAAATCAAAACTCTGAGTGTTCTTACTTCATTCACATAAAACGAGATTCACTTGACACCTAAGTTTAAAACAATACTTTTTTTGCACTTGTAAAACAAAATATGAAAGTGCCTGTGCTTTTATCCAAATGAAGGCAGAGGTCCAAATACAATTTCCTGTCCAAACAGACTCCAGTAATCACACCTTCTGATGACCAACTTAGAAGGAAAACATTCCAATTCTATAGTGTCATTAATTCAAGGAAAGGAGTAATTCAGAAATCACTCTGAAAATATTATAAACTTGTTGCTTATTCCACATGAAACTGTATTATTCTAATCTTGGACAGGTCAAAAGAATTGGTAATAAATCAGAGACAAGCCAGAAGCAGTGTTTTGTTGTGGCGTAATGATGAAAAAAAAAATGAAGAAAAAAGATACTGGGACACACACGTTTCAGGATGAAAGGTTCCTACAGAGAGCGAATAATGGCTCTTCCCCATCTATAACTTAGCTGGTGTCTCAGATCAGGGGCAGGACAGGAAATAAATTCAAGATTCCTAATTTTCAATTGTGTCACACACAGAGAACATTCCAGGTATTGCCAGCTGATGAAGAAATTCTCCAAAATACACCCCAAGACACCCATAAACTGATGAAAACCATCACACCAGTCCAAAAAACCAACTGGCATAAATTGTAATAGATGTTTTGGACTTGCATTTTTAATACCTTTTAATCTACTCCAATACATTAAGCACACAGAAAATATTCCTGCCTCAATTTTTCTGCTGTTGACTGATTGCCCTGTTATGGTTTATAATCAGCAGAATATACCAAGCTTTAACAACAGTGTGACAGAGTATGGCATTACATCTCCTTAACACTTGAAAAGGAATGAAAAATAACAAAACCTAATATCCCTATAAATTGTAAAAGGACTGAAAGAATTAAATATTTTTTATTTAAATGGTTAAAATTGTAAAGATAACTAAAATACAGTAGTTGCTAAACAAATAGAATTATTTCAGTGAAGTAAGTCTAACGATTACAGAATTAATTCTATCTGCATAGTAATGTTTAAGTACTAGAAACTGCGAAAGGAAAAATTCTGAGTATCTATAATGATAATTATGATTAGAGACTATTGGGAGAAAGGAAAAGATCATTCTTTTTTCCCTTTTTTTCTTTAGTATGTGCTTTTCTTTGTACAGTGGTAAGACGAGTGCTCCAGTTGCTACAACAACTTAACTCTCTATTATAATCAACAATCAACTAAGTTTAATTGCCATTCTGCCCTTCCAAACCAATGCAACAGCAGTTGGATGAACTCCATAAATCTTGTTACTACAACCTATTTAAAATCTCTAAACAAGCTGAAGTATACTTACACATCAGAGCTAGTCTGAAGTTGCCCTTCACTTCCTTATTGTAGCAATGTACCATTCAAAATACTTTACTTTGTCCATGAGAACATTTGTCTTGGGACAGCTATCATCTGATGAATTCAAAAACTAAATAAAATACAGAATTGAAATGGAATATATGAAATGTAATAAATTAAAATAAAAATTTTAGATTTAAAATATATTAAATATTAAAATATTTTTCTGACAGTGTAAGCATCCCTACCTTGTACGAAAGAAATTCTAGTTAGGTTAGCAACAGGAATTAAGCTGGTCAAATAAAATAAAGTAATGAGCAGAGAGAATAGAACACCCAATGTGATATAGACACATAAACTACAAAGATTATTGCAAACTGTAACATGAGCCATAAAAATTCTATGGCTGGCCTCAATAATATTTTCTTTGACTAATAAACAAAATCATACTTGAAAATGGGAAGGTATTAACAGTCTTCAAAAATTCTCTAATTCAGGCCCTGTGGGCTCAGAATAAAATTAAGCCTTATCAATTACCCATTAATTATGATGTCCATCTGTAATAACATGTCTTGCATATGACACTGGAAACATAATCGGAGCAGAGTAAAAAATGTAATCAGTATGAAATATGCCAGGGTTAAAAGGATACTAAAAAAGGTCTGTTACAAAAAGTAAAAAAGATAAACAACTGATGCAGCATTAACTGTAAGTGATTATTTCTGAACAGAAAGAACGTAAGTCCAAAATGAACTCAAGCTTTTGTACTTTTACCTTTTCCTGCCTCATGCCCTACATCTTTTTTATATTCCAGAAACTTGCAAATAATGCAACAAAAGGTCATACCAAAACTCAGAGCAGAGAATGATACCTGACTGTCACGTAAGGTGCATGACCCCACTTTAAATTATACCATAATGCAGAGCTCCCTGAAAACTACTTAAATGCAATACTGGAAGCTAAACCTACATACAAGTGAGTCAGAGTGTAAAACCGGATAGGTACAAATAATTTAGCCACAGCTAAAAGTTTTGGCAAACTAGTAACTTGTTAGCTACACCTCTATTGATATTTTACAGTAAAGATGCTCAGATACGTAAGATCAGGAAGTGGGAATTAGCTGGAAAGCACGGCTGCAGTTGCAGCTGAGCCCTAATGCAGAGCTGCCAGCCTGCAGTCCCTGCATCAGTTTCCCTGGCCATGACTTTTTGACCGGAGGCTTGTGCCAGCCTCCCCTCTGTTGGGCTCTCCTCCGACGGCCTCTCTCCCTGTAATGCTGTCTGTGAGCACCAGGACACGCTCTTCAGTGCCTCACTGGGAAGCTAATGGACACCTTGGTGAAACGCTTCTCATTACTACCCTAGTGGAACGATAACCTTGATTATCAGTTAGCCACTAGGAAAAGTAACCACAATTTCAACAACACAATGAAAATTAATCACACACTTTAAACCTAAAACAATCATAAAAATTAAATCCACTGAGTCATGTTGTTTCCTGTTCGCATTTGCCTAGGTTTAGATTTAACCCACTAATTCATTTTATGTTGTTTGTCTGTCTGTTATTTACTTATTAATAAATACAGTACACAAAAAAATGCATAGGAAAGAAAAACAAATGGCTCGATATAAGTATTAGGTCAGTAAAGAGAAAAAACATGTAACAAAACCCCCACCCTACAATCCTGTCAGACTGTAGAATAATTAAAAGCACTTAACGTCTATTTAAGCCTTTTTATCTATCATATTTTTCAATTTCATTTAATTATAATGAATATTTACATAAAACATATATATGTAAATACATGAGGACTAATTCAGTAAATGAGACCACTCTAAAAACAAAATGTGCTGAATTTTTTGACAGCAACTGCTTAGTAATTTTATCAGAAATCAGTAATTAGAAAGCATAGTCATGAAATAAGAGCAACTGATAGTCTTTGATAAGGTCTAGTTTTGTAGAATTGCAGCAGCAAAGAAAGAAAGCTTTGACTTCTGTTCCAAAAGTAGCATTTCATCACATAGCAAAAATGGCTTGTTTTTGATCTTGGTTTATTAGATCCAGATCAGAGAATAGAGTGAACTATTTATCTTTAAAAAGTAATTATCTTTTTGATTATATGTCATAGCAAAAATCTTATCTTTGTCTTGGAAGTTTGAGACTAATGATGACAACATTAGGAGTCCTCTGAACCTTGACAGTAGTTCAGCCAATTATGTGATGAACGATGAAGATGGAGTCTTCTTTACTCCTCTGCGACATTTCTAGAAACCATAATTCTGCAAACCTAAACGGAGTCATTGCTTTTCACCCCTGTGGGCAGAGCCATAATTCTTCAGATATACATTCTAACTGGGTTTTCTAATAGCTCCATTCATTTCTCAATCTTTCTAATAAGATTGCCAGAGAGGACAGCTTGTCTCTGGCATATTTCTCTTCCAAAAGGACAAAATCGTCTTAGCTATTATTCAAGCCTTTCAACATCACATTTTGGTCATCGGAACTTGTCAAATTAAACAAACTAATATTGCAATTTAAAAAGAAAAATGAAAAAGACAAAAGAAGACTCTTTGTTTCCACAGCACGCTTCGTAAAGTCTAACATGTTTTAAAAGTAACTCCTCATCTCTGAAATGCAGCGGGATGTATATTAAGCTGAGGCAAATAACTGGCATTCACTATGCGGTGTGAAAATTTCACAACAATTTAGAACCTAAAAATTGCAACCAAACACTGAAGTACCACTGCACACAGCAGTATTGAAATATAGAAAATATACTATTGACTGAGCAAAGGCAATTTTTGACCAGGTCAGAACTTGTTCATGCAAAACATAAGCCAAAACGGTTTAGCAGATTCCTTTTTTAAGTCTGGAAAATAAAAAATAAAACGCTTTTAATATCCTCAAGAAGACTACAGGGAAAAGGGGAAAAGAAAAGCAATGTAGAAACAAATGGACTTTTAAATCTAGTTAAGGGAAAACTCCTCCTGATTACATCAATGATATATCATTACAAGACATGAAAGTGTAGCTCAGAATAGCAACAAGAAATTGCGACAAAACCTTATTCTAAAAAATACAGCAAGTGAGAAGTTTAACTTTATTTGTATATATATGAATATGTATGTTATGTGAAATGCGTATATGAGAGTTCTTATGTGATGGAGGAAATTATAGGTTTACTCATAGCATAACTTAGATTACAGAGTAACCAGAGAATTACAAGTAGACTCCTGAGAGAAAGGAGGAGTCGGTTTAAAAAGTTTAAAGGAAAAATTTGTAAGGGTGGAATGCCTTGGAATAAAAGAGCATAGTCAAAACCTGGTCTGGTGCTTCCAGAACTTGCCTTGTCAGCAACTACAGGGACTTGTTAAACTTTGTGACCTGCATGCTAACAAGTGTTTTGATGAAAAGCTGGAGCTTTGTGTTCAAATGGCTTCATTTTTTCTGAAAAATGAAGACTATAATGTCCTATGCCTCACAGAATTCTAAGTTCAACCCTGAATGCAAGTGTAGGATTCACATTTCACTTAATTATTTTGCATTAATCGACATGAACCATCAAAACACATTGGTATAACAACTACATCTCTTCACAGGAGTAAAAAAAGCTATTAGAAATCTAAAGCTGTACAAATGCATTAATTCAGAGGCTAACAAACAGACCTTAAGTAGAAAGGATCTATATTTAATTTTTCTGCTTCTCAGTCAATATATACATTTCCCTCTATGCATTAAGATATTCCTAGTCATTTTATCTTATTTCGACCAAATGTGAAAGTTATTAAAGCCAAAGTAACATTTTTTGCTGTAGTCGTTTCTTCTTAAAGTTCTCATTTTCCACTGTGTCCCACAGTGCATCTGTTTCAACAAACTCTTGAGAACACCATTATTCATGTAAGTGCTACCTGCTCCTACCATGGAAAATTTAATTGTCTCATCGTCCGTAGATTTAGAAGAAAAGAAATCTTTAGATTTATTATTCATTTATAAAGAGCAAATAGAAACAGAAACTGAAGAGAGGGCTTGGATTTTGAAAAAACATCAGAAAGTGAAAATATTGCAGTGAGTGAAAATAGGGTCAACATCACAAAGAATGCTTTTGTCTGATAGAAAATGTCCTTTGAAAACTTAGCAAACTAAATCAAAAGCATAGGCTTTGTCTCCAGATACGAGGCCAGGTTGGATGGGGCTTTGAGCCACCTGCTCTAGTGGCAGGTTCCCTGCCTGTGGCAGGGGGGTTGGAACTAGATGGTCTTTAAGGTCCTTTTCAACCCAAACCATTTTGTGATTGGTAACAATCCAAACCACCCTATTCTTTTAATACAGTAAACTCAAATCAGTTAGACTCAGATGCAGCGGACTGCAGTTCATTTGCATGACATTTTCTGGCAAGTTTTAAAATGAGAACAGATCCCATTTACCACCACTCAACAATGTCCACAATCTGACTGGACAATAGCATCTAATCTGTAACTGAGTGTATGGCTGTAAAATAGTTAAATGATAAATAGATTTCTTCTCTACAGTCATGGACTCTCACATAAAGCCAAGGAACCAGACAACAATGGGAGCAGAGTAAACAAACAGGTCACATTCCCTTTACTGATTTATTTCACATACTGTCTTGATTTCAATGGAATATTTTGACTTAACGTGGATTTTGTATTTAGAGACATACCAATTACAAAAATTCCAAAACACTGACTCATTACTTCTTGAAAAAGAAATGTGTATTCCCCAAAATGGTAAAAAAAAGTTTTTAAAAATTGTTTAGAATAAAACAGAATCCTACCAGGGACTTACAGAATAAATCTATCTGAGTGTACTTGCTTTTTAATGCAGCGTTTGCATACTTCTGAACACTACATGTTTATAATTTCTGGACAGATGGACACGAGGCAGGAGGGGACACAGGTGAGGTGAACCAGGCAGACCAAAGGGACATTCCATGCCACAGTACACCCTGCCCAGCAGTACAACTGGAGGTAGTCTTTCCAAAATAGCCACTGCTCAGAGATTGGCTGGGCATCACTCTGCTTGTAGGAGGTGGTGATTACCTTTGCTTCAGTTGGACTGGTTTTGTTTATACTTCCTATTTCATTCGCTTATTAAACTCTCTTTAATTTGACACATGAGTTTTCTTGCATTTGCTCTTCTATTTTCTGCCCCATCCAGCTGGGGATGGAGTCAGGGGAGTGAGTGGCTGCACAGTCCTCAGCCACTGGCAGGGGTCAACCAAACACAACCTCTTTGAGTTCAGAACTCACGCTGAGCAGCACATGGCACAGTTTATGCTCTTTTATTGGAAACCTCATAAAACTGGCCCACCCAGGCCAACTGTCTTGGGCAAAGTTTTCATTTCATTCCATTTCTGAGATCCAATATTCATGTTATGAAATTCATCCTAGTAAAATCCTGAACCCAGGATTAAGTAATGAAAATCAGTATATGCAGGATCACAAAGAGAGCCAGATTAAAGGTTTTTTTATATGGTCAAATGCATATTTGAAAAGAAAATGCACTGGTTAAATCTGGAAATACGAAATAACACTTCCTTTTAGTTTGCTTCACTGTATGTACCTCAGTGCTTTTGCATAGCTACTTCACAACTTGACAGCTACTTTCATAACATTTTTAATTAAAATACATTAAATACTTCAAAGAAAAGCTAGCCACACTTCAACTTTGCAGTTTCTTTTGTTCTGCTTAACTAATACCAGAATCTGTACACCACTGACAACACCTTTCCTGGGATGCAAATGAGCGGTTATTTGAAAGCCTCTACCATCTGCAGCGTTTTTCTCAAATGACTAAATCTAAGCTTTTGGTAACTCTTGCCTCTTCTATTGGCTTGTGTTGGCACAAAAAGGGAGCATGTTCAGACAGAATTGTTGGGACAACAAATGCAACTGCATCAGCGCAGGCACTGCATATTGTAACTCTCCTTTTAGTTTTAGTCTTCAAAAATAAAGATTGATTCTCTCTTACACTGAGTAAACCTCATCAGCTATTAAGCTAATTCTCTTTTAAAATGAAGATATGTTTGATAAATTTCTCTTAAAACTATCTTAATTATAAAATCTTTTTTGCAATGTACCACAGTCACCATAAATTCAAGAGTTATATAGAGCAAATTCAGCAAACAGCAAATCAGTTATAGACTCAAAGCCCAGACTACCCAGATCTTTGGTCCCTTCTTGCCATTCATCCAACAGTATCTAAAAAGGCCATTTACAACACAATAATCGCCACGACCATGGGAATAACAGTACCCTAATACCCTTTGCCCAAAGGTGGATCAGCCAGTTAACATAAACCCCGGTGAACTGCTTTAATTGCTCAACTTGTGTTTTGTGCCACATTTGACAAGGAAAGCAAAGACTGTATTTCACCTATTGCACCATTCTTTTATATGTGATGTATATTTTCACCAATAATAGTTTTTTGAAGTATACGAATCATTCACTGCTTTTCCATTCCCCCTGAAAAATCTCATGATTTTTAAATGACATTGTTTCTGCCCAATGCACATTAAACCCAGGTTAAGTGAGATTAGTACTGAAAACAGGTTAAAAATAGATTTATTCACCAGAGAGAAATGAATTTAAATGTTATATATTCTGAAGGAGGGGCAGAGGGAGAGGGGACTAAGGTCTCACAAGGGGGATTAAACTTTGCTGCAATCAATCAAACAGGAATGTGTGGGAAGCACAGTTTTGCAGTACTGCTCTTTTAGGATTTGTTGTTTTTTTAAAATTTGCATTCCTATCTGCATCCATTTGAGATATATGTATGTTGGCTTTTTAATGATTAGAAATGGCTTTGATCTTGACTACTTGAAGGAACATAAAGATATAAATAGTGTGAGTGGATATGATTAATCCTAGTAATGACAAATAGAAAAAAAAAAAAAACACACAATAAGCTTTTCTGAATTTTTCAAACATACCTTAGGAAGGTTAGTCTTCAGCTTATGTCAGTCACACAAGAATGATCTACAGAAGCAGTCAGAAATGTACCAGTGTTCAAGGTCCCCAAATACCACTCGTGCCAGCTTATCAAAGATAAGAAACTAGGAAATCAGAAACATCAGCTTTCCGCTTTAGTAGCTGCTACTCTCTTTTGAGA
>JAOXJM010000063.1:16696710-16725607 GCA_026413425.1 Tringa solitaria
TCTCTTTTGAGAGGGAGTAGAGAAGAAATAAATATAATTCCTGCTGCAATATAACTGTCAAAATAATGAAATAACATGTGATGATCAGGTATGATAATCAAAATACTCAACTGGCCTAAGAAACTGTGACCAGTAGATACCAAGTGCCTAATGGCCAGGATTTGAAAGCTATTTTTAAGGTGTGAAAATAGAACTCTAATTTATTAGAGACATTCTTAACTGGACACCTTAAAAAATGGTCCTAAATCTTCATTAAGATGATGTAATTTTCTGCATCTGTGTGAAGAGGGCTGTAAAGTAAGATGAGCAGGAGCTGCTATGATTAAAAGAGGAAATTTATAAAGGGAAAAAAACCAAAACTAAAAGACCACAAGACATCACCAATACTGTGTCTTTTCAATGCTAGAACCCAGCAACTCCAAAAGACACCTGTCACAAAAAATGGTAACTTTCAATGTCCTTGATATTTTAGGACAGCATTGCTGAAGCCTGACCTCTCATCTCCTCATGGGCATAAAATATATCATTTAGGTATAGGCAAGTAATCTGACCTAAATCCTTAACCTACTTCTTTTCAACAACAGCTTTAATGTATGCAGTTGATTACTTCTAGGGAAACTACAGAAAATTAAATGGAATATCAAAATAAAGGAAAAAGTATGGCCCAATTGCTTCAACAAATTGAGTAAAATTTTAGAGAATTTTGCAGTATTTTTCAGTTTTCAGCAGACTGGAAGACAAATTCTCCTTCCTTCCATTACCAGCCACCCAATACTTTTTCATAGGTGCTTTGCATTCATTGGCTATTCACCTAAAAGAAAATCAACTTACTGAATAAACAAGGCAGTATGGTATCAGAGAATAATCAACTAATCAGTGAAACACATCTACCCTTTTTCAATAAAAATTATGAAATCACAGAAGGAAGACTGCGTAACACTGTGGTGAACATTTTTTTCAATATTAGTTTAGTAGTTTTGCAGCAAAACACATGAACACAAAGCAGCTTATTTGTTACTTCATTTTACTCCCTTTCCATTTGTTGGGCTTTTTTTATGTATTCCCCCTACCAATGTCTTGAATTTTCATCAGAAATACCAATACCAAAAAAGCTACAGCCCACCCTTCATAAGCTAATGTGTAGGTTGAAACAATTCCATTTCTTCAAAAAAATCCTTTGCTACTTTAACCAGCCCTATAAAAGCTATTAATGAGAAAAGTACTTTCACTAATTGCATTTTGAAAGGAATATTGCACAAAATAGCTATACTAAGCCTTGTTACTAAGTGAGACTTGTACTTCAGTAATCTTGCAATACTAATGTTTGTACTCAATGGAGAAGCAAAACCACTTCATTAATTTAACCATGTAATTCTTAGGTATTTCCAACAAATTATAAAACTTTGATCTTCTGAAAAGCAGAACAGATAAATGAATTAGATACTAATATTATATGATTTTTATTTTCAAACCATTTGAGGAAACTTTTACCCACCCAGAGTGCATATATATTAGAAAATTGACGCTTATATATATAAGATCATTCAGCATCCCATTGTGATTGAGAAAATATTACAATATTAGTACCAATGTTTCACTCCTAGATTACTAAAAAGTAAGGTTAAATAGTAAAGTTTTGCTATAGAAGCTGTTTATATTTGGGAAAATGGGAGAAAGGTTTATACTTCGTATGATTTATCATCAACTCCCTCTCTGTTATAAAATCATAAAATTGTTTAGTTTGGTAAAGACCTTTTAAGATCATCGAGTCCAACTGTTAACTCACCACTGCCCGGTCCACCACTAAACCATGTCCCTTAGCACCACGTCTACCCGTGTCTTTTAAATACCTCCAGGGATGGTGACTCAACCACTTCCCTGGGCAGCCTCTTCCAATGTTTGATAACCCTTTTGGAAGAAATTTTTCTTAATATCCATCCTAAAACTGCCCTGGTGCAACTTGAGGCCATTTCCTCTTGTCCTATTGCTTGTTACTTGGGAGAAGAGACCAATCCCCACCTGGCTACACCCTCCTTTCAGGGAGTTGTAGAGAGCAAGAAGGTCTCTCTTCAGCCTCGTTTTCTCAGCCGCTCCTCACAAGACTTGTGCTCCAGACCCCTCACCATTAAGTACGTGTAATTATTTTTCCAGCTATCTCCCTGAGCATGGTATTTAGAAGGGAGGAGACGTTTGATTATAAAACTTAGAAGAACAAAAGCCAAGTCAACCTCAAAGCTCAAAACCAAACAAGTACGGAAAAATACAAAATCGAAGAGCCAGTAAATCAAACAAACAAGCACACAAAATATTCTACTAGTTTCTTACTTTTATTTTAGCAGCCTGGAAGTGCTGACCCCAGCCAGCAGAGTAACACAGGCAGCAACTGGCCCAGCAGTCTCTACCACTGGAAGAAACCTATCTGTCTTTCATTCTGTTTACAGCATTAGTGTTTCTACCTCTCAGCTCAGCTCTTGAGTTGATTGTTTTTCCTGGCTTGCAGATAAGATTCCTTCTCTCTGTTTCTGCAAAGCCCAAAGGAAGTTTTGCAACATTATAAAGAGTAATTAAAAATGTTCCTCTAAAGAGACACCTTCAGGGACCAGGATGAAGGAGAAACTTTCCTGTATGACATGTTTCTATGCAGATCCATCACAAGCACTAAGCTCTCCAAGCTTTAACCAGTAGAGGCACTAACAGTGCCTAATGATAATAATAAAAACCCCTTCTTAATGAAGCATACGCCACTTACGAGAGGAATACATCAATTTCCTGACCCACAGATGGACCTGATTAATTCTGTAGGCCTATCTATTTAAGTGTAAAAAGGGGTGTAGGTGTATGGTAAATATAAACTCAGAATTTTTTTCTCTGAAAAATTGTGTTATAACCCTGTTTGGGACATAGCACAGTGATTTTAACTTGACACCTGACAACAGACTCCATATTGCCAGACAAAAGCCTCTTGTGGTTCCTGCGGTTCCACAGCTGCCTGAGGTTTATGAATTCCCCCACTTGTATTCCTTTAATATGTGCATTTTATAGCTTCAAAGATACACACATACATGCTTTGAAAAGTAGAGATTAACTCGGTGACTTGTGGAAGGAGGGGTCACAGCACTGATATATGAACAGGGCACATATTATGCACTTGGTGGCTCTCTAACATTAAAAGAAAGCCTCAAAACTATACACATTCTTGTTTATACTCGTTGGGCTCAGGACATCAACTATCTTTTGCAATTAAATCTATCAAACTTCAAGCTTCCAATTAAAAATTTTCAAATGCATCATGCTCCAGGGTGTCTGAAATTAAAAACCACTTTACATGTTTGTCAAGTCCTCTTTTGTAATTTTTAGTGTTGCTCTTTCTACTGTGATAAGTGCTGCCAACCCCTTTCCATTTATGCATCACAACAGAAGGAAAAATAAACAAAATTCTTTCAGACAGCTCATTCCTAACTATGGCATTTTGTTTCACCAGCGGTTGCTCTTACCTTTCTCTGACATCTATTCTCGATAGGAGGACAAGGGAGAAATCAGAGGATGTCTCCATTCTTGAAGAAGGCTTCAGAGGAGAAGCTGAACTAGCACAGCTGGTGCCTTGGAAGCCACCCTTCATTGTGCTCCAGGAGGAGCCGTGCTCAGCACAGGAGCTCTGCTGCCACCAGCCCTATGTTTGAGCATTTGGTTCTGCAATGGCTATTTCCAGTATTGCCAACAATAGCTAATCATAAAATCTGAAAATACCTTTGTAAGTTCACTTTACCATTTGTTAAAAGGAAAAAAAGGAATGACTGTGTTTTAGATCAGCATAAGGATACAGCCAGTTCCTAAGTTTTCCTATTCACCTGTGGGAAAAAAACCAAACAAACAACTCATTCTAATACTCTGAAAACTCAGTAAACCTTTACATTTTGTTTCCCCAGCAAACTCTTCATCTAGACATGAATGCCTTCTACATGATGGTCCAAGTAAATACAGCTACAGATGAAAGAGGTTTATTCCTGATATGCTACTACTAAAATAAACTGCTTCCTGCACACAGCGATGTTGTGGTGAGTGTCCTACCATGGACACAGAAACAAGGTTTGGGTCTTATGTTTCTGCCCCTCCAAACTGATTCACCAGAAGAAAGAACCTAAAACCAATGTGGTTTCTTAAAGAAGACTACAGAAGGAGAGATAAACACTGTCAAATACACAGCTCCCAGTTTGTATGAGTATAAATTAAAAAATGATGTGATGTATGACACCAACATTGTCTATCTATACCTGTAAACCAATAGACACCGAATTAAAAACTTTAAATGGGAGATACCAAACACGACTGGAACTGCAGGAACTGTATTTCCTTTTTTCTTTCCAATGACTTGATTTGCCTATAGAGAAAGATGAAAGCTATGAAGCCATCCAGATGTCAAACCTAAAATTGCTGAGGATGAGAGAAAGAAAATGTTCCAGCTCAACCCTTCCTTTACATTTTAGGTAACTATTTTAATTAACTGCTAGCAATTCTGTTGACTTGAATTCCTATTTTGTCTTTAGAAGGAAAAGTCTGGGAGGACCCCAAACTGGCATTTCCCTATAAAGGCAGAATGTATTAAAAATATATATTTAGGGGACTAATAGCAGTTAAAACAGCAGTATGAATGTAGTTCATAAGAAAATAGTGCAGTACAAGTAAAAGTCGCATAGTGGATATAAAAGGAATATGCTGAGCCTTAAGTATGAATTACATTCCACTGGTATAATGCTAGGGGCTGATCAGAATTCTTTATTTTGCTCTTTCCATCAATTATATAAGGGAAATTTTTTTTTCCAACTCAAGTTACATTTAGCAAGCAATGTTTACAGTGTGTGCAGTATGTTGTTTACTTAGTTTTGCAAAACATCCTGTTTTGATATTATATTTCTACCACCAGCCCTTGAAAACTAAAACACTTTCAGAGAAATGTGAATACTTGACATTGTTCTGTTAACACTGTAAATGCTCCTGCTTTTTTCTCAACCCCACCTGAACACTAATACTTATATTTCATAAATGTGTATATTTGATTGTTGTGCTTCCTTCTATTCCTAGTCACTTAAAATCAGCATTCTCTGATGACAAAATGGTAAAGTTTCTGAGTAAACTCTGAATTTCTTCTCCTTGAACAGCAAAGATGAAGAAATCTGGAAGACAAATAGGAATCTACCCTAAACAAATACTAATATAAGCACCCGGGGAGATATTTATTAAGTTTCCTTTGAAGAAGCAAAAGCATCTCTGAACAAATAATTACTTGAAGGGAATAATCTGAATCACCATTGAGGAAAATGTAAATAGTTCTTCCTTTTCAAGAAACTATGAAATACATCATTGTGCATTTCCCAGTATTTTATCTTGGGTTATAAATTACTACTTCACTTTGTCTCTGGGAATATGGCTTCCACAATTCCATCTGCTTTGAGACTATTACAGAAAGCACCTGAGCAACAGTCACATCCCCAGAATGAGGTGATACTGTATTTTGTTTGGTTTTGACAAATCTCTGTAATTTTTTTGATTCACCTGCAAGATGCTATGGATTTTTTACATGAAGTGCAAACAGTCTTGGTCATGATGTAGACCAGGATTCATTACTACATTTTTTGTATTTAAGCATGTTCCATATTTTCAGAATTATGTCGAAAATAATCATGCTTTGTTTGTGATAATCATGTTTTAAAAAACACATTATTCTAGGGAGGTTTCCGAGAAAACTAAATGTGTGGGTAACACCACTCAAAATACATATTCAAGAATATTTAGTTACAAAGTGAACCACTCCTTCCGAAGAATCCCACTGCATTTCAGTACTGAGATATATTTTCAGATCTGGCCATAAGTTTTTCAAGTGAGGCTGCAAGGAACCGTAAGGGATGAGAGGACAAAATGACCTGTCAGTTGCCAGAAAAGAACTTTAAACCAAGTCACGGCCATGCTATATTTATTAAGACAAGTCAGTTAACCCTTTGGGTTTGAGGGACCTTTTTATTCCCTGCCATCAAGCTACACATCTTGTATTTAAATAGTACTATATTGTATAACTAGTAAGGGATTTCATTTCCTGAATGCAAACTGGAAGAGGCTAATAAGCAGAATAGAGACTTATGTATTTCATGTAGGCTATACATTTAACAATGTGCATTTGTTTTTCTTTTTGGCTCTTAACCAGTTACTCTTCTTTGTACATAAAGCCTTGGTCCCCAGCACATCAGTGAATTGTTGTAAAAAACACAGAACAGTCTGAAACCTCGTAAAAAAAAAAGCAGCAACAATTAAAACACACATATTGAGCTATCCTCTGTATGACTGTTTCTCATAAAAGTTTTATTTCACTTCTAAAATGACTCAGTCGAGCACAAAATAACTGATCATTGTATTAAATGTTGTTCATAGCATATATTTAAGCCAACTAATCACAGACAGCCCATTCTACATTTTTATCAATATTCTATTTCATGATTTGCAAACAAGCTGTCAGCCTCACAATGGTTTCTCACAGAAGTTCCATTAATCTATGTAATTTTGATGAGAACAACAAAATTCTTAAGTGTAGTATTACATTGTGTAAAACAAAGCTACATAAAGCAGCAGGGCAATTTTAACTCTGAACTGCCTGTTACAGGAACCAGTTAACTTTAGAGTGGAAAGCAATGAAGTGTGTGCATCCACCTGCACCCAGTGCAGGAAATGCAATCCCAACATGCATCAGGACCAAGTCTAAGATGATACAGACCAAAGTCACGTGTGTACCTTAGTTCAACTTAGTTAAAGGATGTTTCAGATTTTTATATATTCCCTTTCCTTTTCTATATGGACCATTACGAGAGATCTGACCTGGAATCCAGAAGAAGACAAGGACATCCTCCCCCAGCACATCTCCCCACAAAAGCCAGGGGGAGAAACAGGAACACATTACCTAGTGCTCTACACCTGCTGTGCATCAAGGAACACAAAGGAACAAATACATCCCTCTGTCTCTCTCTTCCTCTCCTTAAAAGGACCCAAACCAATTCTTATTATTTCAAGCAGTTGAGGATTGTTAGAAATAAAACAACAGCTTTTTAAACTCTAAACATGCTAGGGAACACTGGGGAACTGAAAAGCATCATATCCCTGAAGAATAAATATACAAGATAAATTCAAGGCTTAGGAGGAAGGGGACACCAAAATGAGGCTGTCTATTTTAATCTAGCCACAAGTAGCTTCTCTCATTTCTATCACAGAAACACCGAAATTCAGTTTTTGAAATGGTTACGTATTTCAAACTGTATCCATAGTTTTTAAATCTCACCTCTTCAGCTGTTGATTTGGGATTTTAGCGCTGCAGAGCAGCCAAGCTAAGGCAAGCAAGAGAACAAATGCTTTCAAGACTTCCTGTTCTGCTTGACTTACTCACTTGGAGAAAATTCAAACCAATAAAAGAGAACAAAAGGGTACTTTTTTTCCCAGGCTATAGTTTCTCTGTTTGACTGATTCCTGACCATCCTATTAAGAAAAATTCCAAGCTTACCAGCAAATGCAATAAACGTTAGACACACAACTACTTCATGAAGTTATTCTACAAACTTTTGAGAAGCCTTAAAAATTTACTGATAGTCTCTTTTATTTCACGTTCATTGGTGGGAAATTGCTAAAAAAAGGTAATTAGCCAGCAGTTATTGCTTGTTACAGCTTCACCTGATTGTATTTGTAGTTTCCTCCAATATCTGCCTCACTCCTTAGCAGGCTACTGTCAATCCGTGCTTTCAAACCAGCGACTAAAGAATTTAACCCTTTCCTAGTGCAAAACCCATAATCATACCCTATTTCAGCCAAGTCTTCAGAGCTGTCCTTGATTTAAGGAATAAAATACAGCTGTTCCAGCCAGGTGCACTAACTGATTTCATCACGCACATGCAGGCAACATATTTTACAAAATCCTTCCCTAATAGTTCTGGTAAGATCTCGCTGCAAGAGCACGCTCTTCTGACAGGCTACTGGAACTTAGGAACAATAGCAACAGTCTAGTGGCTGACCTGAAAGCAGAGGAAATTTCCATATGCTACTTGATATGCACAGAGTTTTGTAGATACATTGTTAGGAATGAGGTGTTAATGGTCCTCCTCTATGGGAGTTGGAAGCAAATATGTTAACTGATCTCATTTAAATAAATGAATACTAAGTACTCAGATTAAACTCCTCTGTATAGTAAAATCACAAAAGAGGATGCCTGGTGCTACCACCTGAGACAAAGTGGTCAGAGAGAAGCCTTGAGCTAACAGGTGTAATTTCTACAATATGTCAAATGTGCGTGCTGGAGACAAAACTATGGCACAGACCCGAGTAGAACAACTCCGCACCTCCTAAAGCAGCACTGACTCCAAGTTCAGCGTACAGCCCTTCCAGAAAAGTGAGGAGAGATGCTGCTGCTTGCTTATTTTGTTCCTGCCACTCTTCAAGGAAAAACATTAATTTTTTTTTTACAACTAAATTACTGTGACTATTTCTCAGCGAAACAACAACCACCCTACACTCGAATTCAGCTGGTGTTGGGCAAAACAGGAATAGCGCTATCTGATGACTCATTAGAGCCCTAAAACCCTTCTAAGACCCAGTAACCTTCTGGTTGTGACTTTCAGCAGGTTCTTTATTGAAGGAAACAGATCTCCATGCAGCAACTATTCATCTTAAAGAGCATTCAGGAATTCTAGTTTTCAGGCTAAAAAGTGGCATTTGACAAGTTACTCCTCAGTGAAGTGTAACTGGCAGGGTTAGTTGGTCGGTAGTGTGCTTGTTCCCTAATTGCACAGGGGAGAAGGTTTATGCTTCTAGAATGACAACCTTGTTGGTCCATCCAAGATGATCCCCTTCTTTAGGATATAGTTCTTAAGAAAGTACCAGTAAAATACAGTACCCAACACACAGAAATCTTGAGACACTGGGTAGGTTAAATGGACCTAGAAGTACATGGGTTTTGAAACCCTGAGTAACTCTTTAACACTATCAGTGAAACGTGAAAGCAAAAATCATTCCAATTAAAATTACTTCATTCATTTTTCTGTTAAAAATAAATTCTTTTAGCATGACAAAGTTTTATTAAATAAGCTCTGAGGGATAATTTGATTTTTGCAGATTTTTTTTCTCTGATACAGAAGAATACCAAAGGCTGTCCTCACTATACTTTGCAGTATTTCCTCATTTTTCTCTGGAAACCCACCATAGATACAGTCCTTCACAGGGACACGCGATATACTGCTACTCCAGGCCAATGACACAGCTAGCAGAATATTGCAATATCAAATGGAAATGAATAGGAAGAGGGACATAACTGAGGTAACAATAACCTGTTGTGTATTAAAACAGCAATTGAAATTAATAGGTAGGTAGCATTTCTTTTTATTATTTTATCTGCTCCTGATTACCATTAGCCTGAAAACTAAGATGTTTGTCATTGCATTAAAAGTCATCATTAAGTATCAGCTTGTTTTTTGTTAAGGTAACAATGCCATATTAAACAAACAAGTTTACCAAGTTTTAGGAATAAATGTAACATTAAACTGGAAAAAGACACAAAAAGCTTTCAATTCTTGCTTTACATCCAAATGTCTCCATGTATAATATTAATTAGACCAAATTAAAATGGCCATTTCAGATGCTAGGTCAACTGTGGCTACTGTTTAAGCTCTTCCTGAAGAATAACGATTTTGGTAGACTTTTCACAACAGCTCTGTCAAGAAACAGACCTTGCAGTGTCTCAGTGCTCTTGAGTGCAACAAGTGTATGTTCCTAGAGCTGACTTAGAATAGATTCGTTACTTAGAATAATTCATAGATGCTGTTTCCTGGGTTGCTCATAGATCTGCTGGAAGAACACTGGCAGATTTATTACCAACATTTTGAGATGGCCCCAACTGTCCACCAACTCCTCGACCAGGCTGGCAGAATGTGAATCTGCACTACAGCTAAGGAGCTAAGCCTCAACAGCTGACAAAGGTGGGCCTGCACTATGGTATCTGAGAGTAACGTGAGAAGGCGAGCTAAACTAGATTATTATTCCTCCCTCCACCTCACACACGCAATACTGAGCCAGGAAGCTGGGGACAAGCACGTGTGATCTGAGCACTTGGCCTACTTCAGCTGATACCACAAGTGGTATCCTGCAGCTCCTGCCTGCTATTTACGAGCCTGGTAAGTATTCTTAACCAAGTGCCAAAGTGCCAACATCCACAGCAAGAGAACCAGGGGAAAACAAAACGAATCTATCTACAAAGCTGAAGCTATTGGCGTCAGAAAACATTAAACATTAGTAAGTTTACAGGGGGATTTACAAGCTGTTCTGAGGGGAGAGGATATCTGAAATCCTCCATGTTTTTCCTTTCTTACAAAAAATACTTAAAGCTGAACAAATAAGAGAAAAAAAAATCTTGTGTGAATTTCTAATTACAATTAGGCAAGAAACATTCAATGCAAAATGACCCTTTCTTCAAACATTGTAACATAAAGTCTTCCTAGCAGTGTATCTATTTGGACCACGGTAATAAGTGATGTACTCGGCACAGAATAATGCAGGTACTGACAAAACCAGAAAACTTGTACTCAAAGAAAGAGCCCCCTCCCCCATAAATTTATTTTGCCCAAGCATCACTTCTAGAAATTTCTCACCAAATTCAAAATGCAATTTTCTAGCAAACCTGTTGCCAAAAGAAAACATTTATATACCCAAGATGTATTTATTCTCTTGTAGACTCTCCTATTGAGGTAAAGGATATGCAGAAGTGATCCTCTTCATTGCTGGTATGAGGTTTGCTTGTGGTTAAAAATGAATTGGTGTGTACAAAGTTGATGAAGAGTTATGAGATGAAGTGGTATGTGACACTGCACAGACTTACAGTAGCAAGGACAAGAGCTATACTGCAGAAGTATTTTAAAAGGAGAAAAATTCTCACATTTTTCTGGCCTTAATAAGCTTCCATTGCAGCTAACCTCTGCGCAGATCAGGAGAGTTCCTTGTGTTATCAAAAATATGACAATATAGAGGAAACAGGGACTCTCTTAAGAAGCTAAGGTGAGAAGGGAACAGCTACCACACACAGTCCTTAGCTAAACAAATGCACAGTAAAAGAAAACAGAGTCATCTGCTCCCTCCTATCCATACAATCATGCAAAAGCCATTCTGTATCCTTCTTTATCCATCTGTGATACTACAGAGCTATCTCAGACTTGAACTACATAGTCCTTGGCTAAACCCTGTGATCTACCAGTAGGAGATCTCCTTCATTAGTATATCGTATCAAAATGCCATTTCATTTGTAACTCACATACAGGAAAGCAAGAGAAAATGGTGCATGCTCTTTGTGCACCTTGTGGTGACCTCACCTACTGCCTGCATTTTGCACATTTTTCTAATAAGCAGTGTTTCATTTTCCTAAGTAGATTCTTGGTTAATCTGGCCTTTCTGTTACATACAAGGATTCAAAGGTCCTTGAATGAGACAAAACTTTTAAAGAGAAAAAATATCTGCATATTTCCAACCAGCATCAGAAAGGAAGGGACATAAAATAAAAACTTCCATCACGGTTTTTAGAAAAGTTTATTCTACATGTACCAAGGCCACCTAAATGTCACACCTGTCACAAACTGTTCACGGTTTATAAGACTCCTAAATTTCACAAGTAAGCTGGATTACAAGAGCAGTAACCCCTTTTTAACTTTGTACTTCATGTAATAAGAGTATTATCTGCAATCTATTTTTGACTGAATTTAAAGTTTTCTGTTATAAGAGCCTTACATAGCCAAGTCATGTATTATCAGTGTTCTTCTGACCCTTATTGCCCTTTTATTCTCAAGAATGTTCACTAGAAATTCACAAATAATTTTATGACATTTAGCAAGTCATCTCAGCACCGAAGTAAAAGTTTTTTTCAGGAGAGTAGTTTAAAGAAAATTATAATGGAAGGGTTATCATAAAAGAAAGAAAAGGGATTGCAATATCTAAGAGCATATAAACAATTCAGTCAGAACATCCGAAAACATTGAGACGTAAGACATCAGGTTTGATGTTAAAGGAAATTGGATGAAAATCTTTGGATGAAATGGATGAAGAAATTCTAATAAATAAGGCATTTCTAGGGAAATTGGGGTGGAAGGAGGAAGATAGTATACTTTTGACGCTAAGAAATAAGCTACTTTTTGTGAGGGACTTCCCCAGTGGGGTTTGTGAAGTAACCCTGTTGCAAAACCAAAGAAAGCAGCCATCTGCAAAACCTTTTCTTGACCTCAGCTCCCTTAGAGGCAGGTAGGTCTGGGTCTTCAGCCTGTACTGACATCCCCCCACACCCCTCAGCCACCTCATCTCTTTCCTCTACCTCACCTGGCTGGACAGGAAAGAAGACAGAAGTTCAGCAGACAATTCTTAGTTTATGAACGTGATGCAATGCTGCAGCAGAGATAGATGGAGATTTGTACTAAAATACTGGGTATCATAGATACCGATACTGGTTTATGGAAGTATAAGTGGGACACCCGATTCTCTGTTTCATTTGCATTCCTTTAATACTGCTGTCCCACGCACTCTGCTTCAACACAGGACTAAAAATGTACTCAAAATGGCTGATATAAAGAGAATGGTCCCTGCCTTCTCTCTCATGTTCATCTTCTATTAGTTCCTTATTCATTTATTCCCCTTTCTCTCATTCAATCTGAAATAAATGCAATTCTGAGAGGAGAAGTGTTTGCTCAGAGTAAACCTTGTATCAGAAACTTGGGCTGTTCAAGGGCTGAAAAGAAACGATGGCTCATAGGAAGTGAAAACAATAATAATTCATTTAATATGTGCTCCAGATCCTCTGCATAGTGCATTAATATGAGCCTTTTAAAATTCAAGCAATAATTTTGTATGTCTCTTCCTTTCTAGCCTGTGTGAATCATCACTCTCTCTTGGACTAAGAAAAGAAGGTAATATTACCCACACTTTATGGATGAAGTACAGAAGATTAAGTGTCATGCCACAAATCAAACAAAAGTCTTCAGAAGAGCTTCCGAACCAAAGTCTGGTACTTTAACCATATGATAATTTTCCTCTGCCAGGTATTTAAATTTCACCCCAGTAGTTCAGGAGTTCCCATTAGCACTGAATTCATTCCAGAACCTGTCACTAATGAAAGTGAAAGAGATTAGAGTTCACAAAGAGGATCCCATCTGTCTCCTCATTATCATATTTTCCCCGTACTGAAGATGGGACATGGTTACAGAGTGCTGCCGAAGGAACTGAGAGCACGAGTGGAAGGGAAAGGGCAAACAACACATTGCAGAGGCCACAGCAATTTTCAGAAAACAATAGAGGAAGTCTTTGTAGTTTCACTTGCCTCTGCCTGACACAGACACCAATCTGGACCTTGGAGATAATAAATACGAAAGACTTGAGAGTGAAGGCCTCTCAGGATTGGTTTCTGGAGAACTGCTGTTCCATTGTGGCATACATTCATTAGGTTTTAAACCAAGGTGACAGAAAGAATTAATCTGTATTTCTAGTATTTTTGTAAATAATATTTTGTTGCTATTCTCATGCATTAAGTTTTATATTTTACTTTACATCTGATTTGCAACTACTGATTTGCTTTCCATGTTTGCACTGACACTGCACGTCTTTTAAGGTAACATATGTGCCCCCTCCTTAACCCTTAAGGGGCAGGGGCTGATTTTACCCAAATAGCAATCTCTTACATATCAGAAAGTAACAGCAGAAAATACAGTATTTGAGAGGAAACCTGATAAAGCCACACCGGGGAACCCAGGTCCCAGAATACACTGCTTTAAGTTGCTCAGAGGCTTTTCTCTCTATAGGCATAATAATATCACAGCAATGAGGATTATATAGCCCATTTGCTGTGCTTCCTTGATATAAGAGTAATAGCTGTCAAGGTGTGAAATATGAATCCTAAGATATCCACTCTCTGTGCATACACCTTGGAATTAATTGAAAACCAAGTTAATAGATTTTCTTCAAATCTTACTTTCTTATTAGTACAATATTGTTACTTACTGCTCAAATAATGCTCAGCATATTACATGTGGATGGAGGAGATGGTGCTTCTGCATTTTCCAAAGCTAAATATAGGAAGCAGTGATGGACACTGTACATGAACAGCCGTACATAGGTGTATTTACACACCTTTCTACACACTGTACAGAACTACTAGAACCACGTAGTTGGTATCCTGCCTTCTTCCAAGTCCTGTTCCCAATTTTAACCTGTGGATATTGATGATATCTGCCCAGTAAACCCTAATAAAAATCAAAATGCCTTCTTGAGTCTGTACAGGGAAGATAGATACTATACAAATAGATAAGCTTGTGCTTCTGCCAGAAAGGAATGTTCATTCAATTAAGGACATTTTTTGCCAATTTACATTGATTAGTAACATATTTCTAATGAGAACCTTGGAAGACTGGGAGTCCATGAAAAACAAAATCTTTTTTGGGAACAACTTTATCTGCCCTGGGTTTATGCTCCTTGAGTATGAAGTCCAAGTCTTGGCATTCTGAAGACTCCTGTATTCTGATCTTCTCTTACCCAGTACAGCAGGGAGATGCTCTGATATGGAAGATGTGACAAACTAAATTTAATCTAAATCAGAAGATGACCTAGTCCCAAATAAATGTTGAGGAGATCCTGATTACTTAGATGATCTTTTGTGTAGCTAAAAACTGTACTATCTGTCTCGTGTGAGCCAGGATAATGCATCTTTATATTAGAGGAATAGGGTAAGGACATTGAACACCAAGGATTTCAGAAATGAAAAGCTTATATGAACACCCAACTCCACTGAATTTCAAAACTCCTATTAACTTCACTGTGGCAAAAATTTCATCTTTGATCTCGGAATATTCAACAAATTCATGTGACAATTCATCCCAGCTTATCCCAACAAGGACTTTCCTGAACAGGACCCAGTTGCACCTGAAGCACACTAGCAACAGCTTAGCTGCTTAGCGTGGGAGGCATGTCATCTATTTCAATTAATCAATGAGCTATAGATCCATATGACAGGAAGGTTCAGTGTAAAAAAACTAAATAATGACAGCTTTCTGAAAAGTCTTTTTCAACTTTAAGTCCCATCTCTGCTGAATCTGCAATATAGAGCAGAAAGTTAAGCGACAAGAAGGTGAAAATAAAGAATAAATCATAGGCAGCAAGACCAAAAGCAAAGAGAAGATCTTAAATTTTATACTCAGGAAAAAGTATCAATGCAGTAAGTAAAGTAAATGCAGAAAAAGTATGTTTCTATTTCACAATTTAGTTTTAGTATTTGAAAATGCAATCAATAATTCTCACCTGATTTAAAATTTATCATAGAAAATTATAATGTCCTGATTATGTAGGTGGTCACACCACTGATCACTTCCATGATGAATAAATAGCATCAGTGTAAATAAACAGTCATTCACGGGGCGCGGTGGGTGAGGGGAGGTGTATTCTAAACAAAAGATATTTTTAAGTGCTGATTTATAGACTTTATATAAAAAGGTGATCAAAATAATACTCAGAACTTCAAAATCGCAGTGGTCTAAGCAATGCAGTTAAAGTCTAGGATTCAGAAAAGTTTCATATTGTCTTCATAACCTATATGACTGTACTGCAATGCTTTGCATAGTATGAATTATCAAAGTAAGCTTTTAAATCTTAACAGCAGTGTAGCAAGCGGCAGGCAAAGCAAATTTTATTCTTTTGTAATATTCAGGCTTCAAACTTTGAGGTATTTTGATTCATTGTTGTTATTTTTATTGCAAGATTTTAAGGTCAGAAAAGACTATTATCTCATCTGATCTAGCTTCCTGTCTATCACCAGTCATTAGCTCTTACATCTCAGCCAGATCTCTCTATGAAGAGCTCTAAGAGGGAGCATTACACGAAAATGTCAGTGACTGAGCTGCCAGATAAGCCAGAAGCTCCTACAGTGGAGAAAGCCTGATCAAGTGATGTGCCTGCAGATGAACTCACAGATGCCAAATATGCCTTGCCGTAAAAGGAAGGGACTAAAGTTTAAATTTGCTGTTAATCTGGAAAAATGCTTCACCTTACCTTACCTTTATTTTATTTTTTGTGTGTGTTCACAAATGTTCTAAATACAAATAAGTTGTCTGTTTAAAGAGCTCTTCATCCTCAGACATGCAAACAAGCTCCCCCAATCCATCAAAATTTAACATAATATTGCAGGAATCTAGCAGAGTATTACAAACCCCTTATTTTGATTACATCATTCTGATAATAAAAGCAAGTGAAGTTCATGTTGGCAACAGGGAGCCTAGGATGAAGTCAAGTAGAAATCTCAAGTCTACTTCTTGTGAAGTCATGAGGTTATAGCATGGCAGGAGACTGAAGGCTCCAACTCCCGCTCGCTAAGCAAACAGCTGTGGCAATGTAAAGCTGTACTTCCTCCAGCTGTTCATTATCACTTGGCCAGATGTTACCATCCCTGTAGCAGAAAATGAAACATGTAATATCACCTTCTCTCTTTCAGCACTATCTAGTATTTCAGCCCCAAGTTACTCTGACTGTCGACTTGTATGAACTGTGAATGAAACACAGTCCCTGATTTCCCATGCTAATCCACATCACTAGAACGAGATTCGCCATAGCTCCATCATCAGATGACAAAATCCACTTGCATTTACAGTAGCAGAGTCTTTTCTGTTCAATGTTCAGCCACACACAGGTAACCACGTAGCAGTTTTCTACCTGTAAGAGAGCTAACTGCTAACTGTATTAAAATGTAATTTTGGTAGATTCCTCTGAAAATCCCGGTCTGTCTGGCTGTATTTAAACTGGAGTGCATTCTACGTCTGCCCTGTGTAGAGAGAGCTCTCGCTGCTGAGTTAACCTGTTTCCATCCATTTTCCTGCCTATGCTGGGGTTTAAGTGAGGTGAGCAGACAACTGAAGCCCTCCTGTAGCACAATGCTGCTTTGCTACTTGTAATGACCTCTGAGGGTCTTCAGGCTCTGAATTACAACAGGAAAATTTCTCTCTGCTCCAACAAATGAAAGGGCCTATGTAAAGATAAGACAAGACTGGTGTTATGTGAACTTTTACAGAAGTTAGTTGTTTTAATACCAGTCTTCATGGACAGCAGGCAGTAGATATTCCAAGATCAAAGAGTTCTTTTTAATCTCGCAATTAATCATCTTCTCAGAATATTCACAAATAACAAGCATGGTTAAAATCTTAATGCCAAGGTATTACAAAATAGGCTTGCATATATCCCTTACTGCTCTCACAACACAATCTCAGTCTTTGAAATTGCTTGATCCAAAGACTTAGTGATACTGATACTGGCATACTGTGATACATCCTCCAGCATAATTAATGCAGATTTCTGGTTCGTGATATTCTTTTTTCTTGACTATTCAGTACTTAACAGTAGCAGCTAAATCAGAATCTTACCACGCTGCTATCTAGAAGAAGACACACCGACAGATCCTACTGGCTATCTATTGCACTGTTTGTGGCAGTGCCTCCTCTTAAGGAGACAGTTACAACCTCAATAAAAGTTTAGATGACCTCTAAAAGGATTCAACAGAGAACTAAATGCCAAAGCCAAGCATTAGGGTACAATATGTCAAGAAGCATCCACAGTTGAGAGGAAACTTTAGTCTTTTACTCCTGCCTGTGTGCAATAACAGAGCACTGCCAATTTGGAAATGTGCTACAGAACAAGCTGCAGGACAGATTAATATGTGGAGCTCATACATGACCACAGGGACAAAAGCTGGTAGAAGGGGGCTTGGCAAAAGTAACACCATGAAGTGCAACACGAGATTTAGGAACAAAGAATTTACAAGTTTGTGTATAAAAAGTAAGGACAACCAAACCAACTGTATTAAAAGTGCAGTTTAGTAGATGGGACTGAGGCAGCCAGTAATGGCTTCTGTTCCAAGAGAATGCATTTCAGATTTAGTCATACTTAGAAAGGGTACCCTGCTCTACGCGTTTGGGACTTGGCTTGCATTTACCAGCTTGCTTTAGCAAATATTAATGAAGATTCTCCTCCCTCAAAAGGCATGAAGGTTTTAATGGATAAGATGGTGCAAGAGAAGAATAAACATTATATGTTACCTAAAATTTCCCAGCTGGAACTGTTACAAATTCAGAGCACAAATAACCGCTTTTAATTATAAATAGCCAAGATGTCTTCATCTGCAGTGTTGGAGGAATACATACATGTACCACCAAGCAGAGTGTACCCAGCAGTGAGTGACACTGCACATAAGACATGGATAGGATCGCTGAGAGTGCTGAAAAGAAGGACAGTACTATCTGTTCCAGGCATATTAGAAGATGAAACCAGAAGAGAACTGCAAGAAATATATTGCTATATACACCCATGGGCAATTGTTCCAGCATATCACTTTAACACAGAAAATGTCAGCAACATCTGAAGTTTTCCAAATCACCACAGAAAATTGCATAAAAGATATCCTTGCATACTGTAATAAAGAATGACAACATCTTCATTGCTGGCAGAAGTCGTTCTGAATATTCATTATCTACTTTTGAGCAGAAATACCAGAATCCCATTTTTCACCTGATCTTAATTTTTGCTGGTGTTAAAGTATTTTTAATATACAAAAAAAGACATAATGAGAAAATTTTCCAGTCACTTCCCCTTGGTTTTTTGCTATGCACAATTTTGCCCAATGCATTTCACTGTGAGAAGGTCCTGGAGATTCTGAGGCAAGGGGTTCTCAAGTAAGACGAAGGACAAAACTTTCTGAGAGAAGAACTAGGCTATACCATAGGTAAAGCTGAGATTCCTGCCACAGCAAACGAGCTTGCAGTAACAACATTTCTCTAAAAAATAACAACAATTTTCTAAATATGTCCATAATTCTATTAAGTTATAACTGTAGGATTCACTAAAGTATTTTAACCTTTTTAGAGTCCCATCAACGACAAAATTTTCAGGACCTGTAAGAGTCATTTAACTTTTTGTAGCCTTTCAGTCATTTTTATCCCTTCTGCTATCCATACAACCGCTGTGCTGTTGGACACAGGTATAAAAACACTACACTCCTGGGAATGGCTGCCACAGAAACCGTTCCACACACATAGACCCAATGGCTATACATACAGTATTAAACTTAACAGCACAAAGGAATAAACAACTACTGGGGCTGAAATTCAATTGCCTATGCTATGAAATTGCTAAAATTGTTCTGGTAGAGTTATAAATAAATCCTATATCAGAATTTAGCTGAGACTATGCACTATTCCCTGTAGATATTCTGCCTTTTTTGAATCTGTTCTGGAAACTCAGTGAACTTGATAGTATGAACACAGTCTGTTCCGTCCCTCTGATTTATTAGTATAGCTACAGCTTATCAGTCTATATAATAGGGTAGCAGGGGTGGGGTAATCAATCACAGTAAATGACCATTCAGAACGCTAGACACACATGTATACATTTCACTCTACTATACACAGACATGCTGAATGGGACATGGTATGCTCAAAGCTGGCATGTACCAACTGTCAATTGTCTCAGTTTGAAGAGCTGTAGTGCAGTTGTACAAACAAGCAGCAAAGTCAATGTAATGGAACAAGGGAACATGAGGCTATCACACAGAACACTATCTAGCAACAGCAAGAGAGCTGGAAAAACTACCCAGCCTTGGAAGCATCAAAATGGTCAGCACGGATAGGTCTGGTTAACGCAAACTATCAATAAAACATACTCATATGCCATCCTCCATTACCTTCTGCTTTTTAAGGGAAAGAAATCTTCCAGCTCTGGAATGAAGTGGTAATTTCCTGAAGAGAAGTTTTAAGAATACAAAGCTCGCTCTTGCTGAGCCAAGTAGTCTCTTAACAAAAAGAATCCCCCTTTGACACCCTGCAGTACCTCTGCAGCGTAATCTTCTAATCAACCTTTCCTGTCAGTACACTCATCTTTTCTCAGCCCCACATACAGAGAAATAACTTCTGTGTACATTTTGGCTCAGATTGCTTTTTCTTCCCACCTTCACCATTGTTTGCCAGGGTCAAACATAATTGGGTGAGGAAGAAGCCTTTGCAACCACGAATGCAATAAGAAGTCAATAAGAAGCATTATTCCTATACATTCAACACCTCTTATACTCCAGGAAAAAAAAAAATCAGGAAACAAGCTAACTGTCATATTTTTAGTTCTAAATGTATGTGAGGCAGAGGCATATGCTTGGAAATCTTCTGAAAAACTTAATTAAAACCATCATATAAAAATATACTTGACAACTAAATCAGCATTAAAATAGTTTCTAGGAGATAAATAATTTACAGATTTTCACAGTTAACAATCTGCTTTCTGGAAATAAACTTCACAGTTTACTATAAAATGATCAAAGAGGGATTAGGTAGCTATTCAATTTACTGGAAAAATGTTACACCATATCAATGAGATTGAGAAAATGACTAAGGAGCTGAATATGTTAGAAAGATGTAATGAATCTAAACAGTGATAGAAATTCACTGGGTATGGAGTCATTAATGTTAATTTTATGAATATTAAATTCACCAAGGGGAACAAATTTGCTGGCACTAAAGCTGCTAATGGCTAAACAGTCCAAAAGATTTTATTTCTAAAAAGTTTAACAGATACGTTTTCAACTCTGAATTTGGAGATTCTTTGCAACATATGATACAGAAAGCATAAAATACACAAGGTTCTTTCACTTTCTACTGATTTGTCTACAGGATAAAATAGAAATAGAAATAACTTCAGTGGCACCCAGTACCCTTTGACAGTTAACTAATACAACGACAAGAGGCAAATATATAGACTAATGTCTTTCAACTGGATGTGCTACTGAGATCCCATAGCTTGCTGCCCGATGAAAGTAAAGGACATTCCAAAATCTGCAGTGAAAAGTCAGTTACCAGTGGAAGTCTCTTTCTAGCATTTTAGGTTTTTTTTGTAATCCTGTGCCAGTTGCCAGCATCACAGCTCCCCCTGTTCTTTGGGCAGAGGACATGGCAGGATCATTCTGTGAGATACTGGTCTTCATCTTCACACAGAATGTCTGAAATGTTGTGTAGAGCATACAAAATAAACAAACAAACAAACAAATAAATAAATAAAGCTTTGAATAAAAGAGAACCTTTACAGTGGAAGTGAGGTTAGACAGAATAATAATGTTCAGTTGTACATGATTGTAGGTTACTATGAAAAATTCTGTGTGGTCTCTACTATTGCTTCAGGACATAATCTTATTACTAACCTAATTTGATCCCTTCTGGCCATTCCAGGAAGAAGTGAAACAGCCAAATGGGCTGTGTGAATATGCCGCATGTAGAGAAACACAAAATGGGATTTGAGATAACACAGAAAACTCTGGCCTGAAACACCGGAGTGAAGGTCACTTTTGAAAGAATTAAGAATTTCTTTCCTTTTCATTCCAGAAAACTTAGTGTTATTCTCTGAAGCAACAAATAATAATTAGCAAATACGAATCCTCTCTCTCTTCTGTCTGGTTACTTGTTCTCCATTGTCTGCATCTTGAAACACAGTAACAGCAGGAGATTTTGTGTGCACACAGTTCATAACAGGTTCATCTTACGTTTCAGTACTGCTTTAGATGCTCTGTTTAATATGAGTCGTCTTTTAGTTTTGAATGTGGATCTCTCATTAATGTATCAGAATTACAACGTCTCACATTTGGAAAAGTATTTTTTTATCTCCAGTTGTCTCTAGTTTCTTTAGTAAGAATGTAATTCCTAGGTGATCATCAAAATTTTGCTTGTCATGGTAAGAGAAATTTGCTTCTTGATTATGAAAGTAGAAAGCAAGCTACATCAAAATTATTTATATATATTCAAGGTGTACTTGGCAACCCACCTTACAGTGAGAAAATTATTACTTTGGAATCTCAGAGGTCATAAAAAAAATTCCCAACTCTAAGCTGCAAGCTGAAAATGAAATAAGCACAACCTATAAATACATAACCAGCAAATACCACATATCCACAGCAACACATATTTAAGAATGTGTGAATTGTGAATCTGTTCTGCCTAACTTTGGAATGAGGACTAGGAAACAGTATGATTAGCCTCAGCAACAGCAAATTTATACCTACTAATGAAAATGGACATTCCAAAAAATGCCAGTCGCTTCTCCTGCTATTTCCTGCTGGACACTACAGTGTCATTTCCAGGCAATTTACTTATTTCATTTTCTGTTACAACAGCTGCCATCTTCTGTGATCTCAAAAAACTACAGCACTGAAGAATCTGACGTCTCCTCCCAAGTCAAAACTTTTTAATACGGTTTGCAAACGAATGGTTATGAACCAGATCCCTAATATTTCCCTGACATTCCGATTTACAAACTTGATTCTCTGGAGAAATTTATTTCCAGTTTCAATATCCATATTCCCCATATGCTCTAATCACCCTTTTTCTCTCTTGCCAAAGAATTCTTTGGGATACCCATTAGCAAACAAGGAAGGAAATTATTACTATTATTACTTTCTGAATTGAGATATTTGGAAATTGTTTTGAAGGTCTATTTCTTGCCTTTTTAAAGTTATCATCAGGAAATGTACTGAAATTGAAAGGAACACCCACTGAAGTGTACTGTAGCACTCCAAAAGTTTCTTGTTAAAACTTAAATATTCTAAATTTATGCCACTAAAGTTTCTGCCTGCTTTCATTTTCCCACATCTTCTACTTGAAGACAAATGTGGGAACAGAATAATTAGTTTCTATTGCAATGAACTGTAAAATTTATAGTAGATTATTAAATTGAGAAGCATAGAACAATATTATCATTAAGGATTTATAGGTTATAAAATCCAAATTATATATATTTCATAAATTCTCTCTGATCTTCAGAGCTTCATTACAACTTTCCCAAATATCCTTCCTGTTTCTTATTTCCATCTGGCATACTCTCACAGTTTAAGAGAATCTTTTAAAAAGTTGCAGAGTTAATGAAATGGAAGAGGTTTTTACACAGTTCAGCAGTAACAGGTATGCTCTTTTCGGTTAAACAGTGTGTTTTCCTGTGGTGTTCTGTGTGGCTGCACGTGAGAACTACAACTCAGAAATAAACATCTGTCCTGGCTACAGTCTGTTTTTAAAACACCCAACTTAGAATATGTTATTTACAGTAATCAAAAGAACAATGACCTTTTAGCACAGTACAGCATATTATTTTATCCTAAAGAGATGTAAGCACATCTTTTAGAGCACTGTGAGTCTGTGCTCTCTCTCCTGGGTCAGCCCACTGACAGGTACCCGGCAGAAGTGGCATTTAGCTTAGTCCCCCTTTCAAACCTAACCTTTCCCCACTTTTTCTCCTCTTGCAACATGAGCAGAGTAATGGTTCTGTCCCAAGAGCTTTGCAGCTGGCAATCCTGACACCCTGCTGAGAGCAGGCAGCAAGTATCGCTATCTAGTGATCTTCCAAATTGCCATTTTCCTTTTTCGACTATCTCTACGATATATCTTCTTGATAGAAAACTACCATATGAAGTGCTTCTGAAGTAAAGAAATTCACTTCAGAGGTTTTGGAGATTTTTTTTCCCCTATTTTTTCTTAAATTCATGGCTCTAAAAAACACTGACAGTTTTGATGGAAGAGGTTGCTGCCAGCAAGAAAACAGATGCAAAATTGAAGAAAACGTGTGAAATGTTGAGAAGAGTAAATCAGCACTTCAGTGTCAGAGTCAGTATTTCATTATTCAGATACAGTAAGCTGAGCAAAAAAGATGAAACATGTCAAAAGTAAGAATGAGGTTAGTACTGAAGTTCACTGAGAAACCTCAGCATCCCAGGCTTCTGGCTTTGTGATATTTATAATTACTCTCCAAAATCCTTGTGCTTTTCTGACTCATACCAGTTTTGATCAACATACCTAAGTATATTACTGCAGCATTTGTTTCACTTGACTGTAATTTCACCAAACTCAATTGAATTTCACCACTGTAAAGCTAAAGCTATACTGTAATGAACCAAGCCCGACACAATTGCTTACTTAAAAGTAATGAAAAGGTAATACTGAGAGAATGTAGCATGTTTGGCAAAGTTGGAAAACATTAAATTCCTTCTAGAAAAACATCTAAAATATCTCAACTGCAGCAGGACTGGATTTACTACCTGTAAAATACACCCCATAGTGCTGGACGGGGATACAGATGTCCGATTATCAGTTTTGGAGGAGAAGATGTATTCCTACATTTATTCCTGTTTATCTTTTAAAATCAACAGCATTATCATTAGCTTTGCCTCTTGACAGAAATAATATGCAGAAGACCAAATAACAGCTAACCTGAGGAGCAAACAGCTAACACCACCACCACACTATGCCAACAACTGAAGCCTAACCCTAATTTCAGGATATATCACTGCTGCTCAAACTCAACAGCACCCCAGTCATGCTGTATCAGAGCTAGGGGTCATTTTAATCTAACTCATCATAATCTATTATTCTTCAATTTTTATTTTTTTTCCCACTGTTTCCAGCAAGTAATACTTCAGAAGGTGAAAGAGAGTAAACTACAATCTACTTGATCAATTACATGGCCAGTTCATACCATAAACATTACCTCACTTTGTTGTCCTATTTTGTCCAACTCAGTCTTAAAGGTGGATAAAACCTCATCGCTGTAACCCCCTAAAGATGGAGGTTCACTTTGTTTTGTGAGGGTGGTAAAAAAGTTACTTCACAATACTTTGTAAGTTCACCTCTGTTTTTCTAAGTGTTTACACTGGAATGCAGACACCAATTCTTCTACAAAAATCACAAAATATTTTAATTTCTTCAAATTACTTTGTTACTACATCTTATGCAAATCATCTTTTCATGTCCAACTTGACTATCATTATTTAAAAACCCTAACAATAAAAATATTTAAAAGGCAAAAGTGATCTGGTAACAAAACGTCAAGACTTTTTTATTAACTTGCCAGAAAACAGCAACAATAATAATTACCTATTTAGCAGCCTAAACCCTTCCTATACCTTGTAGACTACTTGCAGAAACACCTCTATCAACTGAGTCTGTCCCATATTTTCAGGAAAAGCTTCAGATTGAGCAATTTGAGTAAACAGACCTGCTTGGGACAGACCTCAGAAATATTCATTGTATCCAACCTCAGACAAGAAGAAGACACTCAAAAAAGCAACATTCTCTGTGCCTTGCTACAGCAGCTTGGCATGATCACCAGGAGCAACAGGATTATCAGGAGCTGGCCTGGAGATGATCTTGCTACTTACTAAACATAATAACTGTTAATGACTGATTTCTACCCGCACATTTTTCTTAAATAAGGCTTCTCATTAGTGTCAAGTAACATCATTTGTACTTTTAATAACATTTTTATATGCTTTGCTTCCTATCCAACCAACACATTGAAGGAGAAAGCTTGTAGCATCATTTTTAGTGATGTCTTCACTAGGCCATAGTGGCAAGTCTTCACTAATCAATAAATTTCATCTATAAAACTAAATGCATTTCCAAGTATCTGTCACATGAAGAGTTGAGGCAGCAACTAGAATGTACATTCTGAAAGTCCTTTTAACTACTTTTCTTTCCCAAATAAGCCTTGGTTATCCTGCAAGATTTTCAGCCTGATAGTAATCTCTCAATCTCACAGGGGAACACACTGCTTATTTCTTGTGAATTAATATTTTATAGCTTATATTGTGCTATTACAATTTTCCAATCCTCACTCTAGACGAAAGAAGTACATTTATATTTTCCAAGAACAATCATTTTTATTCAGATTGTGCAGGGAAGAACCAGAGCCATCCTAAAATGAACAAATGACTAGTGCACAGAGGAAAAGAAGATGAAGGCAGGCTTACAAGAAATATAAAAAAGACATTTTAAAAACTTTTTTTCTTTCGCCTGATCAATTTTTTTTCTAAAGGTGCTTTTTACAATGAGGCAGGGCAGCACATTTGGCCCTGTCAAACCAACATTCCCTCAACATCATTTGAAGAAATAATGATTTTCTACAGGAGAAAATTCTGTAGAAAGGATTCCACAGATAGCCCAGCAGATCTATTTTTCAAATGGGACAGACAGTCCTGAAGTTTCATACCAATTTTTGGAAAGCAGTTTTATACCATGAAAACCAGAGATACTACAGTTCAGATTAAAATTTGACCTCTTTTCCTCAGCAGATCAAAATAGCAAGGTTTTGGAAAGAAAAACAAAAAGCAACAAAAACTAGTAATGAGCAGACTTCCAGACTGGAAAGCTTCAACAGAAACGATAACAACCAAAAAGATATTAGAAAACCTTCATACACAGAATATATCCTTTTCTACTCAAAGCCTTACTGCTGCTTACGAGTCCCAGATGATGGCCCTTATTTCACCCGAAGCCCTCCAGCAGAGCGGAAGGAGGCAAGTGCTTTAAGAGCAGTACCTGCCTCCCCAGACCTCCTTCCCATGGAAGAAAACCCCTCCTTTCCTCTTAACCCTCTGTGCAGCTCTCCTCTGGCATCTTTGCTTCCAAGGCATCATCACAAGAGAAGACAGAATCCCATCCCGCCCTCCCTCCTTGGCAGCTCTTGGAGGGCAGGGGTGAATTTACTTAGGATGAAATTCAGAGGCAGGCAGGTTATTTGTCAGCGCTACTAATAAGGGAAATGGTTCAACAGCTTTAAACAGTAACAGTGCTTTCTACTAAAATCAAAAACACAAATGAATTAAACAGAATTTCTTACCCAAGCAAGGCAGATTGCCAGAGCTACATTCCATATTACCCCTTCTAAGCCCAGTGAAGGTGTTTCACACCCCTGGATCAGCTCTGGCAATGAACACAGCTGTGTGTGAAACACAGCCTTGCCCCTAGAGGTGAGAAAGCCCGCAGTGCCATGCACCAGGGAAGGCTGGATAAGTTTTTTACGCTGCCCAAAGTGACACCATTCCCTGCCTGCAGGCAGAGCTCAGCCCATCTCTGGCCAAGGGAGATGGAGAGAAATGAGGGCAAATAACAAGTACTGTTTTGCAGAAGTGCTCCAACTGCTTTCTTCTCTGTGCTTGTCCTCCTTACCCCACATCATGACATTGGATTTCCCACCAAACAGAGCAGACTTCCATAAAGTCAAACTGTAACTACTCATTGCCATGCACAAGGGCTGGCTTTGGAGCTAATTCTGTGTAACGTGTGTGCAAAAAAATACTGCTAGCAGCTTTCTCTGCAGTAGATAGTAAACACCACCATCTCAAAGTTTTTATGTCAAATTTAAGATATATCAAAATGTGCAAACTTCAGGGGTTAGTAGCACTGACACAAACCATTACCAGCACATGTACCTGCAAAAACCACAAAAGGGTTAAGGAACATTTTTTTCCCCTTGACCAAGCAGCTCTGAAAATTATTCTAGAGGTGGTATATTCCTATGTTTGCATAAAGATGCTGACAAATCTGTCTTATATTTTAGCTTATTCTTGGAGTGATTTTTCTTTAATATATGACCAGAATAAACACTGTGTGGAAAGCTGTAGTGTGTTTTGATTGTCTATAGATGCTGCAAATAATTTAACAAGCACCCTCATGATGTTTCTTGCTGTAGGCAAAACATTCATTTTCTTCTGCTTAAAAGCAATGATTTTTTTATTTCCTTTTTACAACAATTTAGAAAAATACTAAAAAGAATGCTTCTAGTATAATCTTTTATGAAGCAGACAATGCCACAAAATTCACTCCAGATCTCATTCTATTAAAATCAAGCTTTGCCAGACACTTGGCCACCACGGATTGCAAGTTCTAATAAACGTTAAAAAAAATCTATTGAGATTTTGACTATTACAAAGTCTTCAATGTGCAAAATTCCCTACACAGAAATATGTAAAAGATTCCAATTTACACTATGCTGTCTTAATATTTAACTAATATTTTTTCTCTAATTAACAGTTACTGAGTACCCTATTTATGATTCTATTCTTTCATCTGATATCCCCTTTCCCTCCCTGTGTTTGCAGTATCAAACACAGATTTGGAGTATTAGCTTTCTGAACACTTTGTTAAAAAATATTATAAAGTACATTTTGCCCAATATAACGACTCCAAAGTCAGTTTCCTAGTGAAATTATCCATCTGTATGTTCAATGTAATAAATAGCTTCTATGCTCTGAAGCTGTAAAAGATCAGCAACCCAAAGCAGACTAAAAGAGCAGTTTAGGTATGCAAGGTGAATATATAGAACCCTCTTCAGGGAAAACCATAGTATTCCAAAGAGTTGTGTTCTTGGATGTAATTAAATGAAATTATTTTTGGAAACATTGCTTTACACACATTCCCATCCTTACTAAAACATACATATATTCACATATTGGGAACACTGTAACTGAAAGTCATGGCCTCACTGTTCCAGAGGTGTAAATAGGTTCAAATTCAAATTCAAATCCATTGAAGTGACAGAAACCATTCAGTACTAAAATAAAAGCCTGATGGCAAATGTAACAATGTAAGTCTGTGGTAATGACAGTATTTGTTCTTATTATTTTCACTTGAAAGATATATTTTGTTTTCATTCACATCTGTTTATATCTATTTACATTCTTTTTATTGACAATTGATATCTGAAGTTTTGGAACCATCTATAGGGTGGGGGGAAATAGTGGTTACAGAGCAGAACGGAATTGAACAGTTTGGACTTTGAGTCCTGCTCCAGATCCAGCATTTCTCCACAGCCTGTGCCCCGATGTCCATGTCCAGTGTTTCTGAGGTCACGTTCCTTTACTGGGGTCAGATTGTTTTCCAGAGCAAGGGAAGAGTAGTTTGGTCCAAGACAAGATGTTTCCAGTGACCCTCAACCATACACAATGAGCACACTAAAGAAAAGAGGTTTCACTGAATTTCACTGAATTTCACTGAATTTATGGAGTTGGAAGGGACCATAG
>JAOXJM010000063.1:16753265-16779906 GCA_026413425.1 Tringa solitaria
AGGCAGCAAACTTAGTGCCTTTATAACAAAATCCATTTTTGCATTAATAGGAAACCCAAAGAGAAAAAACACTATATCATCTCAGACCATGCCATTTTCTCCTGTAGAAGGAGAAATATATGTTCCACTCAAAATAGTCACTTTCAGGGTAATTTTATTTTAATCTGCATTTCAGAAACTGTAGTTCTTGAAACGACAGTCCTTATATAAATGTTTGAGAACATAATCTAGAATATTGTGCTGAGTTATCAATTTATTCTCTGGCGTCTTTTAATACCTGTATTTGATGAGGGAAAATCCTTCTGATATTAGGAGTAGATTGGATATTGCATATGTCTACTCTTATTTTTAGAGATGAAATATTTTATTTCAGTATAAGTCAAAATGAAATAAGGCTAGAAATTCCATAATAGCATAACAAATATGTGAAGTTTATAAATAGATGAAGTTGACTGACACCTGGTTGAATTCTTTTTAACTGACTCATCTGTTTTTATGTGAAAACAGCCAAAGCAAAACAGAAGAGGTTTTTTTTTTTCAAATTCTAAACATTGACAGACATGACAGACAGGTGCCATATGAGACTTTCTTTGACTGTTATCAAACCCTACAGGAAAAACCAAAAATTCAGCAAAGAAATGCTATCTAGTCATTTCATGGGAACAGAAAGGGACTGTACCACTTCATGTTTAAAGAAATGTTGTTCAGTCCTCGCCTAATTCTACCTCCTACTAGATGGGACATATTTATAGACAGAAAAGACAGTAAAAGCCTTCCACAGGAACCCCCATCCCATCATCACTATGTGACTGGCAGGATCACAGGCAGCTGCCCAGTACTGACACAGTTGTATGGCTACGGACTAAGTATGAAGTACATTGGAAGTGATTTGCACTGCACACATTTAAACACTAAGTGCTTAAACAATACTGTCACTTTCTCAGTATAACTTGCTAGTTATGCCCTCTGACACAGTTAGTTTTTCTAAAAACCTCAAAGTAAAAAAATGCAGGATGTAGCAATCCCTTCAATGTTAAAAGCTTTAGTTCTGAGCCTTTCATTAGTATACAGGTGAGCCTCTAATTATTAATCTTTCACAGTCTCTAGCACCCTAGGGCTTCCAAACATCCTGGTGAAGGCAGGAAGGATATTTCAGACTTCATTTCAATTCCCTTAAACTTTTGTCAACAGCCTCATTTCAAATGGAAACTGCTCAGTGTTGCTCAGATGGGCTTTCCCAGCTTCTAAGCTAGACCAGCCCTGAAAAAAACGCCCTCATTAAAAGAGACAGGCATGAAATAAGACTCAGCTTCAAAAACCTCTAAAGTACTGCAAGACTGAAAGATGAATATAAAGTTTGGGGGCTTTTCTATATCACGAAGACATCTGGCCATAAAAATATTTCATATACACTGTGGATGGTAAACAGGAGGAAAACACAGATCTGGTGGATACCTGTGAGGGTTGTACCACTGCTTTCTTCTGGTCCTTTGCAGTGCTGCTATACACACGCCCCAGGCACATGCTTTGGGGCTTGCCTTTCTGAAGGCTTCTACTTGCACATTATGTCACCAGAAGGAAATGCTTCTCAAAATTCAACAAATCACAACATAATCACCTATTTTGCAAACTGGCAGAAAGTATTTCCAAGCTCTTTACCCCTGTGATGTGGGCACTTTCACCTTCTTCCTCTTACATTCTTTATAAGTTGGCTTTTGGACACCGTTACAAATGCCCTGATATTTCAGTCTAGATTCAGGCATACTTAAAGGTAATTCTCCATAAACCACGGCAAATTTCATTGGCCAAGTGATATATGAACTATGTAAGTATAATTGATGGCTATTCCTAGCAAAGACACCTTGGATGATTAAATGATATTTCTACTTCATTCTTAATTCACAACTGATTATTACATGTGCAGTTACTCACGTTATACTTCCCAATTTGAAAAATGAAGGTAATGAGATTGAAAACCTCTTTAACAATGACAAGGAAGAGACACATAGATATTGCACCAAAACCATGGAAAAGGCATCTATTCTGATCTTCACATTTTAAAATGAACGTTCAAAACATCTTTTGTCGTTCCTGTCAACTATCAATGCGAATTCTCAAAATCAAATTGTACTGTAGCCATTCAGCAGAGAAAAATCTCTGTCTTGAAAAAGTTATGATATACTGTGCCTTGTTGAGTTTTATCAGAAATGCATCGCACTTTGTATGGCTGGTGTACCATTCTTCTGACATTTTATGAAGATATGTTAATTAGCACTGCATAATATTGCAAAATCTGCAAGTTGAATTATTTTGAACTTTTCAATTTTTTCCTTTCAAAATCAGTTAAATATTCCAAATTTATCTATCATGTAAGAGGATATTTGTTCAAAAGAAAAAAAAAGTGGAGCTAACTTTTTATTTCATTTAATAGACAAAAAAAGTTTTACTTTAGAAAGGCTGGTCTCTAAAGTCAATGATCTGGCTGTTAAAGCACCATTGACATTGATAACACAAACGAACCATAGTGTACTATGCCTCATACTTAGTGTTCATGGAAAACATGATCTGTAGCAGCTCTAAAGAGTAATTTTGATCTCTAGAGAGGAGTCTCAATGATCCCATTAACATTGATCACGTTTGAAGAAGTCTCAGGCATAATACATTATTAATATCACCTCTTTCTGTTGTTTTTTTTTTAATGGTTTGAGAAGAAACAAAGGAAATTAGATAGAAATGTCTCCATTAAAATAACATAAGTGGTCAGCCTAAAACCCACCAAAGACAGGAAACCCAGAATTAAAAGTTGCTACCCCCAGTGAGTGTCTCCAGACAGTAGATGAATTTGAGTGCTATACTTTGCAATATTGAATCCTGGCATAAGTTCAAAACAAGGTGACTAAGGAATGAGTCACCTCCTTCCTGCATGTTTATGTCCAAACCTTAATGCATTTTTTGTGTACCATACCAGTAACTGTCTTCTAGTTCTCACTCCTTTAACACACATGAGCGTTCACAGGAATTTCATCTTCCTGTGAAAGACAAAATCAGGCTAAGAGTAAAAAAATTAAAAACCTAAAGGGATTTAATGGAAAGGCTTCACTTAGAATGCTTATCTCCCAGACTAGATATAACACTAAAAAAACCCCAAAAATCTGAACACCAGAATATATTACCTGACCAGCCCTTATTTTTTTAAGTAGTGGAAAAGAATTGTAAAGGAACATTCCCATTCTAAAGCTATCTTCCAGAGGCAACATTCATCTCAAATTATGCCAGTTCCAAATTTTCCAGCTAAATATTTCTTAAATATTTCAAAAGAAGATGGAATTACCCTTCTCCATAAATAGACACCTTACACCATGCAGAAATACAAGCTTGAAGTGGAACCACATTGTAGAGGTCAGACTACCAGCTAGCACTGAGGTATGTTGAACCCTCAAAGGGAGTGTCCTCTTCCCATGTGTCTAGGAAGCCTGTTTAACCTGGACCAGAGGGACAGGAGCCTTCACACCTGTAAAGTGTGTGAGTATAATGGAATTGAAACCTTAGAATAGAAAGAATGGAAAGAACAGAAATTGCTATCTACCCAACTCAACCCATCCCACTCAGCAAATAAATTTTAGATTTCACGCCACTGAGTGGCATGGTTCCCTTCTTGCTCATTCCAACCCACATTCCCCCACGGCACCACTTCCTTATCCACAGACTTACATGAATCACGGAATCACGGAATTGTCAGAGTTGCAAGGGAAAAAATACCTTGTCACCCTGTAAATATAGTTATGCTTTGGCCACTTCGCTAAGAATAATACATGTCATCTGGTATGTGTGGTTTTAAAAGAAAGTTGCATATTTCTATCACACAGAAACTTCAGCAGAGAGCTCTTATGTCCACAAGAGTATATAATCAATCATATCTGACAGAATATCTGACAAATAATTATTAAAAAATTCCTATTCTAGGTATAGAATAACAGAATTTCCTAAGACATGAAGTTATTTTCAAAGAACTTCAGGGGCGTTTTACATGTGCATGCATTAGAACAGCAGTACACTCTTGTCAAGGGAGCTCTCAGAGCGCAATATTGGAATTCAAGCACCAGCACAGAAGATCACTGGGAATCTTGCACTGAGGCTGAATGCAGAACAAGATTGCTTTTACAAACACCCATCTCCAAAACCTGCTTTTGAAACAGATATATATTGTATTGGTTTCTTCAGAACAAAGATGCATGATATGCTACTACTGAACTGACTAGTATTGTTCAAGAGAGAATGTTCTCATAGCCGAGCATAAAATCTCCTTAAGGAAAGGAAAAGGCTAAGGAAATTCTACGTGGCCCTCCCCAAATGCTTTTTCCTGTCCAAAACTTAAAATATCCAGGGAGTTGCAGCCAATGGACAAGCCTGTTTGTTTTACCCATGTTGCCCTTGATATGATATTTTTATAACCTAAGAAGAATAGAGCCCATAATACTACAACAAAGATTTGTAGGCTGGGGTCACAAACTGGAACTGCAAAACAGACTGCAAATTTTTGCAAGTAGCCCACAGTAGAAGATCACTCTGGCATTGCTAATAGGTTTACTGAAAGAGTTTCCTTAGCTGCCAAATCAATACAAAACAACAGCAAAAATACCTTTTTCTTTTTCTATACCAATAGCAAACTTTCCTAGTGGGAATGCCACTAGTCACAAAACTGTATCTCTGCAGTTTTTTGAGCACAACAAAGTCTTCAGTTCATGCTTAAAAAATGATACTATAGGGAAAAGCATTCCCACTTTGTTGTTACAGATTTCCTTAGTTTTTAATGTGAACCTTCAAAAGATTACCGCATAGCACTTCTGTGCTAATGCATTCAGGTTAATCTACTTGTTTTATGGTTACTTGCTATAGTAAGTACAGAAAAATCACATTTCATTTCTAACCAAGCATCAATAATTTTCCATTCATTTTTCACAGTATGCTTTGTCTAATGAAAAGATTACATATTAAATTATTTATGTATATAGTTTGATTTCATGTATGTATACACAAGCACATGTGTATGTCCATATACATCTCTTTATATTTTTATATATATATATAAAATCAAAGAAATGTGGTTGCTAAAGTTTGCTTTCAGATAGCAATAGCAAAAAACAGCAGGGGGCAAGCAGCAGCAAAGAAAAAGGAAGAGCTTTAAAGTGAATAGCATGAAAAGATCCCAAACACATTAGAAACAGATTTGCGTAATAGTATTTCAGCATTAAGGGAATATCTAGTTATGTTGCCTTTTTAAAGTGCATTCCTAAGCAGTTAATTTCAATTACCATAAGTAGGTAAAATTCCAGTTCTATCTTTGTACTTTTGTGAACCAGATTTCATTCTTTAGGGCAGATGTTTTCTGTTTGCACCCACAAATGTTAAAAAGATGAAATTCATATGATTTTGAAGATGTAATTCAAACCCAAATGCTTTTATTGATGTTTGTTTGTATTGTATTTGTTCCACGTATATTAAACTAATTACTACAAATAGTAGGTATTTCCTTTAAGGAAAACAAAACTTACTAGCCAGCTGAATCGCACCAGGCATTATGAAAGTACACAGAGCCCCTGAAATTCATCTACCAGAGAAGATTACGAAGAGATTTTACTGGTGTTCACTTCAAACAACTTGATTTTTTCCAAAAAACCCATTTGTACCAAAACAGGGCTAGCTGCCTCCTATTAAATCTTAAATGTTTCTGTGATGCTTTTTTCAAGCTGTTGCCAAGGCTGATTAGTTTACAGTATAGTTGGTTATGGTATACAACAACCTGTTGCTAGTCAGTCAGGTATAGAGACAGAGCCACAGGCTCAGCTCTACGCTAAACCTACTGGCAGTGTGGACACAGCTCAGGAGAAGCAGCATTACATCTTTCATGATGAGAGAAAGGGATAAATAGGGGATAGGTGGCACAGACTTCAGATGTCTAAGTGTCTTCTTCTGGCTCTGGAAAGATAACTATTCTGCACTAGGCAGGTAGGCTCTCAACAGTAGTTCACACATTAATATGGAATGTTGTAGCCCTTCTCCACTCTTAATTCTCTATCAGCCAACCACAGAATCTTGAATAACCATTTCTGTTCATATTAGAGTTGAGGGACAGCTCTGCTAATAAGTTGTAAACCCCTTTCTGTTTAAAGGTAGACTAATTTAAGTACTCAAAGTCCACACATCTATTTGGATTTCCCTGACATTTGATATTTGCTTTGGAGTTCACCAAGATTAATATTTCAAGGTCAAAGTCATTCAAGTCCTCAGAAAGTAATGCTTGTAAGAAAATCTATGCCTGCCTTTATGCTGGCAGATGTTAATTACCCCTCTTCTACAACCTCAGATACGAGAACAGAACCATAGCCTTTTGTAAAACAGTCTTGATCATTCAACACTAACCCAATAACTTTTACATATTGAAAATAATACTTTTAAAGAAATTCAGTTCCCTAGATAGCGTCTATGATCTAGGTAAACACTGCTTCCCCATCTTCCTACTGCCAAAGTGGTTTTTGTTTGGTTATGAGGAAGAAAATAATCTGAGTATTGAAGAAGAAATCATACTTACTTCAGCACTGAAAGCACTCCCCTTTTCTTGTCAGCAGACAGGGTGGGAGTATTTGTTTCGCCTCTGCTGAATTTGCCTCAGGACATTGTAAGAGGAAAAACTAGAGAAACAGAAGATAGCAAAACATCTGCATCAAGACTTTCCAAAAACTCTAAATTACACACGCACATGCTAGACTGGAGGGCTGAAAGGTGCTGCTCTACACAAGCTTAAAATAATGCAAGTCAGACATGGTCTTTTTCCCTCACCCTTATCCATGAAGCCCCATCCCTGTCCCAGTCCTGACACTGATATGTATATGAATGGGCCGTTAACTGATTAAGACAGCTGAATAGCTAAATATCTCCCCCCAAAAAGCAACGGGAGGAGGCAGTTAGCTGTCTGAACCAGTTCAAGGTTAACAGAAGAACAGGAACAGGACAACAGCATCCCTTAAAAGCCCTGAGCTGGGTTTCTGTCTTTTTTAGAGCCTCCCTCCAAGCCTAACAACGATTACAAGAGTGCTGGAGCCTGGAACAGATTGTTGACCTTTGCCTAGACATTTGGTAGATACACAGCTTGTGCTGCTTTAATTAAATATAGGGCTGATAGCCTGGACCAGTGGTCAGAAACTCATTAAAGTAATGAGAATGCCTTTGGAGCTACCTTCCAGGCTATCTTTGTAAACTCTTCAGGCAATATTAGAGATTGCAGGGTTGAGAATAGGTCCAAAAATCTACTAGAGGAATAAATGATGATGGAGGCTCATTATCAGATGAGAGAAATTAATCCAGATGGCTGGGAACAGGGATAGGGCAAGTTCAACCTAGTTCTGTTTATTTCAACTAAAATTCTTCCACCCCCAGCATATCAGTGAATTGAGAAAATGTCTGCATAAAATTCATTTTCCTTGTATACTTCTGAAGTGTCAAGGGAAAGCAGCTGATGCTGAGATATTGAGATTTAATTAAATTTAAAATTCAGTTAATAAGATGGACAAGTTTGAAAGATTAGATATGAATCTACATCTGAACTTTTTCCAAATCTCTTTTCCTAAAGCGCCTACAACCAGATGATCCCCCAGGATTAAATTCTTGAGTATCCCTTCCCTCACATTCTCTGTCAAATCTCTGTTCAAAACCTCCAAAAGCAAAGCAAAACCACAGAGCCACAGCTATGAGATTCCTGCCATCAAAATCTAAGAAGACGTCTCTACAGTATTGCTAGATAACACACAGTACAAGCACTTGTTCAACTCACAACGGAACTGGTTTTATCAAAGTAAATTGTGAGCAATCTCACAAAAGCCTTTGCATTATCATTTAAAAATCTGCATTGGCAAAAAGGTTTCTGAGCTTGTAATGCCTAAAATTTTCCAAACAAGGGCATACAGCTCATCAGTCCAAATGTAAAAAGTTTGCCTCGTTGATTTTATTTCCCTTGACATTTTTCTGTTTCTTGATAGAAGACAGCTCCATTGCTATGCTGATAAAAGAGCAGGAAAGTTATACGATACTGACACCTCCATCAAAAATCACTTCCTTGTCAAAAATCTATATATTACTGTTGCAGCTGAAAGTGGCTTTGGTATAGATTCAAGGAAATGCTACTGGGACACACTATCTGTGTTTGCATTAGGGCTTTTCTCTGGTCTGGCTAGTAATTGTTTTAGTCAGGGAACCCTTTTTTGTCTGTGCAGCACTTGTCAACGGCATAGTGGGCAGGCTGTTGGGAAAACTGAAGCTTTGAGAAGCCTGTTTTCAAGGTAATTAAAAGTAAAGATTTTTCCTCTTGTTTTCTTGCTGCCCCAGGATTTTTGCTCTTGAGCAGAAACTCCCTACTGAAGTGAACAGCGCTTTTAAGAATGACATCTTTGGTCAGTACAACTGCACTTGTGCAGCAGTGATTTTATTATGCAGTGCTACGTTTAGCCAACTGGAGAATGAGACGACAATTAAAATAAAGCTCATAGAGTACCTGAATTCAGGAAGACATATTATGCGCTTATAAGAGATAATATGCCTCGGAGTATGAGATGGCAAAATGCAGCTAAGATATAAGCTCTCTTGAAAAATACCAGTCACTGGGTAGACTATGCCTGTGTATATCAAAGCTGTTGTCATCTGAATAATTCCATAATAAGTCATAACAATAAGGCAGAATTCCTATGGCAGAAAAACAGAGGAGAGAATTTCATGTCTCTTTCTTTGGGAAGAACATTTTAAATAGGCCTGTTTTCTATGACGCTACCGTTCCTAGCTGGATCTACAAGTTACTACCAAGATACACATTGCTGAGATAGTGGGACCGGAATTTAAAATGTTAATAAAGGAGAAAAATAGAAGTTCTTATCTTTACCCTGCACAGCTCTTCCCATGTTTTCCTTGGATCTATTATTTTCTTTCCTTTCCGACCCTTTCCATTTTATTTTATTCAGTGAAAAACTGGAAAATAGTGTTAAAAGAAAAAAAAAAAGGAAAAATATGACACTAGGCAAATCAGTATATTTCTGTTCATATGCTCTCTCCAGAAATCAAAAGATATGGCAAAAATCACTGATATCAGACAAGTAAAATTAAGGCTCTAGCAAAGACTCTAATAGGATGTAACAGCTGCCAGCATAACCCGTCACTGTTCAGGGCCTAACTTTACACGGGTGAAAAAAAAGAAAAACTCCACTGAAAAGAGCTGCACCTTTAAAGAGGAAGATAATCCAGCTCCAGGACATATGACTGCAAATCTCATAGCCCAGCCTTCCACCCTTCTCTCACACACAATCAGGTAGGAGTGCCAATCCAGTGGGGAAAGCAACTCACAGTTGCTGCTTCTTTTGTAACTTTGGGGAATGTGGCGAAGGACAATTTTTTTAAAGCCAGAAATTAATTTCCTAAAATTGCTCTCAAAATTGTAACAAGCTCCAACTACGACACTTAGAGATCAGTTAACAGACTTAATAATCACAGATCATATGCTGAAATGCTAGAATGAAAACCATCTTTAGCTCCATACTGAGTTCTGAGTAGATCTGCATAAAATTTAGAATTTACGGATTATGGGAAACATTGACACACTCACATTTGCTTTGAAAAATGAGGAAAAGTATGTTCAGTATTTTCAGCTATACTTCACTTACATAAAATGGTTGAAGAAAAGTTTTATTTTTGAATCTCATGCCTTAATTTCAGTTGTTTTTTTTTTTAAAGTATCAAGTCATTTCATACCAACACAAATAGGAACACTCTGAATTAAAGGTCAAGCTGTTTCATTACAGCCACCCATTCAGAGAAGCTAGAAGGGAATATCTTTCAAACATCTTTCAAAATATCTTCCAAGCCATTCTGAATTGCAGCTGCCCTTTGCTGAACTTGCTCAGGTTTTGCTAGGCTTACACAAGTAGTAGGCGATTTTTGCAGTCTGCCTGAAATATATGAAGTTTGTTATTGGTATGTACATGTACAGAAATGTATTACTTAGGAAAGCTGCAGGTACACTATTTATTGGTTAGAGAAAAATGACAAACTTAATAGATTTCTTAACTTTTAGCATTTGCCTGTTAAACTTTGTTTTGGACAAAAAGCCACCACTTATGAAAATAAAAATAGTAAAACACATACATAGTGATAGAATATAAAGTTTCAACGTAAATTTGGTGTATATGTATTATGTATATGAATTATATGCACTTATAATTAGTAATATTAATGTTTTAAAGAAGTAACAAACATAAAGAGCAAATGATTGGAAGACCAATATAGACAGTAGATAAAGTACAAAAGCACACTCCTGGAGGTGATTTCTGGAACTACTTTCCTCAGGAATCATACTTACAGAGCCAGGTTAATGCAAAGTAGAGCCCTGGTGTACACATGGTTGTATATGAGTAAATATATATTTATATGAGTAAAAAATAAAATTTATGTTGGAGTTCTTCCTGAAATAAAGTTGCTATTTCTATTATTTTCAGAGTAACTGGGTAGAAATAAACCTAACCAAAATAAAAGCATCAACAGACCAGATTTAATTCGATACTAATCTGATGAAGTGTTGCAATGACTCCTAGATGAAAGTTAAATGTAAAATCAAATACTACAATATGTATACTATTGTGCTATAACATATATTTCATATTATGCATTTATATATAAGAACTCAGGAAATAGCTTAGAAAATTTGGTGTTATCTTTTCATGGAACTTAGGAATAAATGTATTTTAAGTCCCAATTTTCAGTGTTTGACTTCTTTCTTCTCAGCTCCCAAATCCAACCCTGCACTGCAGATCCATTTAACCTTTACTCATCCCAATGTATGACACACTCTCTGAAATATTTATATTCCTTTCTAATTCATTTCAATTCAAGATGCATTGGTCAAACAGGACAGTACCTGTCCAAAACTGAGGTATTTCTATATTTGCATTTTAATCCTCTCGCAATGAAGTATGAATTAAAAGACTCATGCAGTTCTAGAGTATGAGTAGCTTGATTGATCAGTCTTTGAGAATGGTACAACATGCCCAGATACGGTACATACCCATAAATCCAACTATGTTTTGAGGGCTTGGAGCAGGTTCAGGCTGGAGGACATAATTCAAGGATTTAGTGGCCACATACTAAGAAGTCTGTACAGAACATCTACTAGATGAACATTTTGAAAAGTCTAAAAATGACAGGAGTTTAAGGAAAAAGGAAAAAAAAAAAAGGCTGTCTCTGCCAAATACGAACTCCCTATTGCAAAAACTAGCAGTGCCAAGCCTTCTCAAACATAAGTACCCAGTGGGTTCTTTCTGTTTTAACTGCAGCAAAGAATATCTTATTTCCTTCCCTTGTTTTTGCACACGTGCAGATCATTTTAGATGATACTCTGAAAGCAAAATAAAAAGGAAATATTTTCTTGGCCTTGATACTTGGTACAAGGAATTGCAATCAAATTGGTAGGTTTTTGCAAATTATGATACAGGTAAATTGACATTCATAATGAACTGGCAATTGCCAGTTCTCTTTATAGCAACGCAGTTAATATAGTTCAATATAAACATTCCATACTCTAATAACTGGTAAGCAAGATCATGTTTTGATATTTAAATCAATACTCATTTTTGTTTTCAGTTCATCATTTTTAGTTTTGCAAGTGCCTAAATATAACTGGGATCTGCAGACAAAAGCAGCTGTACATCAAGAGGAATGTGCTGCAGCCTAGGCAGAAATGCACGTGGAGTTCTGAGCCTCATCTTAAACTCCCCATTCAAGCAATATTCCTAATGCCATCTGTTGTTGCATTTGAATGTTGTTAGTCTTCTAACATTAGCTGATTAGTCTTTCCTTGTGCATCTGAAATAATGAAAATGTCTCAAAATACATTTGCACATAGAGACTGTACTAAATGGAGAAAAAAATGGCACAGGATCAGTTCATTCTAACAAATGGCATATGAGAGAAAACAGATATTTGGATTTCTTAATTATAAAACTGTTATTAAATATTTGTACTTCAAATATTTAATAAATCTCATTTAAACTTTAGAGAGTAATTTTATACGTATATATCCATCATATTTTAATGTACAGGTCTTAATAATATACATACATACATCCACGCACACTTCTGGGGACCAATCAGGTATTTTTAAGTAGAGACAAATATAAAATGGCTCAGTATCTAGAACTATACTAACGAAGAAAATGTGGTAGTAACTTGCTCCAAGGCAGCTACATTTAGCTTTGCCTGATACTATAGTCAGGCAGCACTCCCCTGGCAGGAAAAGGTCCTTCTCCAGACACAGAGCCTTGTGTATGCATCTCTGTGGTGTGTAACATGGCATGATGCTCCAGCTGAGCTTGCTGTAATTATCCCTCCTGAGGAACAGGATATATTAGCCTGAGAAAAGTACACTATTAAAATGTTTTTTTTTGCTGTACTACTACCATTCTCCTTTGAGAAGGGCTAAAGGGCTCCAGAAGCTGAGGGTGGAGAACGTGTGTCCCCATTCTGCTATGACAGTCACATTGTCTGTCAGGGAAATTCGCCAGATTAATCCTTTCCAGGAGCTGGGCTATGCCTGAAGCTCCCACGCTGGAAGCAACAGAAGTACTGAGAAGCTAGTTATATGCCCAGGAGCTAGAACTGGGCCCGGAGGAAAGGAAGTATATATATGTACATATACCATAAGAGAAACAGTAAGGAAAACACAGACATAATGTCGGCCCAAGTTTCCTGAAAAATGAGGACAGCAACATTTGGGAAATGTGATCCTGGTACAAAGAGAATGTAAATAGAGTAGGAAAGACCTATTAAAAAAAAACAAAACTCCAAAAGGAAAACTAAAAAAATACACACAGAAGTTACTAATTCTAGCAGAGCCAATATATCAGCAGTTTTTACCTAGATGTACCCTGATAAGCATTTGGATAAGTGTTTTGATCCAGTCCTCCATAACTTAAAGCCATCTACACCAGTAGAAATAACCCAGAAAATCAAAAATTAATACCTTTCTGCTGGGTAAAGCAAATGGAATTGGCTAAAAAACAGTTCAACAAGCAACAGAGGCAGCATGAAGGAATGGGTGGGAGGAGATGGATGTCCCTTTTCAGCAGCCTCAGCTGTAACGTGCAGCTTTATTCACACAGTACAAATTTTTTTTCTCTAAAAATTAGTTCAGAGACAGGTTTCTGATATCCAGCCACCAGACTAGTATATTCAGCAGCAGTAGGCAAAAGTTGATAATAAGAATACCTACTCACTGACTGAAATTGAAAGAAAAGAACAATCGTGTTTGGAATTTTACAAGAACACCAAGCTTAAAATACAGATTTTACAAAAGCACTGGGTAACATGGAATCAGCCAAAATGCCGTCCTGTCTCATCTGAAACATATAAAGCAAAGAGAGTGTCCTTTAATAGTATGTCATCATTGAGAGGGAAAGAGCTGCTGCGGTAGCATCCTCATCGCAGTCCTGACGCTGTTCTACTACTGGCAATAAGGGTGCTCTGAATTTTCCTAAGAATGGTCACCCGCAAGTTCCTACGCTCCCAAACTTCCATTAGCCTCTGTAGACAAACCTGCTCTTCCTCTGGAATTCCTCATTCTTTTAAGTCCTTGGCATTTCTGATAACTACAAGTAAGCAGGAAGCTCTGGAAGATTTTTCTTTCCCCACAATATTTTGAAAGTTTTAATTAGCATCTTTCTGCTGAAGAAATTTCAATTTTTTACTACCTTTAATTATGAATGATTCATGTTATAACAACGTCATATGCCTTGATAAGAGCTGGTGCACTACCAGTCTCAGCACATGCCTACAGTGTTAGGTATCTCCACCTCTGGATCACTTCTAATAAACATAAATATCCAATCTTATCACCTGAAGATAAATTAGAGAGGAAGAGACAGACAAACTTGGATGACCAAACATTGCATCTTGGCCAAATGTGCCTAACTTACATGTAGTGTATGCGACAATGTGAAATACATATAATTTTTAAAATTTCTGTCCAAAATATAAAAAAGTATATTTAAACCTATTATTCACAAGCATTATGATTTTTTTAAAATGAAATGTTACATTATCAGCAAGATTATAATTATTTTCCAGCAACATAATTCAAATGTGGCATTCCTTTAAATATAACTGTCCTGTAGTTGTCTTCCTGCTTTAGAAGAACCTAAAATGTATACACACGGTAAGGCTTATTCAGGGATAATGCAAAATAAATGCATTTTCATAAAAGATCTATTTCAGTCTACTGCATACAGGTGTATTGAAGACAAGCTATGCATATTAAACCACCATGTAAAAAACATCTGAAAAAATATTGCTATCCAAGCACTTTCCCTATTTCCAAAACTAACTAAATCTGCAGATGCACAGGATGCTTAAATAGAAGCAGGGATAATGTATGCATTATTTCTTTTACTCACTACTTCCTCTCATAGCTCTCAGCATACAGGTCTGATATTATATATAAGAATGAGAGAGAAGAAAGAACTTTACAAATTGTGCCAAATAATATTAATCCATGGGAAAGGACATAAATTAATCCTCTCTTTTCTGGGACTGAAAGCTAGATATCTGTGAGCAAGTATTCTAGAAGGTCTGATTTCATTCCTGAATCAAGAAACCTTCATTAATTTGGGCCATTAATTGTGGAGATTCATTACTGGCATATTTTCACCACTTTAGTTTCCTTTTAATGTATTCTTAATGAAATGCTTCTATTTTCACAGAGGCCTTCTATATAAGAATTAATTTGGGCAGCTTTGCAAAAGCTGCACTATAAAAAACGCAGATGAATGAGCCATGTGCTTATCTTAAAATATTATGATTTACTATTAATGCTAAGCGTGCTTCAGTATCAGGCACTACATAATAAAGGCTCTGTATGTTTATTGTTTTCTATACAGTGACAATTCAGCCCTTTAAAATATGTGCATCTGTGAAATCCTATCTTAGAAGCAGGATTTGCCTATTTGGTGGTAAATACTAGTTTCAGGTGCTCTTTCCCTAGCTCTATTTTCTTTCCAAACTCACACAGAACTTCCAATGGCATTAATGGGACACAAAATCTGTGCTATACGGAGAGGTAAAAGGATTCCTGCAGTGTTATGGTAAGATACCTAGGAAAACCTGGATAAGCTACATGCTAATTATCTACCAGGTACAATCATTCATAAAATATGAAATAAATAACAGGAAAAGAATGCTGGCAAATATATGCATCTGCATACAACACATACTCAAAAAGTGCACAGCTTCTTCAGAATTCTGAGAAATAAACGTAATGTAGTTAATTGGACTAAAAACCCTGTGGCCAAATGGTCTACAACAACTTCGTTCCTATTCTCTGGACTTTTCCTGGAATGCCTTAGGCATTGATAAGCAAAAAGGCATTCAGATCCCATTGATAGACATTTCATATAAAATTCATGATTACAGGTAAAAAATATTACTCACCTGTTGTATATTCACCTTCAGTGATATCTATCTCTTGGTTTCCCTTCTAAAATTTAATGACAAATCCTTTTTTCAGTTAACAGAAAATACTTTATAAATTAATTTTGTTTCATTTAGGTAACATCCACTGGTTTATTTTCAATTTTAATTTCCAATTCTTAGTTTTATATTTAAATTAGCAAAAGAAATCTATAGATTCTCACTGAAAACACCTTTGACTGTGATATATTTGACAGGTATTTGTTTCCTTTTGTAGGTACTCTTACGTATTTATAGGCATCAGTTTATTAATTGAATAAAATTAAATACGGTTTTCAAACCTAATTCTCTGCAGAGTTACTCTCAACTCACACTGGTGAAAGTCCATTGCAAGTCGCTGCAGCTATGCAAATGCTCCAATGATTAGTCTGTGGACTTGCATTTCACAGTCCATTTCTAATCAGTACAGTTTTTAAGCATATTGCTAAAGATTCACTTGTATCAATGACTTAATCACAACCTTAACATTAAGTATACCTTAAATAGTTAGTTGAGCAGCCTGCAAGTCAGTTTTGATCAAATACTTTCCCAGAATGAAAGAATAAACCAAAGAGGGAGACTGCTTGTGTTCAGCCAACTTTTCATTTAATTTCACAGCCAGAAATAGGCAGTTTGCTCTTACTGGAACTTGCATGCAACAATTTGTCTTGCCACAAACAACTAGCAGAAAAATCACAATGTCAAATACAATCTTTTCCATCAAAGAAAAGTATTTTAGAAGTTTTGTTGTGTTTCACCTTTGTGACATAATGTTTCATAATGCTGTATTTCTTTTAGTACAAATGTCCTTAAATGTCTCTAGCTCATTAGTGCAAGTATACTTATTTCTGCTTATAATTATAGGTTACTTATGATTAATGTGCATTTTTTAAATAGCACCTGTTCCACTGAGGATTATTTAAAATGGATAATTAGTTGCATCTCTTTGAGAAGAGGACTTAAATATTCTAAAACTTAACCCACATAAGTATTTGCACATAATAATCACACAGAGTTCAAATGAACAATTCCAAATTATTTGTAATGCAACTTCAGACAAGTCCAGTTTTCATAATCCTTCCTACCACCTTATGGCAATTAAAAAAAAAAAAAATAAAATAAAAGAAGAGAAAAGCAAAACCAAACAATATACAATGCAACAAGATACAATATAGGAACTGCTATATTTTAATACTATCAAGTTCTGATCAAGGTCCAGGTCTCAGTCCCGGAAGACAAGCACTTTGGTCTCACAAAGCCATGTACTGCTGTGGGACATCCCTGTGGTGTCTATTCAGTGAGATGTGTTCTGTGTCCTTACATAGACAAAGAAAACACACCTTCAAAGGATGAAAGCCTTGTATTTCAAGGGAAAAGTGAAGACCATAACTTTCCCAAGAGAGATGATGTGTATGACTTGTTCCACAACCACATTCACCTTGTGCTACCTTACAGAAAGTATGAAACTTAGGAACACTTATTGTGAAATGGGCATTTCCAAAGATTTCATATGAGACCTATAAATAGTGATCCTAACTTACGGTTTTCTGAAGTTCTTATTTAACTTATTTATTTGATACATAAAACCAATCTGAATCGGTAGAATTCCCTAAAGCTTAGGAAACTACTGGCAGCTTTCCAGACCATGGGCTACGTTTGCAATATTTTAATTCTGATAGCACATTCATTCCACTCACAATATGATTTCAGTGATCTATATTTTTCCCTGTATTGACAGAGTTGTTTATGGTACTCCTCAGGCACAGGCCTTGGGTCCCATTCTACATTTATCTGCTCCCATTAAGTGGTGTCATTAAAGACATTTCGACAGCTCTCTCGGTACTCTATGAATGTTTGTGACATTAAAGCTTGAATGTCTTCAAATTTCCTACAGCTAAGTGTTGACAAGCTTGAATTCTTATTTATTGGTTCCCTGCAGTAACAAACTGCATGTTCATCTTTGACAGTTCCTTTCATGATGAGCTCTCTCTACAAAAGGCTGATGTTTTCAAACTACATTTGAGCAAACCCACACTTTTTAGGGGCCAAATTTATTGCAGCACTAAAAAAAAAAAGATAAATATCAAAGGAAACAATGAGATCTTTAAATGTTATGCTGAATCACATGCACTTATTTTCAATGAAGCAAGTTCCATCAGAAAAACCTTAGCTTTTGTTTCAATATGCAATGAAGAGAAAAGTATCCTCATTGCCTAAAGACAAGGCTCGCACAATCATAAATTAGCAGATGCAGATCAGGATTTTATACCACTGTCTAAAATCTACATGCAGCACACAGAGAAAACTCGGAACTTTCAAATTAGATTAAGTTACTTGTTACCTCCTTTTAGATACATTCCACTAAGCGTTAACTAAACAAGCTTAGCAAAGAAGCTGAGCTCACGTAGATGTTTCCTCATTTTCTATTAAGCTGAACATCTTAAACACTACAGAAGGGAGAAGAGTAGTAATTTATTTTATTCATCTGAAGGAGAGCAAAAAGTTTCCTCTAAGGCATTAGGCTTGCCTAATGATTATATTATTAAAAGAACCAAACCAACAAAGGCCAAGTGACCACAAATTCAGAATCTCAGTGTCAAGTTAAGCCAATATATAAAGTCAGCATAAATGTTCCCTAAGCAGATCTTCAAGAAATATCAGAGACTTTTAATTCAGACAGTGTATTGGGAATATTTATTTACACAGAGCCTACAAATGCTGTATATACCAGAAGATAAAAAATTAATGATATTGTAGTATCTATCATGTACTAGAAATGTCCAACATAGGCTAAAAGAGAAAGATAATCAAATGATAGTGCAAAAACTTTGTTCTGTGTCTATTCACCCTTTGAACACAGCTGACATGAAGATCTTCATTTCCTGTGCCTACCCATCTCCTTATGCTTCTTGCTGCTGTACTCAGTATTCAATCCTGGGTAACATTCTGCAGCGGAAATATAAATCATTAAATCTACAGATGGCAAGGGCAAAAATAAAGCCACCCAGAATAAATAATTCACAAAAGCCGTAAGGCCAAGATAGGAATGTGTTCTCCTTACTTTCTGTACTGAAATACTTTTCCAAAGGTTTAGAAATAGGTATTTACAAACAAGAGTCAAGTGACTTGACTCTAGGAGTCATTTTTTCCTGTGGTATCAGCAGGATAACATTGATTTATTTGGGGACAAGTTCAAGCCCAGCATTTGTTCTTTGTAGACTGCCTCTCTAAAGGTGAAACTCATAGTTCAAATCTTATACACCAAATAAATTCCACTTAAATCTACTTTGATGGCTTAATTGGGGTGTATGACTTGTGTTAGCCTCCTGCAGAGTACTGGATTTCACTCTATATTATTTGACCTTATTGTGAGAACAGCATTGCATCTTTTACCACTTGTTTTATTCATGATCCTGAGGTGAATACAATAAATAAAAGCCTGAAAAAGCATTCTTGAAGCAATTTCACTGTTAGAGGAAAACACTGTTTACCTTACTCCTGGGTAAGCAATGGGACCACAAGCACCAGCGGTCCTTAGGTTAACTGTTCATTCTAGATACTTCATTTATGATTTTACAATCCCTTCAAAATCCCAGTCTCAGTAGTTAAAATGGCATAAGTTGCACACAATACAGAATACTCATAAAAGGTTTTTTTCTCTTTACTGAACGATTCTGCCTATATTATGGGAAATGGTCACATCTAAATCAAGATGGGGAAAAATTTCCATGCTGATGACTGAGTAGGATTTTCAGATACATATACAAAGTGTATATTTACACTACAGTTGTTCCATCAGCATATATACTACCTTTTTCTTGTTCTGTTGATGCTCCAGTAACTTGCCAAGTGAACCAATGTGCATCTAGAAACCACACCGCTTCATTAGAACTCAACTGTGCTCAGATTAATAATGACCAGCATCAGTAACGGGGGCTTGTTTTCTGGAACGACTGTCAAATTAATAGGTTTACATGTCTGTCAGATATGGCTCACTCAGCTGCATCTGGGAGTGTGTTTAACTTGTCCACCCTTAACATTATAAGCTAATAAGTGTTCCCAGCCAGAGGAGGTAAGTAAACGGACACTGGAGCACGGTGATAGAAAAAGCACCCACCTCCTGTTGGCACAAACCCCACACCTGGATGGCTCCAGGCTGGCACTGAGTTCCTCCCTCTGCAATTCACCATCTTCCCTGGCAGCACAGAATTCCACAACGGTTCTCTGCACAGAACCTACAGCTCTTGCGATGCCTACTGCCTCCACGGCAGCCTCCATGGCAGCCATGCCAAGCAGGCAGAGCCAGGCAGGCTTTAGAGAGCAGAGCAAGGTCGCCTGGCAAAGAGGGCAAAGGCCCTTGCATGTCCCTGGTCCAGAGCAGAGAAATGCCGTAGCCTGGAGGTGCAGACACATGAGGTAATTAAACATAGGAAAGATTTATTACTGAAATATCACCATGGCTTCTGATTAGAAGGAAATGATTCAAAACCTCAACTCAAGAGAAAGCTTGAGTGAGCTTAGATCCGGTCATAAAAATTGCTGTATTAATCTATGAAGTTCATGCTTCTACCATGTCTTCCACCGTGCAGAGAGAAGCAATTATCCTGAACCATAGTGCGGATGTGCCAGGCAGATTTTAAACAAATCTCTCCTACTATCCCAAAATTACCCTCAACTCCACTGATCAGGGATTCAGGGTCCTTCAACACTAAATCAAGTAAGACAAAGAAACAAGGATGCTTTTGGAAAGCAAACGTGACATACTCTTTATGTAAGTAATGCAGCAAATGGCTGTCAAAACTAAAAGTGAAACGACTTCCCTTGGTACTTCCTATCACCTGTGGGCCCTTACAAACACTCGGTAGGGAAAGCATAACCTTGAAGGAGGATTAAGAAAGACTGTAAATCCCCTGATAAAAACTATCCTCATAAAACAAACACATTCCTGCCCTTTAAAGGAAATGACAGCCCATGACCTCATGTTCCAGGAGCTTTTTCTGTCTGTTACATTTTTTAAGATACAGATACTAAGTCTAGAGCAAAATGTCAGCCATACCTACACTTTAACAGCTAAGGAGAAGAATTAGTCTAAGAAGAAGAAAAATCCTCTACCCGTGCCATTCTTCTCTATTTCTAGATATTGATTGTACTGAAGCTCATAATATCCACTTTATATAGAGAGGGGCAATAGCAGCAATTATCTGTTCACAAAGAGAAATATAAAAGCTCTACAAGGAACAATGCCTGAAATTAATTTAGGAATAGATTTAGGTGGACATTTTAGTCTGAAATTTCTAAAGGACTTACAAGTTAAATATCAGTTTCACTGACTATTCAATGTTTCACAATATATAAAAAGCCACATAAAAATTGCAAAAATCTCTAAAAATATATTTAATCTTGATGAGGCTGACAAATTCTCTTCAACTACTCTTTAATATCAATACTAAGAAGTCAAACAGTCTTCAAACAAGATTTCAAGCACTAAGGTATTTTTTAGAAATTCCCCTCAGATTTTACTCCAGACCTCATTTTTCTTTTTTGGGGGGTGTGAACAGAATTGCATCCAGAAAGTACAACATTTTCCTAGTATAATGGGGTGGAGGGAGGGAAGAAAAGCTTTCCTACCAGTTATTGGAGTTGTTCATAGGAATGCTTTTTTATGACCTATCAGTCTGTTCTGGAAAACATCTCCCCTTTGCAAAAATCCTAGAGATTATATGCATAACCTTGCTCCATCAGTCTTGTCCCATAAGGAGGAAAATATCCAGGACCATTTAAATTTTCCTTTGGTCAGAGATATTACATTTTAAATCCTGAAAAACTCTTTAGGAAAGAGGAGGAAATAAGTGAACTTTCATATCACATATCTTGAAGAACTCCAGTTTAATTCAATATTCCAGTCTTTGAGAGTTAATCCTATTTACATCCACATTGCAGATAGCTCCAAAGAGCTTCCTCCCTTCTGGAAACTATGTGACAAAATATTTTGGTGCCATCTGATGTCACAAAAGCAAATGAGGAGCTCAACCACGTGCCAAACCATTGCCCAAGGCCTCCAAGATGATATAGTGCACGGTGAAGTATGAATGTGACCCTTGTTGCTGCGTAACAGATGTCAGATGCAAAGGTGTTTCTCAACCGAGCAGTAAAGCACATTTCATTTTAGGCCTAGTAATTCCTGAGTTTAAAGATTCTAATATATCACGGTTAACACCCAGCAGTCACCTACTCCCTGGAAAGTCTACTGCGAAGTGTCAGAGAAAGTCATATATAAACACATTCATTCTAACAAGTAGATGCAGAACCACTGAAATCACTGTACCTCAAAATCATCTATTAGTCATACTAATTTAAGGTAACACTCTAAAAATAAACCTCTGCTTCATAAGGCCAAGCTATGAATCACCATAATATATGAATCATAACTTCAAATGCAGTAATGAAAAGACATGGGAAAATAATATGGTTTGTTCAGGAGAGTGCTGATTATTCCATTTCACAGAAGACTGAAAAAAAGTGAGTTTCATTATTTTTATATAATCATTCTAAATTGCAAAGCCCTCCACACATCCAGCCTAGTTAAATACAATTTTAATAATGTAATTCCTAGAGATATTTCTCTCCATCTTTTTCAAAAAAAACCTGCACCAGTAACAATGCCTTAACTTATTTCCCTATCCATTATTCTTAGGGGTTGACACCTGGCAGAAACTATTTTGTTTTTACTCATTCATATCAGGGTACTCAGCTGGAGAAGGCCCAAGTGAATAATTAACTAATCAGTGGAATAACAGTGCATTCCTAGCACAGAGGATATCCTTGAATTCCCACTCTCTGACAAAGATAAATCCACATACAAGCATGAAAGTCTCAAAATTTGAGATCTTTAGAAGATGAAACAAAAAAATATGTGTGCAAGTCTTTGGTTGTCAATCTTTTATGTATTTAATAGCTGTCAATTAGCCAATAAACTGTGTTCACCTGAATATATTCAGATGCAGGGGTATATTGGCACTGGGAGTTAGTAACAAGTTCTACCTAACATTGGGTACCACCTTCAAGCTTGTACTAGAGCCAGCTCATGAGCACAGATTATCGTCTTCACAGAGGAGTTAGTGGAGCTAACCGTATGCAAAGGAGGCTACGTACTTAATATGTAATACTATCCATGTTTTAATCATGTTCCTTTGAAGTCTGAAAACCTTTGTGTACATTTTTGATTCAAACTCTGATTCCTACACAAAGGAACCAAATATAAAATCTCCTGAATTCTGATCTCTCTGTTCAGGGATAAAGTGTCCAGTGACGGGAATTAGAAGTATTGAACTTAACTTGCTTAGACATAACCTAACCCTCCCCATGTACTGAAAAGATATCTTAAGCCTTAATATACAGCATATTAGGATTCCACTCTAGGGCCAAGCACTCAGACATTCAGCACTGAACTCAATTTTCAGGTTTCCAAATCTTTAACTGATCCAGCCATCGTTTTCATAAAGAGGCCTTATGTTTATACGTAAACATTTCAGTAACTGTAGGATAAATAGAGTACAAGGCTATGCATTTGCAGCTGTTCTTGAGCAACGACTCCCTCCAACACAAGGAACTTCTTTGCACGTTACATTTGTACCCCCATGACATTTTGATTAAAAATGTAACTAATCTTACAAGAAGTCTTGGCCATATGCAATCAATTATACTTCATCCAAAATGAAGCTGTAGCACCTTTGTGGAAGAAAAATGAGATTAGATGCTGGTTTGTGTAGGTTCTGTATTGATGAATGGACAGAGGACTGTGAACATACCAACTCCATTACCATTATAGACAAATTAAAACTAATGCACTTCTTTGTATTTCCTGAATTATACTTTTTTTACCCCAGAGACTGACTAAACTGGACTTCAAGTCTTCTGAATCATGCCGAAGATGGACCAATGAGCCAGAAAATTTCCATCATGTGTTTTCTCATCCTTTTATAATATGCTAAAAAAATAAAAATTGGAATACTTTGAATAACACATAAAAATGGAACTTGGTCAACATTTACTAGGTGCTAATAACCAAGGTTTTTTGCTTGTCATATTATCATAATATATTATATGATGTTGAAGCTTATGAAACTACTTTAAGCTAGATAAAAATAATTGATTCACAAATCAAAGTTGTAAAGCAGAGTCAGGCTTTTTCTCTCTCAGAAATCATGTTGAAGAGTTAGTAACAGGTTGCATCTGAAATTTCTGCTCATTTCTTCAAAAGATATATAGAAACTCCACATCCCCCAGAGCTATACTCTGCAATAGCTAGAGCAAGAAATACTAGAAAAGAATAAAAACACAGCAGACTAGAGGTAGTGGCCTAATTTTCTGGTCTAGTCTGGTGTAAATGTAACATTATTTTTAAAGGCAGATCCCAAACCAAAGTAGTCCTGTTCACATTGCTGGAGTCCTAGCTACTTATAATATTAAATTAATGGCCTCCTTAAAGTGTATCAGTAGAAAATTCAATACTTAGATATTCATGAAGTCAGTGAGGAAGAAAAAACACCTATTGTAGGCTACATAACAGAAACACACAGTGAGTTCCATGATCTGGAGAACCCTTTCGTTCTAACAGCACTGCGAGAAGCACTGACTAATCTGAAATCATGAAAAATGTATGGAATCCTCATATAATTTTGAATGACATGAATTACACTCCTCTTTCTTATATTAGCTTCTGGGACACAACACTGCAGTAAATAGATACTCTACCTCTATCTATTATTGTAATACTATGCTACTTTGACTGAAGGTTCAATATATTTATTTTAACAGTGCACCTTTTAGGTTTGTCTGTCTGGTTGGATGTTTAAGAACAGATTACTGGAAGATGTGACTATTTTGACATAGTATTTTATTAGCTAGATTTGCTTATGAATAAAAGTTTCAAAATTAATTAGCTTAGGATGAAAGCACCACAGATAAAGTATTACAAAAACATCACAAATCTAGTTCTCTAAATTACAATACTGTATTACAAAGCTTCAAGAAGCCTGCTTATTTTTCACATGCATATATATATATATATATATATCATCCAGCAGACATGCTTATTTAACATAGCTACCTCTCCCCTTTACTGGCTTATGTACCTAAGTACTTCTTAGCTGTTCTGGAACACCTTCTTAGACCAGACAACTTGTTAAGACAGTGTTTCAGCCATAGAAAAAGTGAAGCTCAAAAGCTGATTTCATCTGTAATTGTTCATTTTTTTCCCCTCATCAGTGAAGTTATGATTGATGGCTCAACTACGAGACATCCAGACAAACTGCATCCCTGCAGCAACTGCAGTGACTCTGATCAGGCTTTTAGCCTGATAAATAATAAAAAGGACAAACCATCAATTATGCTCTTACATGTCCTTGTCTGTAATAATGACATGGTTTAACCCCAGCCAGCAACTAGGACCACAGAATCGCTCACTCGCTCCCCGCCTGCCTCCTCCAGTAGGGTAGGGAGAATGTAGGGAGAAAAAAAAACATTGTGGGTTGAGATAAAGACAGTTTAATAGAACGGTAACAAAAGAGCAGGGGGGAATGGTAAAAAAAGATACAAAATAAGGTTATACAACAAAAGTTGCTCTCACTACTCTGCGATCGCAGACTCCTGCCCCCCAGCCAGCCCCCATTTATATACTTTGCATGACATCTACGATATGGAATATTCTTATGGCCAGCTTGTTCTGACTATGCTTCCTCTCAGCTTCTCTGGGAAGCTGAAAAAGTCCCTGACTAATGTAAACATCACTTAGCAACAACTAAAACAATATGTCATCAGCTTTCTTCTCATACTAAATCCAAAAGACAGCAACAACTAGAAAGAAAATTAACTCTATCCCAGCTGAAACCAGGACAAATAAAAGGCATATTATTTAGTGTCTGAAAGTTTTACAAAAATATAAATTTTATAATTCTGTAAATCAGCACAATTATTGAGGAGTCTCAAAGTGGCCAGAATATCTTCTGAAATAGCATACTTCCCATTCTGACTTCTACAGATGAAATTATTGCAAGGATTTCTGACGTGGAAGACATTGAGAGCCTAGGTATTGAGAGCCTAGGTCCCCCAAATGTAACGGGTTATCTCTTAAAGTCTATTTGCAATTCCATTGCTTTTGCTAAACAATTTGTGTAAAGCTAAAGAGACATTTCTTTCCTCTTTAAAACTTACAGGACTCATTGGAGGGAGATGCTGTTAAGACACCTAGTTCAATCTAATGGCATTTACACTTCATATTAAAAGATTATTCTAACACAGCTTTCTGAAATTCATGAGCAGTCTCTGCACCACAGAATTGGGAAAGGCCTAGAAAACACCACATATGAAGTGGAATTTTTATGAGTACGAATTCCACAGAGACTACGTACAAACAGAAAATAAAATTATTTTCTATTAATTTGCAGAAGAAGTTACCTTTGAATCCTGAAAAAATTTAACCCTCTTACATTGAAGGATTCTTGGAGAATTAATATTATGTTATAATTTGCTCAAGCTTTGGTCTTCACTGTTGAAAGAGAAAATAAGAAAACATAACAATAACACATTTTCCATATTGTTTAAGGAGAATGTATGCTTTATTTTAAAAACTTATAAAATCTGAGTTTATAAGGAACTTCCAACTAGAGTAACTTTGCATTGCACATGTAATATACCAGTATTTTGAGACTGTAATACATTCATCAAATATCCCTAATGCCAACAGTTGTCATCTGCCAGTCCTCCACTGGAGGGCATCCTTCCAGGGATGTCACGTCACTAGGGTAATGACTGGAATCGCTGAGAACACAGTTCCAGAAATAAGGATGCGACTTTCAGGAATGATGCTAAAGCATAACTTGTTGGCAGTATTATAGGTTTTTATAATACTCAAGGTGATGCAGACATTTAGTGTATGAAGCATGACTCATGTTATTGGCAGGTGTATCCTTTGCCTAGCACATTTGATATTTTTGTTTCAGGTGAAAGCCAGTACATTAATGCAAAATGAGAAATGGCCACTATATATTTAACCATAGATTCTACTACATTTGTGATAAAAAATAGGGTACTAGTTTTGGAGTTTTCTTTT
>JAOXJM010000063.1:16780670-16816677 GCA_026413425.1 Tringa solitaria
GGGAATCTTGAAGTTTAAACTTTTTTTTCTCTTCATAGAATGATAACCAAGTTAAGCATCACTTAAAAATAATAAAAAAACCCAGACGTGAGGGTAGTTTGAGGAAAATTTAACTCATGTCCAAAAGGTTCATTAGATAAATGATTTGGTTATGACACAATTTGATCACTTCAGACAAATTCTGGATATTTGTAGGTCATCGGTGTTATATTTGCTATCTCTACAACCAACACACAGAATATAAATACTATAAAAAAATCAACCTGAATTTTAAGATAAGTACAGGATCTGAGAAGACTTCAACATTTCTGATTATTTTAAAGAAATGCACAGGAGTTATCACACATACAGTACACAGCAGATAATATGCTTGAGTTTGGGCTTCAGTAACTATTGAAAATTTGATAGATCACAACAGTATCTATTCTTATACATTAGATTCACTTACAAAATGTAATACTTGTGGCTCAAACTACAAAAGAATTGGCTTTGCACTTGCAACAAGTTCAGAAAGTAGAATTTTAAAAACTAAATTTTCCCTGGAACATTGATGACTCTATTTACATCTGTATGTCTTAGTAATGTATCACTAGAATCATTAATGTAGCATTAGCATATGCTACATATACTACAAACTAACACATTACTTGGAATTATTCTTTATTATGTTAGGGTTTTTTTCAAATTAGTTTCACAAAAATGACCAGGAAATGATCAGGAATACAACCAGGGAAATTCAAAGTAGGTATGTACATATCAAAAATGCTCCTCTGATGCTCTACTTCTGCCTAATATCAGTTACCTAAGCTTTGCGATACCATGTGTCATTTGTTACTTATACAGTCAGGAGTGTTCTAGGACAGTAACTGGTTCATGGTTGAAACTATAAAAGATGATGAGCAAAAGTCCCCAACTATAAAAGCACTTTACAGACACTTCTAGCCAAAGAGTGGCTGATAAGAGTTTGTCCATATCCTGCAGTTATATTGCTTTAAGGAATACAATGCAATACAAAACATAAATTTTTGGACCCTACATCAACATTTGTTACAATTTTTGAAGTTGCGGGTGTAAAGGAATATTCTTTGGTACAAAAGCAAGGACATGTAAAATGTAAAACTACAGAATATGGGACTCACTTGCAGATGAACATCCCTCTGCGTGCTAATGCCAGACATAGATAGAAATGAAGAAAATCTCATGAAGAAATCTCATGAAGCTTAATCAGCACATATAAGTTTTTCATAGTCTGCTGATGGCAAACAGGTTATAAGAGGAGGTATAAAGAATTGGAAAATTAGTATATACTTAATATATACCTGATATATAGAACTGATAAATACAAGCTTGTCCTTCATAGTGGTCTCTAGCTAATATTTAACAAAAACATAACAGATATAGTGTAATTAAGATGCTCTTTCCTGGAAAGTTCTTCCACAGCTCTACGAAAATATCTGTGACCACCTGCCCCCACCCAAAAGCTGCAGGTCTTCAGATTTCCAAAGCTGCAGTTCCATGAGGCAGTGAGTGAACTCTTCAATAGCTATTTGTCAAGGATACCAGGCCCTTTCAGGCTGACATCTGTTGTTAGCTCTCCTCCCAACAAATCTGGTGAGAAAGCATGTAGGAACAGGCAAGAATAGAGGAAAACAAGATATATAGAAAACGACCTACTGAAGGACCTGACACTTAGAGCAAAGCTCACGGTATGTATCCCTCTTCTACTTCCATAAAAAGAGAGGTGATAAAATGAGAGAAAAAAAATAAAAATAAAAAAGTGCCAACTTAGGAAAGAAAAAACACTTTTACCAAAATTTTAACTCCAATTCTTTTCTTGAAAAGAAGAAAAGGCAAAAGAAATAAGTAAATGGGGAACATCTTCAGAACTTTTCCAATTTTCTGTAACTTCTGTATTTAATTCTCATCAGCAACATCCCTTGTGAAGTTATTTACAGTTCCTTGCAAGTTATGAATAACAAGTAAAAATAAAAGACTGCGCTCTGAAATATCTTTCTATTTACATCAGTATCTCTGCAGACAACATTGTTATTCTTTACTTGAGCTATTTCCAATTCAGATTAAAGTGAGAGTATATCTAGTGCTCGCTAGTAATTTAAAAATCCTCCACTCATGTGTGCCAGGTTTTATATATTTTGGAACATATGCCAAAAAGTGGCTGCTTAAGACAGGGTGTTTTATGAGAGGGAATTGTGCAAGAAAGAAAATGAATAAAACAATCACAAAAATATTTTATTCTTCTGATTGAATTTTTATCTCATCTCATTATCATGCATTTGCTTATTTTTTTCTATAGTCCAGTGATACTGAATGCTGATAAGATTATGTTGGTGGAGCTCCAGCCCATCACATAATTTAAGAAACCTGCACACATACATTTAAAATAAATAAATCTGTCTTGAGAGTATTTCAGAACTGGGAAAAGAACTAATTTGAATACTACAAAAAAATGCAGGAAAAAAAAGTGATTGCTGGCAGATGATAAACTATGTAAATGATTCACTGTTCCTCTTGGAAAGCTCCACCTTAATCTGCTGCCATACCTGGGTATTTGTGGGCCATGCTTCTATAGCAATGACCAGCAAAGTCAAAAAAAGCACCTTAAAGACAGTTATTGAAAGTAAATTTACTGTAACAGTGGAACTGAGAACTAGTGCAGGAAAAGGTTTTCTTATCTTTCGGTGACAAAACCTGTTATGCACATAGTTTAGGTTATTGACAGTGTTCTTCTAGAAAGCGAAGTTCACTGCCACTCAAACATCTGAAAAACAAGGAGTGAAGAATTGGAGTACTTCAGATTTACGTCTGAAAAGTTGTAAGATGTATTGCCGGGATAAAACCATAAGCAACTTTAACTCTGCCCCTTCAAGTGGCCACTTGAAAGAGTCACTGTATTCATTACTGCATCTCTGGGTCATGGAAGGACCTGCTGGAGCAGCCTCCCTCGGCTCCATCGAGAAATGATATTCAAGGACCAACGTGAGGACTGTAACTGTGACAGTGAGAATTCATCTAAAAACTCTGGTCACCGTTTTACCTCACTAAAGTTGTCTGTGCCAAATGAAACACATAAATTAATGTAGTTGTATTTTAACATGCATACGCCAAATCCACTGCTTTTATAAATATTATGAAAGTGTAAATAATAAATATTTTTGGACATATTACTGTTCTGGGAAACATGTTAATCTATATAAAAACACAAAATGACAGTACTACAACTGTATATAAGTATCTTTTAAGACATATGACCTCTCATACTGTTGATAGCAGAAATCAACAGTGATATTAACTGTATTGTTTCTGTTGGTGAACAGTAGTAGCCACCACAGTAATCTGTTTTCAAAAACTTATTTTAATGTAAATCACCTCTATAACTGAAGTACAACTATTAAATTTAATACTGTTGAGAATAATTTGTAAGTAAATATAAGGAGACAGTCATTCAAATAAACAAATTTATACCAGAACTTCGCACACAATTGCTCAAAATGGCTGAATAGACATGAAAGGCATGTATTCTTTTATTCAATGAGAAAAGTTTACTTCTTCAGCTGAAACTTTCTCCTGCAATTAAAGCAAATCACTAAGTGTTACGGAAGATACTTCATTTTCCACTTGCTCCATATTTTCTGCATTTAATTTTCACGAGCCCTACAAACCTCCTTTAAAATCATACAGCTTCTGTGTTTGAAAGGATTATAAATTTCATGGGTGAAGAATCCCTAACAAACACGCTGGGACGTGTTATTGTCATGTCACTTCTCCTTATATTGACAAGTCAGTGATGAAAGCCGGATGTACTTTCCCCATTTCTGATCTACTGCAGTTTCTAAATCAGATACATGAAAGAGCTCGATATGAGACATAAGTCAAGGTGTGCTGAGACCTCTGAGAATTCAATGAACAAAGACTTTCTCTGAATCTTAGGTATTAGTATCTGTGAGATATTTCTGCTTTATGCTGAAGGACACACTGTATCATTTGATAGTCATATTACATAGAGCTAAATCCTGAAGCTTTTCTGAATAAAATTTATGATAACTTTGTTTAGAATAATTTGAGGATACTATATAGGTTAGTTGAATTAGGCTTCTCACGAAAATTGAGAGTTGCTCAAAAGACTAGATTCACATCTATTGGAAGATGGGCCAATTTCTACCACAAATAAAAGTACTCCAAAGGTTTCTCTATTTACAGCTGACTACTCCTAGCTCAGGGCTAGTCCAATGAGACTGAGATTGAAGGGATGTTGAAATACAGTCTCTTTTTACTGGTCACAAGTTCCTGAACTGAGAGGTGTAGGAAATCACAACGGCTTTCACCTCAGGACCACTGGGATCAGCAAGGATTAGCAGAGATCCATAACAATGATAAAAAAACTGGGAAACCAGCCTGAACAAAAGATTTAAAAGCTCAGACTGGTTATCTCAACAAGGAACGTTTAAAAGAGACTCAAATAGAGTCTAAGCATCTAAAATATCTGAGACCAAAGAGGACAAAAGCAGAGCTTAACATGCATGCAGGAATACCTATTTGAAAAAATAGAACAATCACAGCTCTTCAGAGACAAAACTGGATTTTATGTTACGCAAAACTGGTTCAAAAAGGCATGAAGTCAGACTGGACGTACACAAGAAAATGTCTATACATAATGTGGAACAATCCTCTTCCTTTTCTACTAGCTGATATTCCTCAGAACATCACACAAGAAGAAAAATGATGGCATTTCTGGAGACTAATACAAGAATGAAGAGCGTGAATGTGATTTTTCAATAGGCACGATACTGGAAAGCATTTTCAAGTCCAATCCATTAAGCTTGTGAGTAATTTAAAAGGACACTTAAAAGAAGCAAACAAGCAATGTCCTTACTTGCAGGGATACTGCCAGAGACAAACATGAGCTCTCAAAGAACTGAGGGACCTGTGCCTGCAATTGCATCGTTCGGCGACGAATTGTCTGCCATGTGTCCCCTTTCCCCTCTCCTCTCTGACACCTGAACCCTACATGGTCATGGGATACATTAAGGATTCCTAATGGGATAAGAGTCAATAATGCTGGAAAATAATATTCACATGGTATATCTTTAACTGGAATTCTTCCTTTCAGAGCAACTCAGAAGAAATGCCACCAAATGATAGCTTCTGCAGCAGGAAGATCTGTATTTCTGGATAACTTTCATTACTAGGGTCTAACCATTTAGAATCATTACAGGTTTCATTTGTCATAAATTTCATTTTTAGTTTGGCAGGAGATAATAACATCCAGTGAGCTGACCCAACCTCAGATAATTACTATCAAAATTGGCCCTGCAGCTTCAATTGGAAAAAGTTTTCTTCTTCACTTCCTGCCTAAAACTACCGTACTGCATGGGTGCATTTCAGCAGTGACTGAAATAACTGCTGAAAAGTGCAAGTCAAAGACTGAAGACTTAATTCATTGCAAAAATCTCGATTTTTTTCTGATAGTGAAATATTCAGTGATTATCCTGTGTTTGCATTTTCACTTGCATTCACGTTGACAATTAATCAGTTGCAATCCTAACATTCAGAATGTAAATTACAGTGCTTAGTTGCAAGTGGACATACGTTCCCTGGTACAGTCTACTTCCACTGATAGGGAGTGGTCATCATCCCAAAGTTAATGAGTATTTTGCCAGTAATTGAAGTTGATACTGAAAAACATAAGTACAGTCAACATGAGGACTTTACTGTATTTCGGTCGAGCTTGGAAAGAGGTTCATATCTAAATAGAATTAAGGCATTTAAGAGATTTAAAATGTATTTCTGGGCTTTACCTCACTGGACTGCCTAAGGCAGGAATTTCAGAAAAAAAAAAAAAAAAGCTTAAAATATTCTCGAGATTGCTGAGTTACTTTAGCACACAAAGCATTCCCCCATGGTCCAAGCAAAAGAAGTGTCATTCAGTAAACAATTTCAAAAGTATTTCCAGTATCTGAGGACAACTAGTAAGGAAATTTCTGAATTCTGCAGGATGTGTAACGTTTCCATTTTCTGTTACCTGAAGGGATTAGACAGGTGGAGAACATTTATCAGATCACAAATCAGATCAACTGCATTTTGCTCCAAAGCCTGGATGATTATTTCCCTAAACCAAAAATCTTTAAAGACACAGAATGATTTCAATATGCAAGAAGGAGGATTAGCATACCACATGCTGTATCACAGCCAGAATATTTGGTGTGTAGGTCAGAAAGAAAACCTATAGAAAAAAAGCTTGCTGACAAGACATTCTCTTATTCAGGCACAAAATGTGAACCCATTATTAAAAATGTGCTTGCCATAGCCCAAAGAATCTTCTGCATGTCATAGTTCTTTCTGAACAGAATACTGTCAAAACTCTACAGAAGAAAAATCGCTGAGTATCACTGAAGTTCCTGATGAAACTGCAGAAATATTTACTCAACAGATTCTGGAGACTGCTAAAAAAAAAGAAAAAGTTGGAAACAAAAGTAATGAGTCAGTCTGAAATGTTAATACAAACTGGATAAATTAAAGAAGGATTGAAAGCATTTTAAGCAACACAAAAAATGGGTGTAAAATAAAATAGTTCTTGGTTGTAACATCCATACAATGCACAGCAGTGCAGAGACAGATTTGGATTCTTTTTCAGAAAATACTGGAAGGCTTGCCACAAAAGTATTCATGTGTATCCTTATTCAAGTAGAGTCAAGATTTTCTGTCATTTCATCTGAAGAGATGCTGCATTACTAAAATTTTCTCTGGAACTCACTGGTGTCTGCTTTGAAGTGAATATTAAAACTGTCTGCAGATAGTTTGCAATTGCTGTTGAATTTCAATTGTTTTCCTATCTAGGCATCCAGAGTCCACAAGTACTAAGAAGACTACTTGAAAATCCAGTACAGAAAAGCAGATTTGCATAGTTCATCCTGAGTGTTATCCCATAATGATTTTTCCATGATACTATAAAGCTTGTAGAGGGTGATCAAAACATCACATAATGTTTTTAGTTGTGCCAGAGCTTTTGAGTAAGCTAACTTCTGAAAGAAATTAGAATGAGAGATACTCATTAAAGAAGGCTAAAGAGCTGTCAAAGAAATTGGAAGGGACCCATAATATTATTTCCATCTGTCTAAATATTTTCCTTATACAGCTGTGTATCATTTGTCATCATAGCACCAGTACACAAATGACCTTCAAGATCCAAACTGCTTGCCTCTCAGAAGAAATCCAGCTTCAGAGAGGCTACACTATATCTTCTACCATGTTAACAGAAATAACTTTTGTTGATGAGTCCCTCCTACTTCAGTGTCTTTATGACTCTAATATTGCCAGGAAACTCATGGACAGAAGGGGGTGCAAATTTTTAATTTTAAATCCAAAATGAAGATCAGACAGGAACTTACAGTGTGCTCGGCAGAATATAACAACGTAGCTGTAAGATGTTATCCACTGAGGAATTTGTTTCTGCATAATAAAAAATCACGACTGGAAAAATCTAAGCATGGAAAAAAAGGCTCACACTGAAGAGAAAAGTTTTTAACAAGCTCTGAAAATTTCAAAGAAAGACAGAGAACTGCCTTTTTTCTTATAAATATTATGGTTACATTCCTCACTTGAAAATGAATAGCATTTCACTGCATTCCTCCCAGAACTGGAAAAACTACCAGGAAACCAGAGTGACTTTCAAAGCATAGTCAGTGCAAGCTCCATCAACTGCCTCTCCCCTTTACATCAAAGCTTGCAGGTTGTACAAAAGCCATTTTTGCTGTGCTGTGAATTTAACTTTCAGTGTGTGATGTCTTGTGTATATTGATAATCCATATTTTCTTCTCTTTGTTGTTTTATAGAAATAAAGTATACAGTACTTTTAAAATCCTTTTCCATAGCAATTCCAGCAAAGGATCTTCATAGTCCTATAAGATGGTTCTTCTCCTTTCAGATAGCAGGACAGAACTGATGAGGTGCATGAGGAGATATCAACACCCAAAGAAAGTTGTTAACAATTTTTGGCAGTAGTATACATTAAATAGGTTCTATCTTGAATGAAGTAAGGGCCAAGAAAGCTGAATTGTACTGCTGATAAGTAAGTCTATCCCTCAATACAGACTCGTTTTTTGGCTCTCAAGAAGATAAAGAACTGTTCCCTGGGACTTTTTTGGCAAGCTATACTGGAATGGTATTTTGGCAAGGATACAAGATATACTTGAATGCTCACTTCACTCCTAACATATCTGGAGATGCGCAGTATCCATCTCCCAAAGAAATCTTTGTTTATTACTATCAAAATATATTTGGCAAAAGTTCTCACTTTAAAGGTAAGGAGGGCTAGAACATATTTGGGACTAGGAATGAATGAGTTCAGACACAGCATTTTCTTCTCAATTTTAAGCACTTCATTTATAAAGGCAAACTCATCAACTGTAATTCTTTCCAAGTTTCTTGCTCTGCCATTGAGACAGGCAGAATGAAGATGAGAAATAGGAATTGGTTTCTTGCTCCAGTCAGGACTCAAAAACAAAAATGAAGTTCATCCAGAATATTTCTATGCTACAACTCATGAGGTGGATATTAAAAATAAAATAAAATCTTCAATAACAGAGGCTTAACCTTCCAGTCATTCTAGAAATGAAAGTTCATTGCCAAGCTCTGACAACTGCTGAGAATACTAAGCATGGCCATCTTTTGAGTGGATCTTGTGAAGAAACAATGTACATCATTTCAATTGAAACAGTCTGGTGGAATCTAAAGGACAACATTAAAGTTTCAGCTTGTGTTTTTAACAAATTTGAAATAATTTTTTTCAGCTATAATTTTAGTCTATTTATCTAAGCCAAAGAATAACACATTTATAACCTTAGATCTACTTTTGGATTTATCCTCCTTGGTTTCTTCTGTCTTGAAATTTTGCTGATACTGGCACTACCCAGTGCAATACATTTCATACACGTAAGAAGGCAAGGGACCTACCTTCAAGCGCTAGTGCTGCTGGCTAGGAAGAAAGGGGAACAAAGACGGAGGAAGTAACCAAATAAACACAGTGGGAAAAAGCAGCAGAATTTACCTCCTAGATTCTTAGCGCTCTATGCACTCCAATGCACCTATTTACAGGGCTCTTATTGGAATCAGTCTGTTTGTCTAGAAAAACTTGCTTCATTGACAATATATTTAGTGTAAAATGTTTATAATTGGCAGTCTCTATAATTTTAAAATGTCTACAGCTTCGCTTCCATCTTAAAATGTGACACCAACAAGGAAAGGTATGAGGGTATTTCTCTCCCGATTGCTAGCAAAAAAAATAAATAACTCCATTTGAAAGTGACACAAGGGAAGTACAAGACAAATTTCTGTATCAGGCCAGAGACAGACCAATCCCGTCTCACTGGCGTTGCTTTGGGTTGCTCTGGCTCCTGGAGCAGCACTCATTCCATGAATCAAAACAATGGACTTCACTGTGCTTTACCACTTCTGTAACAATGTCCTTTTAAAGAAAGATTGGTCGAATCTGTCCATTTGTTGGAACTAGAATCAGCACCATTATTTCATTTTCTCAATTTTTGTCAATATCCTTCCTTGAAAATACAGATATTTTTTTAAGGTGCTTTTGCAGAAAGCATCTTACAGAGTCTGTAAAGAATTTAAAACTCTCGCATTGTTTTAAAATACACCTTTGATGCTTCAGTTATGTTTAAAAGGCTATTTAATTAGAACTATTTCAGGAAAACCTGATCAAAATGAAATATAAAAGATAAGAGCTTTTGCATTTTATGAAGAAAACATCCAGGTAAGATGAAGAAAAGTGCTTTTGTCTGTACATTTGATAATAAAATAACCTTTCCTTTTTTCATTAGTAAACCATGGCAGTGTACTTTTTCTTAACACTTTTTAACCTTGAATTTTTTATGAAAAGAATTTCATAAATGTCATGGACAGATAGGACCAGCTGACAGCAGCTATAATGAGAGACTGGTGCTACTATAGAAGCTCTTGCATGTAGCCTCGCTAGCGTATCTTGAGTGTGACCTATGGCACCTCTGCTACACAGTTCTGTGTCTCCAAAATACAAGACAACAAAAGAAAGTGTTATTTTCAATTTAAAATCTCTCTCCACAGTACTGACCACTACAAATACAAAAAGGGTGGTTGGTGACCTACGGATGTGCTGCAAAGCTAATCTGTCACCAGCAGAGATGAACAAAGCAATCAGTGGACCACAGCAAAAAATTATATCCTATGCTTTGTGCACTGCTGCAGACACAATAACAGCTGTCCTTAATAGAATAAGACTGCTGGGAGAGATCGCCATTTGTTTCTTGATGTTAGTGTCTCCTTCAACAAAAATAAACAGTAATAACAGAGGCAGAAGCTTTGTTGCTGAAAAGTGCACAGGCTCTCAAGGGGATTTGGGAATTAAGATGTCTTTAGGAGGTCTTCCTAAAACATAGTGGCTCTTGAAAAGTCAACAGTTTTTCAATATATGAGATCTCAAAAGAGAAGGAGAGAAATTCTTTCTGGATATCCTGTAAAAGTCCCTTACACAAATAAGAACACTTACACCCAGTATTGAGAAGCAGTTGTCCTTGTGGGTTTTTAAAACACATTAGTTTGACTATTGTCATGATGCATCAACAGTGTATAAGTGAAATAGTCAACTAGTCAGTAACCAATATTACAATAGAAGAAGTAAATAATGCAGATAAAGAAGGAATATGAAGTAGTACATTTTCATTTGAAATTTTAGAAAGCTGTGGGACTAAATGTTTTAGGACTTTGTTTTTAGAGAATATATTAAATTTGTACCATCTCTGAAAAACAACCTAAGAATTACTAATAAACAAAAAATAAGAATTATCAAGCAGGATAAGAAATACTCAGACATACATTCAAGGCCTGTGGTGTGAACAGTGGAGGAGCTTACCGATAGCGCTGGGTCTCCCTCTTGCAGCACAGAATAGCTCTCTTGTTCAGAGACGGCAGTAAAAACACTTTCACAAGATTGCCAGTCTGGAAGAGTGCTCTCCCTAAGGAAAAATGACATACAGATTCACGTACCACACCTGATTCACTTCTGATAAATTAGACTTTAGCCTGAAAAGCAAAAAAGCCAAATGCATAGACCTGTAGGTTGGCACACAAATGCCCAAAGAAAGCTTCATCTTCTGGAAAATGCCTCCCTGATGTCCAAAGGAGAGCAAAACACACTCTCAATGTATAATAATAGCAGTGAGGACATGAAAGTGGTTTTGTTTTTTCATTGACTTTTAATCAAGACAGCAACTTGAATTAAAACTATACTAAAATTATTACTTTTTCTATCATGTCTAATATACACAACGTGATCTCAGTATTAACGATTTCTCTTTAGTGTCAACAGAGTATTCTTCACAAAATGACTGGTAAACATGTTCAAAAAGGGTCCAGCATGATGCAAATGTATTTGATGTGGGCATCTGTGTTACTTTGCCATCACTGGAAAACTAACAGTATTACAGCTCCCAACTGTTTGATCACTCTACCGGATACCATGAAGTGTAATTGATAAATGTCAGATCTGCTTTGTACATGAAGAGTTTTTACTGTGAAACATTGCTCTTTGAGCTCAGGACAAGAGTTAATTAAAAAGTTGGTACCAAAGATAACATCCTCAGCAGGCAACTTCTATTGATCTCTTCAGCAGCATAAAAGAGAAAGAGTCTGATATGAGATTATAAAAAGTTCACAGAGAACAAGGCTGATCGCCGCAACTTTTCCTCATCTTACATGCTCAAGACTGGATACTACAATTTTTAGAAGTATAAAGAGTAGCAAATCATCAAGAAACAATACCGAGCCAACACTGCTGTTTCTCTATGTTCTACTATCCCTTTTCAAATTCTACCTAAAAATCCCAATTTCTTTATTATGTTTATCTTCCACTTTCCTCCTATTGGAATTTCACTGCACTATGAAGCCAATTACTTCTTCCCACAGTTAATACTCCAAGTCCTGATACATCAGTGCATACCTTGGCTTTTCTTTACCTCTTTATCCCACTCTACTGTTTAGTATGGATCTGAAAATATAAGTAGACGTAACAGCAAATTCTTGTACACTGTGCTATTTTATTTTCAGGAGGAATTTCTTGCCATTCTTTGGCTCCTGCATATGTTTTGTAAAATTCAGAGTCTATGGGTTGCTCACCCAACACCTATGTCATTTGATTTGGAAACATCTTAGAGATTTGAGAAAGCAAAAAACTTCTCTTTTTGCACTTTTTAAAAACAAAAATTAGATGTTGGTGTCACTGCTTCTGTAATTAAAAGTTTGAAAGTTGCAAAACTACTCCAGTGGAGCTTTCAAAAGAACCGATCTTATGATTAAAATTGATCTCTCCATTTTTAAATTGTTTTTAAAATCTTGCATGTTGTTCTGAGGGAGAAAGTTAGTCTTGTCTTGCAGTCTCTTGCTGAAGTCACTGTTTTTTCATTATACTTTGGAATTACCAGGGCTACTGGCTAGTACTTCACATGCATCCTCATCATGTGCTGCCAGTTTTAGTCCTCCTTTCCCTCGGTTCAGACAAAGGCTCTGTTCACTCCTGTTGAAACATACGGTCTGCTCCCACTGAACAACCTAAGGTTCAAAGATAATGCCATGTACCATTTTTGGAAATACCTTTAATCACACACTGTCAGCTTATTCCATGCCCTCAGACTCTTTACTAAAGCTCAATTTGAAAGCAGTCTTAGACGTCAGCTTTCAGATATTTTCTAATTTCATTTTATTATTATTATCTAGTTATAAACCACACATGCTAAGTGGATGTAAGGAACACAGTTATTAGGTCTTTCAATTAAGACTGGCAAAGAAAGTGCTAGAGAAGGTCATTTGCTCTATGTGTTTGAATTTCCAGAGAGTTATAATCAATGCTTTTACTTTCTGCGCCAAGTGAGTAACAGTTGACATTACCTGAATGAGATAGATCAGGATTTAAAATAAATCCTTCTTCATGGAGAGGAAATAGTGCGTTCTGTTACTGTTCTATTATTCTCTTCTGTTTTAAAGACATGTCATTGGTATCATTTTCAAAATAAGACGAGACCTTCCATTTGTGAGACCTTGTTTTCTGTACTGGCCCTTCTTGGTGCTCTAGTCTTTTCTCTAGTAAAAAAAAAAAAAAGCTGCTAAAAGCCTATCTTTTTATAGCATATTGTAATTATTTTACATGGCAGGATCTTGGAGCAGCACCATCACAGCTTAGTACTTATATTAATCTAAATTAAATTAGCTATTGAGCCTTCCAGCTGGAAATCCCTTATTATCACTGACTTCCTGTTGGAATTATGGCGTAATTCAGAACAAAAACCAACCCAGAGCCAAAAGCATTAAGCTTGTTGGGTATATGAAGGCCACGTCAGAATGGGTAAGAAGTGATCAGCCATGAACCATGTGGCTAGAGGATAAAACACAGCCAAATCGATTATTCTTACAAACTTAGTCATTGCATATTCATGGAATCAGGGGACAAGGCATCAGCACTTTTTAGGATAAAGCCTGTTACGCAGTCTGACTTAACTCTTTTCCATTGGTTATTACAAACTGAATAAAAAAATCAAAGATACTAACCATCATATACACAAGGAAAAGGAAACGGCCTGATTGCTGCATCAAAAATAAGTAGACAATAATAAGTAGAACATTCAAAATACTGAGGGGTCTCTTACAGTTTTTCAGACAGGGTAGAGAGTATCTTGCAAGGCACATGAAGAGACAAGCTGGCACAGCAGATAGAAAGCTTGCTTGGATTGCAGCAGAGGATTACAGAAACTTTGTTGGTGGCAGTGTTTGGTCTAGTTATGGCCCGAAAAACCTGTCCACCTTTTTCTAGATAGCATGCAAGTCTATTTTTCAAATAGGAAAATTCTATCAGAATTGTCTCATAGTTTTCTGTTATCTCTTGTTATTACTAAAAATTATGGTTAAGTGATTTCCAAGGATTTTCAGACTGACTGGGGTCATATATCAATGCAGTAACCTTTGTTACATGTTCTACATCCTCTCAGGCAACAGATTTTTTCTTAGTGCTGAATCTCTTGGAAGAATTTCCACAAAATGCAGTCTTTATGGAGTGTGTTAGGATTTTTCTAGTCCCCCTGTCAAGGCTCTCAATTAGTGACCGTAAATAATTCCATTTTTATTATCTTCCTTGTGCATTTTTGAATTCCCTAAGGCTCTGTTTTGAGTTCTAAGCTTTTGTGTATTTACATGCATCCCAGGGGTGTTATTTTCCAACAACCTTGCTTCAATTTTCATTGTTATGCATATGATGTAAAAAAAAAAAAATCGGCATTTTCTCTGATCACTCAAAAAGCTATCTGTGCTCACACTTCTACTTTAAAGCTCTGCCATCCAGCACATCTTTCTTTTTCCCCTTAAACTCTGATAAGAGTAAAACATTTTCTACCAGATTTCTTCAGCTCATAAAGTCTGTTTCCTTCTCTCCTATTTATATTTTTTATGATTTAGTATCAACTTAATGAGCACCTCTGCCTGTGAATGCTGGATTTTCTGGTTTCAGTTCACCTTTTAAGGGATCAGATAAAATCTAACGCCATCACACCATCTCAGCGACATCTTTAAATAATTGACACATATTTGAAAATGCTGTTGCTCTCACGCATTTGCAAAATATAAAGTTAAAGCGATTACTTTTACTCTCAGGTCTTGGTAGCAGAACAGATCCATGGATTACAATAGATCAACTGCGCATATTAGGCATACTGAAATCCATTGATATGACTTCAGCACATGCTATCAAAAATTCCATCAGCTCATGCCTTTGCTTTAAGTACTATTTGCCTAGATACATGAAGAGGTCATGGAAATAGGTTTCGATTTGTCACAGAAATCCTAGTTAATATTTTACCCCCCCACAAAGGTAAAATCCATCTTTGCCTACCTGAGATAATGTAAAATCATCAGAAATGGTAAACATGTTACCACTAGTAATATGCATAGTTTAATTGTTCATCTATCCACAAAATCAAATATATTTACATAGATTCTATGTCAAAACCTGGCCCGAAAAATACATATGGTACTTTTCTGAAACAAAGGATGTACAAATACAAATGCTAGATCCAGCATTATGAAAAAAGAAAAATCCAATCAAACAAAAAAATTTGCATGGTTTTACTGACTTCAGATTCTAACACAAACTGAGAAACCAAGTATTAATATTTACTTGTGTGATATGCAGCTCCGTTCTTAAGGAGGATACCACGAAAACACAAAAGCAGGTACAAGAATATTGAAGCTGAAGATGATTATTTAACCTTAGTGGCTAGCTGAGGCAGCAAATATATTGATTGCTAGTATCACAGTGAATATAATATCCAACATTGGAAAAATATTTGAATTCTGGAAGTAACTCATTTTTGTTTAATTGCTTTTCATATTTCCACATAAGGTAATTTTTTTCCAATGAAATCTGTGAGATTAAGAAAAGTAGAAAAGGACTGGCACTTCTAAAACTCTCTCTATAAAAGTGACATCCTCTTAACTACGTGGATCTTATTGCATTTTATTCCTGTTAGATTTGCAAAGCCAATATACCAATGGGAAAAATTCGCTGGATTCCAAGTAAGACATTTACAGAACTGTTAATTACACTCTATAAAAGAGTGTACCAACACTTTTATTATTTATGAATTGTGAGCCAGATACAACCTATTTGACTTCAGGTTTGCAAGACTGCCAATTAGAAACAATTTTTTTTTTCTTTTCAGATAACAAAACATGACCTGAAAATTACTAAGCTACCATAAATACGGAAAAATGGCACAGTTTTTCAGAGTGATTCCTTCATAGTATCATTTAAGTTTATTTCTTTACTTAGGAAACAAGCTGAGCACAACGTCTATAAACCAGTACTCCTTGAACAAGAGCATACTTCAGCCTATGACCTCTCAGTTGTGAAATTCTGACCCGAGACGAGAATGTCATTCCAGCACTTACTGAGATTAAAATGTAAAGTTAGCTATCCTAACTCTATACAGATATGAAAACAAGATATTTTAACTCACAAATCTAACTGTTTAGATAACCACTTTGCCAGCAAAAAGACCACAAGCTCACACAAGCAGGCAAGACTATCAGAGGTGTAAAACAGAGCAACTCCCACACATGCTGTGTAGTTATATGCAGATTTTTCACCTGCTGAAACTTCTATTCAGCTTATAAAATGATCTACATGGATTAAAAGATTAAAAAAAAAAAAGTTGTGTTTTAAAACCTTCACTTTTGGATGCAGACATATTTACTACTGCTAAGTCTTGGATATATTTTCCCTTTGTTATACAGGAATTTTAATAATTGCCATTCAGAGAACGACAGGGAAAACAAAGCACTTTCCCCATTTCCTCAATCTGTTGCACAATATTTTCAGCAGTCTACCACTCCTGATGTACTAATGATGAAAGAGAAAGCTAAACACATTAAAAAAGTAGGGGTGCCTATTCTGAGCTGTGCAAGGATTTGAGAAGAACACAAATGAATGATACATAAATGCATCTGTTACGGAAAATCCATTTCATAGAATAAAATTCTGTACCAGAAACTATTATGAGGAGTATTCAGAGATGCAATAACATTTTAAAAACACCAGGATACAACATAAAGTATTTCAAAGAAATTTAATCCAGCCATAATACATAACTGGATAAGAAAAGCTAACTGTGCATATATAATCAATAATGTGGTGTGTGCCAGTTTAATAGGATATATAAAAGCTTTATATTCCCTTCCAAAGTCTCACTTTAAACAAAATCAGCCACTTTTCTGCTAGGCTTCCCGGAGTGATCATTAAATGTTTTAAACTTAGAAAGATGCCATATTTTACATATTGTAAAATAATTACTGAATTACTGTATTTTTCAGAACTGTCCCACACACACAATTTGATTAAGCATTATTATAAAATGTATTTTGCAATTAAACTTACTGCAACAAAGAAATAATTTGTAAAGGATGAAAAAAAATTGACAAAAATTTTTCTTTTGCCCCTAAATTGAATTTATTACATAGTTCTAGTTATCATCTGGGAAAGCCTCAAAACTGCCCAACTCTTGCTATGTATAAATTACTACATGGCAAAGTTAAGTATTTAAAATATTGTCTTACTGAACCTCTGCCCCAAAGAGGCACAGCTACAGGAGTAAAAGTAAAGAGGAAAGACTGCTAAGTTCCTCTGGAGCCTGGCAGTGCTACAGCCCAAGCTATTACATATTGAGATGAAAAACTCCATTAGCACATTGTCAAACTCCATCCCTACAGGTCCAAGGTGCAGCTTAAGCACTTTGAAGTCCATGAGTTTCACAACCCCATTCCTAAGAGGAATAGCGGCTAACAACTTCCTTCTCTTGAGGACTCTGTGGTTTTGGTGGTAAGGACAGTTAAGCATGGGAACAGACAGGATCTAGAATCCCTGGGATCTCCACTTCAGATCTGAGAACTGACAGGCAATCATCGAAGCTGTTAATTGTCAGAACACCCCAACAGCTTGGTCAAGGCCAACTAGGATAAAATGTCTGGGCATGGTTTAGGGGATCGCAAAGGCTAAGAATCATTCACAGTTGGCAATACCGGTCAGGCAATCCTGTTTCAAGAGGAAGAGAGTTTAGCCATCTGGATGTAAGCCATGCAGTACCATTTCATCTCAAAGCCAGACAACAGAGCCTGTCCTATTTTACATATTAATACAAATGCAGTTTCTAGAGTGCTTCATAGCCATGCTGTTCACTAAGATACATCCAAAAACCAATATTAAAAAAAAAACTATTACATGAATTTTGAAAAGAAATTATTCAATTGCAGAAAGGAGCAGAAATTGTTAAAGACAATTAGGCAGAACAAGTAGTAAGAGTAACTTCTTTCGCCTTTAGGTCACCAATTTAAACTTGATTCAGCTCAGTGGTGACTGGAACTCAATACCTTCTGAAAGCTTTGCACGATAAATCACACATCTCTCTCAATAACTCCTCATGGAGAAACGTCAGCATCCCTAGACTTGTATTCTCTGGTGTTATTAATGTTAGTGTAATCAGGACAGTGGCCAAAGATTTAGTTGTATACTGAGGACTAAACCCCTGTTTCCACCTGCAGTTAAACCCCAACATCTTTTCATTACAAAATAACCTGGGGTCATCTCTAATGAGGTGAGGTCAGCTTACCTTACATACAGTAACAGTTTATGCATACTGAGACGAAATTCTCACATTTTATTTTGAAACTGAACTACTGCGATTATTTAGTGCTAGTGTCTCCAGGTTCAAGGATACATGACCATCTTGGACTAAGTCTATGAAAAGTTAATAGCATTGCTATTTTTCTACTACTATTTGTTTTCACCAAATTCACTTTAAAATTAGCCAATTAAGGAGCCAATTAGGAATGTAGTATGGTGAACATTAGTAAATAACAGTGGTAGTGAAGACTTCAAGAACTGGAAGACAGCTTAGAAGGGATAAAATGAAGGATAAAGTATCAGGAAAAATAGTGAGATTTCAAATCCTGAATAGGGAGAACAGTCTGGCTATTTGAATAGTTGAAAACCAGTTAGCACAATTTCAAGACTGTAAAAAAGAGAACAGCAATAACTTAAAATAGTAAATGGTTCAGCCAAGAAGGAAGATCTGAACAGAGAAAGGGTCAAGGGAAATACAATGCAAACTTGTTTTGGTTTGAAAGGAGTTAATACTATGAAGTAGAATTTATTTATAAAAATACCCTGATTTCTCCTTAGCTTCTTCCTTCCTCCCTCTATAGCTCAACCAAAAGTTCCTGTTGTTTCTGTTTGTTCAGAACCAAAGTAAATTACACAATTTCCTTCTGTATATGTTGAGGTTTTATAGATATATGAGTAAATAGTCTGTTAAATGGAAAAAGTAACAGAAGATGAAATCTACCTCTAGCACTGATTGTACCATGCAAGCCTAATACTGTTATAAATGAAATAACAGGAACAGCAGATCACAGATACTTTAACATGAAGTGCTTAGAATCTGGATTTTTTTTCTCTTCTTGATCTGTAACTTTTTCTGTTAATTATGCCTGCAGTTACGGACAAATTATGCCACCAAACCCAATAATGAAAAAACCTGCTACTAGTCAGAAGGTTAGTTTAAAACAGAGAAGCCCAAATAAAGAAAATTCAAGATTTATGCTTCCCTTTGAGGTGGAGTCTGTGAGCTACACAGTATCACTTTTCCTTCTAAGGTCATAAGTGACTGGCTGAAAAAAGGGAAGCTGGAACTAAATCTCCTTGCTTTTCTTCAGTTGGGCCAGATTTTCATTCATTGCAGAGTAACTCAGAGTGATCCATAAGCATATTTCCTGATGTTATGAACAGCAACACAGCAGTGATGAGTTCTCGCTCAGTTTATTCTGAGTTGCACGCTTTAAAGGCTTGCAGAGGAATAAGCTGTGTCTAGCTGAATGTCCTGGGACAGTTTGTCCTCCTGAGAATTCTATGCTGACGAACAAAGTACACTAGGCTTCAGCAGAGCATGAGGATAAGAAAGTACCAAGAACAACAGCATAAGTGATGCTGTAGAAAAAGCAACCTCAGGCAAAAGTCCTGCAGCGAGAAATAGCTACCAGGAGTCCAAGGTACTGTCCCTAAACTAGTATAGAAAAATGCAAAATTTGCCATTAAATCAGAGCTAGAAATATTGCTTTCATTAATGGCTTTTCCCTGAAAGGGAGTTGCACAATCTGTACCCTTTCTTTGGGACAAGAATTAATCCTTTGTGAGTGTACTCAGTAGGAAGCACACTAGAGTGTAAATTCCTGAGAACCCTGGCAAGTTAACCTCCTGCGATGGCAGGGGCTGAGGGGCTGACTGAGGGGCTGAACTTCTCAAGAGGACTGTGAAAGACTGGAATCCCACTCAGCTATCTCTCCACAAACTATTTAACAAGAACACAAGATACCACCTTGGAATAAAGATTAGCGGTACATGTAATTTCCATGTAAGGGGAACCAAAGGTGGGAGGGGAACAGAAGCTGGGCAATTGCGTGGCAATGCAGTTTACACAGGAGCCACAGGCGACAAATAAAGGCTGTGATCAAAGCCTAATTCTGTTTCCATATCACACAAAGTAAGGGTTGCTGGAGTAAAGTCTAAGAACAACAGTTCCTGTATGACTACCTGGCAGGGAAGCTTCTCCTCTTCTTTCAGCCATAGTACTCGTCAATATGCTGTATTCAAGACAGAATCCTGCTCCGTTACCTTTTCTTGAAATCAGACTCAATACAGACTTTTAGAAGTGAATGTTACATTCTTCTCCAGGAGGTTATTTTCTTTCATGTATAATCTCTCTTAATTAATCATATATAATATCCTAATCTTAATATCCAGTTATTTAAAAAAAAAGGGCAACAAATCAGTAACATGCTATAAAATAGTGCTGCAAGCTGCCAAGGTCTCTAAATACTCTTCATATTGCTTGTGCATTATAAAAAACAAGATATGTCTATGGTAAACAAGAAGATGATGTCATAAAAAGGTTTTTCTTTATGTATTTTGATCTATTAAACATCCTAAGTACAGAGTTAGTCAGAAGCATGGCAAGAGCAGTAAAGAGGGTATTTCATTTTTCCTTTCAAGATCACAAACAGAGACAACGTTCCATTATCAACATACTGCTTAGTCTACATTACCAAAAATACATGAGAACCATCAAATATTTCTTTTCTGCAAGAATATCTGTATTTTCTTTACAGACAAATCCCTCCTGTATCTCATGTCGTGCTCTCCAGCAGATTACAGTTCATCGTCGACAAAGAGGAAGACATATCTTGTTCTTCTCAAAATCAAGTAGTACAAATCTTTACACACTTTATTGTGTCCAAATAAAGCCTAAAATTTTATTCCTTCTAATATAATAAAGTGTTTTACTTTCATCCACTCCATTAAAGGTTTTGGGTTTGTAATACCAGTTTCAGATTCTCACTGGAACAATGTGAACGATTCTTTATAATAGAGAATGAAAACTGGTCTAGTGTCAGATGGAACTACCAGGGTGCTGGATATGATCTCCTGTAGAAGATCAAACACAGATAAAGCTGAAACAAAGACTCAGTGTGGTCACTGGTAATTCTGCAAACTTTGCAATACGCAGTTTTCTTCTTCAAAAAAGACTCCCTTAAGAGTCTAAAGCTCTGGTAAAGACTTCAGATCTGGGCAACCAATATAATCTCCAGGGAGATCGGTCAAACTATAGAAAGCAAAAGGTCTGATGTATTATTTATGAGCTACAGCAAGCACAAGGAAGAGCACTAAATTCCTGTCACCTGCAAATGGACTAGATGAATGTCCTAAATAATCTGACTAACAAGGAAGGACACAGAATAAGATTTATCATTTCCATGGATGAATTAAATACTTACGAACTGAGACTGTAATGTTACTAAGCAGATTAAGGCAAAAATGGAGCCAGGCACAAAATAAGCTTCTTCACAGCCCCTTGCTACTACACAGGCTCCTGACCTACTCACACCTACTCTTCCAGACCAGCATTCCTTTGCAGCCAACTGCTGCTTGAATGGAGCCATGCAAAACATTGTGGCAATTCTGCAAATTAAACCAAACTTCCATGAGACTAAACTAATTTTCAGTTGTGTCCCTGTTTAGAGCAAAGATTTGATAATAGGTTTTCAGAAATAAGCTAAAACACAACCCACCCATTTAGAGCCTGTGCTCAAACAAAACAGAATAAAATAAAATAAAATAAAAAACCACCAACAAACCAAACCCCAAACCCAGCATAATGAAGAGCAGAAAAAGCTATGTTATGCCCTGAAGTTCTGAAATCAGAGATTGCATTTAGAGTAAATTTTATGGGCTATTCTTGATATCGCTCACCTCATTTGTGAGGCTTAATTAGTACCATATTATACAGTTGAATTGTATCCACTATCCATTCAAGCAGAGAGCAGCAAGCTATGCCTTAGATGAACCTAAAAACAAAAATTACACTAACATAGCTCAATCTGCATCCTCTCATTTTCGTTTTTCCAGTACAGCCACAAAAGTGGGACTTGCAATTCCAAATATCCTTATAAGCAAACTACACTTACTCAGAGACTTGCATAGAATTAGACAAAAAGCCAATCAAGCTTAAGGACTAATAGCTCTAATATATAACTGGATTAAAAATAACTTGCAGTGAACTGCTAACATACTTCTTTCTTTACTTATTAACAAGAAGGAACTGTATTCAAGGGGTCACCCACTGGAAGGCAACCATATACACGTGCCTGCAGGTACCCGTCTGTGTTGGTGAACCTGGTAATTAAGTGCACTATGAGTACCTATACGTTTCTGACTTAGGTATCTGCAAATCAAAAGGGCCTATTCTGCACATACAGATGCTCCCCTTGTCCTGGCTTCCACAAAGACGCTGGCTCGCAGTGGGGAGACATGTTATTACTGTCAAATCACATCACTACAGGACTATGATAAAATTACTTATTTCTACATACACAGGTATTTCTTGGTTTGTGCTCTCCTACACTTTGTATTTCTCACATCCACTTTCTTTTGCTTCCCTCACGTCTTCCACCACATTTTTCTTTAGTGATGTTTCCCATACATCAGCTAGGGCTTTCCAGGCAGAAGCCTATACTTAGTAAGGTTGGTTTCTAAGTCTACCCACTTAAAATAAAATAAAATATAAAAAATTAATGGTGAAATCCTGATTCCACAGAATCAATGTCAAAATCCTTATCCTTCAAATAGTTCTTCATCCAAGGTCTTTTCATACTTTTTCATACTTTTTCATTAATTAATGCAATGTCTCGTTGCAGTATTTAATCTCAGAAATGCCCTTTCTTTCAACTGATAATGTACAAAACTTGAAAGTTATTATAGAAAAAAATGTTTCTTTTTGGCATATACGATATCTTTTATATTGCACTAAGGTAACAGTGATATCATGTTAAGGGTTATACTACAGTGACCAGCATGGTATGATTCTAGCTGCAATTGCAAAAATATTTTTACCGTTTTTTATTCATCTTAAAATATGATACCTTTGAACAGCTTACAAACTTCTAACATGATATCATATCGTAGTATATAAAACTCCAACTCTCATCATTATTCTTTTTCTTATTAAATTAAACTTTTGGATTAACCATAACATGGAAAAAAGTCCTATGAATGTTCAGTATTCTAAATACCAGTTGAATGTTACTCTTCAGGTAATGAATGTTCAGGTAAAATTCTCTTTGTACAGAAAAAAGGCAAATTTTAAAAAAGCATGTTTAAAACAAAGTTCCTATAAAATTTAAGTGAGTCTTCACTCAAAAGATTAATCATCAGGTTTTCTGCTGGGATTACACACCTTTCATTCCAATCTTGTAAATTATTTTTACTATAATTACTATTCATATACAGTTTTTCATAGCACATAACTTTTTTCCCCCATCAGAACAGAATTTAATAGCAGTTTATATTAACTTGTTTATCATAGTGTTCATTAAAGATTTAAATGAGCACTCTAAATTACAAATCTAATATACAGAAAGCTTAGAAACAATTATAACCCTCACCAAAAAATTACCAGTTACTAAGGCTCTTTACATAAAGCAATTATTTAAAAATGTAAAGTACCCATCAATAACATTCTGCCTATGTCAGGTCTTAACAAAAAGCTAACTTATAGTGATACATTTTTTAAAAAAAGTCACTTAGACACTTCTCTGATAATTTGAATTCTTTTTCAATTCAGCCATGCTTCAGTATTTTTACTGAAGTATTCATTCACGTCCCTCACTGTGAAAATAGATTCTCAGAGCTGTAGAACATTTTCTATAATCAGCTTCTCATTTTCAGCAGGAAAGATACTTAAACCTAGTCCTAGTAAACCTAGTCCAAAAGTGGTATTTGCAACCCTCAAACCAGAAAGGGAATATGCACCATAAGGAATTTACAGGTGAAACATCAGGGCATCCAAAACTGAAATATTTTCCCCTTGAATACTATACTGCAGAGGCTCCTTTATAACTTTAGCACTTAGTTTCATAATTTCCTAAAGATGGGGTTTTTTGTGTGTTTTATACTATAAGAAATACTATTACACTGAAGTGTCTGAAATACATTATTAAAGTATGCTTCCTGTGTCCTTCACATGGCTTAATGCTACTGGCTAAGCTGCTGTATCCTACACAGACTTAAGCATACTACAATAATGATGTTAATCAACATGGTCTAATAAAAATGCTTATATATAAACTGTTCATACAATACGTGACAGGAACACCACATTAATTGTGGGAATATTCTGTATTCCTAACAAGAGGAGCAGACTTTTGCTATGTCTGGAGAACAGATACAAAAATAAAAATAATTGCAAGTAGGATGCTGGGGTGGGGGGGAAGTCTACATCATTCATTTAACTTCTTTCATTAATGGGTCTGCTTCTTTATTTTCTTAGGGCTGTGTCCTGAACTTTACTTAAAAAAACCTATGGCCTACGCCCTGTCATTGATTTGTAAGTAGAACTCTTCAGTGAAAGCAAAGAAGAACTTTGTTTATAAATGCTTGGTGCAGTATCTTTGAAAATGTAGGAAAAGCTTCTGAATTTTTTAAAAACAGTCCTTATCCAGACAGGGTTCGCTTCTGCAGTAGTAAATGCACCCAGAATATGAAAGGACACTGTAGAGTTCTTTAAAACTTCTTCTCACATATTTCTGATACCTCCAGTAAAACAGATTTTTTGAGTGCTTTGATTAAGACTACTTCTTATCAATTTCACACAAAGCTGCACATGGATGAGCTACTCTTCTAGCCAAAGGGCTGGGGAAACTCACAGTCAAACCAGATGTTCACATTTCTTTTTGCTTCCAGTTCCAAACGCTAATGGTAGGGCAATGGGGGACAAAAGAAGCATCAGACTTAACAGAGAAAATTTACAGATACATGCAGTGCTATATCTTACACATGTAAGTGAAAAAGGACAAGTCAGCTGATCAAAAACAAAACAAAGAGATGGAGTTACAATCAACTGAAGTGTAAAATCCTGCTGTAATCAAAATGGAGGTGAAATCATGTTCATTGCACTACAGTGTCATATAGGAACAAATAACTAATACATTCATTCCTGGAGAATCAAATACCTCATTCCAACACTGTCTACTAAATAAATTTTCCTGTCAGCCAACATTTAAATTATGTATTAGCTGCTAATCCAGTCAATCAATAAATACAAAATTTTTAAGCTCGATGAAATTTTTTTTAAAAAACATTTTTAAAAAATCAAGTTTTAAAAGGAATCAAATCAGGTTTGGAATAGCAAGAGACCTTTGAGATTTTATATTTCATAAGGGTCCAGAAGAGAAGTTAATTTCCAGAAGAAAGGTGAACTGAAAAAAGACACTCAGAAGCTAAGAGACTCAGCACCCACTGAACACACACTGTACCATTTAAATCTTTGCTGCTGATTTTTGTGCATCATAGCATGTTGCTCTGCATAATAGGGAAGAAAACTCGTATCAAGCCTCATCTGGGATCACCACAACCAAGGATTTCACTACAAGTTCTGGGGAAGAAAGGGCAAACTGGCATTCATCACATTTGCTCCTTACCTAAAATTTATCGTTTGAAACTTCCTCCTGACACTGAAAACAGTAATAAATCTAGGAAGAAGAAGAGGAGGCAGGAAAGGTAAGAAAAACAGCCTTCAATATTCTGTTCTGAGGAAAATGCAACTATATAAATCAAAAGTCTGACTTATCAGTATAGAGATTTTTAATAGAAAAAATATCAAGGGGAGCATACCATATGGATTGAAATGCTCTCCACATATGTTAGGTTTTTTTCATTTGAAAAGTAACATATGTGAGGAGATGCATAAGAAGTGATTTCTGAAGATCTAATCTGGCTTATTTTTAATTGGAATAATATAGATAGATATTCTGTCTACCTAAATGACAAATGACTGCTGCTGCTTCACTAGGTATTACTGCCAGATATAAACTGATAGATTTGGATTCAAATACTCACTAATAGCTAAAAAAACTGCAAAAATAAAGGAAAATGAAGACTACACAGTATGAAATACATATAAACCATGGAGGGTAACATATTTGTATATCACATTTATATAACTATAATTTTACTGTGAGAAATGAGAGAATGTGAGCATGTGAGAAATTGGAAGTGTTACCTGCCCATCTTCTTCTACCTTTATTTCATTCCTATCTGCTAAAAAGTTTATTCTCGTTATAAACTGGTAGTTCTCATTTACAAGTGAGATCCAGATTACAATCCAGTAATTTCTGCCAAGGGAAGGGTATTCTTTTCAAGTCAAATTATACCAAAGATTTTATTGCTGCTGCTAATCAACTTGAAAAAATCCTATATGTATCATATGGTCTGTCCACCTCAAGATGTCATGGGCCTCTATGAAAAGGTTTGGGTGCTTATGAGGAAGTCTCAGAGGTATGACTCAGGTAGCTCTAAAAATCTTCTATAAACCACAAATTATTTTGTTTTCTAAAGTACAAGCAAGATTCATTTTTAAACAAAAAAATACACATAAGCATTGTGATATATGGACCTTCTGAAAGATCCTAAATCAGGTACTCAGCTGAAACCTTAACTAGGACTGACATGGTGCTAAGAATGATGCCAAGGCACTGCATAACAAGTGGCTGGTTTCTATGAGCAAATGTCTGGGCCAGCTCAGTCCCATTAATGTTTTACTCCATTATCTGAGAGCTGACATCTTTTCAGTAATTACCGCAGATGATACCACCTCTAGTGTAATTAAAGAACGATTATTTAGAGTGAAGTGAGCCAAGATCATCCCCGTTCTCTGTTTAGGCCAAAGCCAAAGAAGGGCTTGTCAAATAAAATGGATGCTTTGCATTAGGGAGCAAAAAAAGGTTGATGTAAAGACTCAAGTAATTTGATGGGCAACACTGCAGTAGAATTAATTCAATATGTTCAATATGGTCAGTTCCATGCGTAGTAATATTGGACAGATGGGTATGATAGCTATGTACTTTCACTGCCTTTGCATTAGTAATTCAGTACTTACAAAGCAAACCTCAGACAGCTCCTGGCTTGTTGCCCAGTGACAGAAAGACTGGAAGCAAAACACATTAAATGCTCCTGCAAATCTACATACTCTGCAACCCTTCTAAAATGAGCCTCTTTCAAAATGACCCTTTGGACACCAACCAAAAAAATAATCATCATCGTAACAAGAGCCTATAAACTTTTTGGATTAACAGTTAAATAATAATGAACGAGAACTGAAAGGAGCAATTCACTTTGTATGAATACTAATGAGAGAGGATTTGACGCATTCTTTGTTTTTGATGGTAACTATGTATAAGGACTAATTACATCTCTTACTTAAAACATAAATTGCATGTTTTAAGAAATTACTTAACAGAAGAATGGAGTTAATGAATGCACTCTATCAGACCCAGGAAGGTAAAAGATCACAGCTGACCAAAACATACGTTTCCTAATGCATCAGAGTCCAGTGTTTACACAGCAAAGGTCATGTTTGGTCAATTGGAGATAACAAGGTTTCCCTTCAGGAGCTGATGGAAAGACAGAGATCGTCAGACATGTAGGGGATTATTTAGAAACAGTTGCAGTAAGTTTAGCTCCTTGGACAGTACAGTCATCTTTTCAGGCTTTTGTACAACTCCTATAAATACCATCCACAAAAAACAGTTAGGTTCCCTTATTCTGAAAACAAACGTTCCATCGTTAACATTTTAAAAACAGAAGAAATATGATATTGCCTGGAATCCTGAATGCTGGTGGCCTTGCTAAAATAGTAAGATGTCCACCAAATGACTGGGCTAAAACAATTTATATTTACAGGCCATTAAACTCATCTGTCCAGAACTTCAAGAGATAAACAACAACTCAGAAACACTGTTACCATTTGAACATTTCATTTTGGAGTTTGTTAAATTCCAGACTCAATTCCATAAAAGCTTACTATTTTTTAGATTTATTTTTATCTTTTAGCCTCCTGTGAAGAAAGACACAGTGACAGGGAGTGTGATATTAAGCTATCAAAGTTATTTCTTTCTTGTAACAAAATACTGAAAAAGTGGGGTTTGCTTTGCCATTAAGCTTCCTGAATTGAAGGCTGGGCTTCTGCTTTATTTACGGGACAAAATATTTCAGAAGTGGAGGGAAAAACTTAAAATTATGAAGAACTGGAAGATATCAAAGACAGAAGATGGTGTGCTCAAATGAAAAAATATTGACACCGAATAACAGTTCTGATTATGAAAAAGTATCTGGCTGATTATTAGCAGGCTTTCTTTACTTCCTTTCACCAACATGACAAGCTGCAATGCCAAATCTGAGAAGGCCCTGAGATTTGACACTAACAAACCAACATAAATTTTTTTCCTGATTGAAAAATGAGCGACCATGTCTGTCTATTTATCAGAATGAGATAAAAGCACTAAGAAACATTGAAATGTCCTCTGTGAACACAAAATACTAGAATTCTCAGAGCTGAGACCTGAACACATCCTCAACCTGGTCTCCTCGAACCACAGCATGACCATTCTTACCATTTTTTTCTGGTCCTAAGACCGCAATATTTTCACACAGGTAGATCATGACAGCAGGACTGTCAGAAGCAGCATACCCAGATGTTCCTCCAGCTTTATGGCTGGAGCAGGCACAGAGAAGATGCTAGGTCCTGTCTCTCTCAGGCAGAGGAAAGAACTGAACCGGTGTAGCCTCTCACATCGTTTTAATCTCTCAGCTATTTCGTAATGAGACTGAGAGGGGTCTTTTATGTGAACTTTATTCTGCTTCATTTCCTTCAGGAATGGGCACCAGATTCAGCAAAACTGGTAGAAGAGTATCTACACTACAGATCCCCATGAGACGGAGTCCTAGCTTTTTAACTGTGTTCAAACTCAAACTCTTGCAGCAGTTTTACAGGCAAGTAAAGGACTTAATAGTGAAACTAAAGGTAACTATAGGGTGTGTGCTACAGCTGAAGAATATACATTTCTAGATTTGGCCTGTAGAAGTATGTGTTCTGTCTGGGTGACGTTGTAGACCCTGAATGTGTCCTTCAAACTGTATAACACAAATACTGGGCCATACATTCTAACAAAAATCTGAGCTAAGCCAGGGCAACCTATAGAGGGCCACCGCTTGCAGACTTGTAGACTTTTTCTTAAATAACATTTATCAAAGGTTGCTGCTTTCAGTGAGTAAACAATAGAACACGTAATGCAAATGAGAACCTCTGGATGATGAACAAGCAACAACAGAACCTAAGAAAGCAGTTATGCCTGTACATGCATCCTGTCTTGCAGCCAAGGTAGATACAGGATATATTTTCTATGAGAATGTCTCAGAGCAACATTTGCAACCTTTCAGCATCTTATGTATACGCTCTACTTAACATAGATCAAAGTCTAGTATCAGAGTTCTCTGCATAATACATATAAACAGAATGCCACATCTTCAGAAATACCTCCCAATACATGTTTGTCATGAACTTAATATGATTTTAGTGCATGATTTACATTTGTCTATTTAAAGAAACATCATATATTTTATTTGCAACAGCACTCAGCAGCTCTCAGAAGACAAGGAAAAAATGCATGACCTCAGACAAGAAATAAACATTCACAAATAATGCCTTAGGTTCATAAGGAAATTACACTAACCTGTACAGAAAATTAATTTGGATATAATTACTAGTTAGGTATCACTAAAGTTTAGGATTACAGTATGGGAACTAAGATGTGACATTTCTAACGTGTATGTACTTCTTCTCATAAAGATGTCATTGTGTTTCAAATACAGAACAAAAATGTAGACTTCAGGGAATCTAGAAGCCTGATCTTTTTTGCTGATTCTATTCCCAAAAATTACCATGGTAAATAAATTATAGCATATATTATAAATGTATGTTTGAACGAGAATGTCAAAACTGAATATTGTTAAAACTGAGAAAGTTAAAATGTTATACTGTAATTATACATAAATTTTGAATTACCATAATCAAATGAAACAAATTATGACAAAATTCAGTATGAGAGGTCTTCCAATTCCTATACTGAATTAAGCAAAATCTCACATATATCCCTCAAAGCTCTAAAGATACGCAGTTCTTCAGTCTTTAAATATGGCAAGAGTACTAGAATCATACAGCTTCATTTGGAGGTATTCACTTTCATTATTTTTTTTTTCTGGATGACAGAAAAAGATATCCCTAATATCCCCTGTGATTATCATGAAAATGACTGACATGAACAATTATTCACTGGGAATACTGCTAGAGTAGTATTTATAACAGAATTATTATCATCCTCATTTTACACATTGTGAACTCGTGTACAAGGGATTAAGCGATATGAGTCACAATGAAGACTCCACAGTTGAAACCAGGTTGTTCATTGATATGTTTTCCCACTTAATGCAAAGACCCTTCAACATCTGCCTTCCACTTCTAATTTACACGGTCTCTGGTAGGGTTCGTATGCCAGTTGATATCATGGCTTCCTATTGTAATACAAACACTTTTAATATCCCTAGTAAGCTCTTAGTATTTTAAACCTTTGCTTTATGCCATTTAAAATTGCTAAACTGCTGAATTGTTGATTTCATGCTTACAGTATTCTAGAATAATATTGTAATTGCTTATTTTGAGAAGGGTTTGGTTTTGGTCTTAAATCATGAAAATAATAAATATACGCAGAGAAGTACCTGCACTCTGACAGGAGGCAGCTTACTCGAACTCTGTGAAACAATAATTCCTCTTTTTGAGGTCACTCAGAGACCAAATACCACCAATATCACAACCATAAATCCATCACTTGCAAGATATCTACAATGGCAATGGATGACATAGTGGAAAACTTATTGCAGTGAATGTTTAGAATACCAAACAAATATTTTTATTTCTAGTAGTGTATAAAGTATCCTTCATTGACCCATTTTTTGGGCCAAATAGGAGAGAGTCTTCTAAATCTCCTCAACATATTTTTTAAGCCTTATTTTTTCCAGCCTTCCATTCTACCACTTATCTATGATGATAGATAAGTGGTACCATGAAAGTACTTTTGGTATTGCAAAGAAATTGAGTAATATAGAGAAAGCTATACCAATTAAAAGCCCACCATGAAAGATCTGCACGGACATTTGTAACTGAACAATATGGAAAATACTTTCAGGAGTGGTGGACCTACCAGAGGCCTTTCTTTCTAGACTACCTACTTTAACCAGGTGACAAAGACCTCCACAGGGCATTCTAGCATATCTAGGCATTTCTCTATGGACCTCCTTTGCTATTTTGTAGTCATTTAACTGATTAGAATTATAAAAATCGAGAAATTAAATAATTATTAATATGAAGTTTTGATTTTTAATGTACTGATTTATTCTGATCTGCAAGTTAAAAGTCTAGTCAAAACCTGTTTAAATCCTGACCTAGAGTTTTCTCGAGATGGTGACTGGAAAGCTTATTTACAGCCTTCTTTTAAGGTTATGAAACCTTTAAAACACTAGCATTTTAAATATGAGCCTTCAACAGCAATATCGTCTTCCACAAGTGAATTTCTGCTTTATCTAATGTGAAAATTGGATGTTACCTTAGGCTGTGCTTCTTATTTAACTTCATACAGGGCTACACCCTAGAAGGAAGCTCCTTCTCTGAAATGTCAGAATAAGAATAGGCTAAGGGGATGACTTATTTTCTGCCTGATGCCATCTAGTTCTGAATTTAAATGAGCAAAACCTCAGGAGACTGGTATTTTTCCTAGAAAATCATATGGTGCTTGCAATGGGAAAATATTTACAAGTGAAATGCAGTTGGAAAAGACTGATGTTAAATGCTCATGTCATTGGAACTGTTTAGATTTGTTCAAACAGTTGTGCAAGTCCAAAATCATTATTCTTCCTTGTTGATCTTTTTTGCAATACTATATGAGGAAGTTTATACAGTAAGTGACTAAAATCAATGTTTTAATATATAGTAACAGCAGTATAACTCTGGCTTATGAAAATAATTTCAGTATTTTAAAACCTTTATGGGAATCAATGCAATCACTAGAAAAGAAAACACAACTGCCTTACAGTCATTTCACACCATTTCAGCAGTCTGGAATTGCCTTCTGTGGTGACCTGAAGCTAGACTGGAGAGAAGATAAGATGCCTCTTGGGACTGGATTTGTCACTGTCCATGTTAAAACCTTAGGCAGAAGGAAGTCTCTGCCTGTCCAGCACGTTCTCTAGAGTGTGTCCTGGTGAAAAGTGTGTAAGTATAGGGGTGGTAGCACAGATGTCAGCAGATAAATCTTTCTGGTGATGACCAGGAAGGCTCTCTGGCATGTAGCCAGATATCGGAGAGCTTGCCTGAATGCCCTATCTCGGTGCAGAGACCTCGTAAATTCTGAGACATATCACATATCAGTTGTCACTAGCTCCTTCTCATGTAATTCTGTAATATATTCCATTTGGGTAAAGTCAGGGAAGAATTGATGGAACACAGATTTACAAGATCATTCTCAAGCTTTAGAAAATAGTGGAAGGAAGACATTCTGATCGGCACACTCACAAAACCATTAGTTCCCCCAAAAACAACAAATTTGTACATACATATTATTGCTTGTGCAGTCCTAAAAATAAAGAAGAAATATTTCCAGTATTTTGTCTGCAATGCAGTATCATTTTTAAATGCCAGGTATTCATAAGGAGCTGAATTGCAGCACTGGTCAAGATAATTTTCAGGTGAAAATAACAATTACCCCCCACCCCGTGTTTCAGTTGTGGTTATGTAAAGAACTGAAGTGCAAAACTCTTCCATTTTGCAGTCACTTGACATCGTCAAGCAGCTTTCAGGAAGGAGAGGAATTATGTGCTGTCTCATGTATTAGCAACATAATTAGCAGCTCAACCTTAATTCCAGTAAGATATTTTTGTGTAAGAGTGAAGAAGCTGGTAGCTTTTCATGACCCAGACTGTGGTTATGACGCTGTCCCTCTTGGCTGGGAGAGGTTCATCTCCTCGAGGCTGCAGCCTGCCTGTGGAACAAGAGGTGTCAAGGGAGACCAAAGCTGCTGCCTCGCATTGCTATGGCACATTTGCTCTAAAGCCTATTAGTGATAATTTAATAAGTGCTTCTCTGATTACTAACATAATAGTAATACCAACTGTATTGGGGAACCATTTGTGATTGTGGAATACTACAGCATTTTACCCTCAGTCTGATAATCATCTTCATACTTTGCATGTTTGTTAAATGCTAGCTGAAGAAAGCAATAGATTTCCATTTCAATGAAAAGGAAAATCTTTAACATTTAGCTGCAAAACAGCTGCAGTGAGTGAGAAAGCTACACAAAGTTTTTTGTTTGCCATTGCAAACTGTTTACTATCCAGAACAGTGGATTTAATTCCTAGTAGATTTAAAATTCTATTATAGCAACCAACCATAAATATACTTCACAAGAAGCTTCAGAGCAGTTTCAATCATTACATACATATTTTATTTTTTTCCCAGTTGTGCAACTCTTCCAACTATTAAATATTAAAACATTACTTTGCCACTCAGGTCAGTTCAAGAAATCAAGTAAACTCCTTAGAAAGTGGCTTTTCTACTAAAGCAAAAGTCTAATATCAGAACTGAATAAGAGTCAAGGGGTCAGGACCATAAAGACCATAAAGATTTTACTTGGATAGTGTTTCAGTTTGTTTACTGACTACTAACACAATATACACAGGGGCCTACAGCATTCTGGATGCACCTTAGCATAACTAAGGAACTCTACAAAGAAAAATCACAGCAAATAGGTAGGCAGAGGCACTACAGTAATAAAAATTAGTCATACTAATGACAGACTGAATATCAACATCTGAAATTACCCAGCAGGAATGAATATTGTTGGTTTACATCTCTCATCAGGGCATATAAGCTCAAGCACAGAGTCATATTAACACAGCTATACGGTTTCTGGACTCGAATAACCAACAGCATAAGGTGAGAAAAATGTGTATCTGTCTGTTCCAATATACCCTACCTGGGTACAGAAGGTGGATCAGGACTCTCTGTTATGAGGATCTATGTTTGAAAGTTCAGAAATGTGCCAATTTGCACTGCAGAAGATTTTAAAGAAAATGTCATAGCACTTAAAAAAAGAACTTTAAATACTCAGTGTAAAGCTCTGCTTGTTTTATGTATGATAATTAGATATAGTGAAAAGTTACACAACAGTAACCAGTTATCACTTTCTATTATCTATCATCTTTCTAGCTTCTTTTATTCTTTCTATTTGTTGTAAATTCAGTCACATGATCATATTAGTAAAATGAAAGCTACTCCACAGTAGAAATTTTGTGTCCATAAATTGCTTTTAAGAAAATTTTTTAAGTTATTTACTTAAACTTTGTTTTAATAAAACAGCCTATCTCTACTTATTTAAATTTTCTTTTTGCCCCTCTGTTGATAGGATACTCCTACTTCATATATATACAAAAAATATATAATAGTATCAGTGATTCACAAGAACAGTAAAGTAGCAGTACAACTAAGGGGTTCTGCTGTTATTAACAAAATACTTCTTCTTCTGTTCTTCTGTGATGCTTTCCAAACCCTGGCTCAATTACAGTCCAATATTCAAATGAACAGTCATTACATAATTTTTTTTTTTGGTTTTTATCATCCTCAAGGTTGCACTAATACTGTTTTAAGCAAGATATCACAGCTTTGGTGTCCTCTATGAGCTCCAGTGCAAAGATAAGTAGTATGACTTTCTTCTGACATAGAGTTGTGGTATGTAATCTGGATTGAAATTAACTTGAAAAAATAAATGAATAAAAAAGCATCAAAGGGGCCCTGTGTCAGATATAATTAAAATTATGCTACTTCAGAGCTAGAACCGCCATCTATATTTCATTAATATACACAAATGTATTATTCCACATATCATACTGTACAAGTTAGCTAACTGGGGAAGAACTTAGTCAGTAAAAAAAGTCTCTCAACTTAATTATTTTTAAAACTGGAAGTTGTTTTCAGTGAAATAGAATGATCAACATGTTATACTGAGGTATTTTCAATATTGCTATTTAAAAGCAAACTCCAGAATAGATTGCTCTGAATAGATAACAAAGGGCCATACATAACTTCTGTAACACTACTTTGACTTTTTAAATCAAAATGAAAAGTTTAACCATTCCCAAATCTAAACACTTCATTACAATTCAATTTAGCATTAACCTCTCTTGACAGGCAGCCACAGTGCCCTGTAAGAGCTGTAATTTATTTGCCTTATCCTCCTGTACGAAACGGGTTCTTTGGCCTTTGATAATGAACTGTGACAATCCTTTGACTCTCTCAGGGTATCATGTGGTTCAAGAACAACCACAGCAAAATCAGTAACACATCACGGGAATTCAGCTCAGAACAGAGTTCAATACAAAGAAGAAATCAAAGGATGAGAAAAGAGTATGTCTAAATCCAAGAATTAAGGGTCCATTAAAAAAGCTATCAAGTCCCATAAGACTTGATAATAATATCATAATTACACACACAATAAATACAGCAGAACAGTGGAAGACACATTCAGATAATGAAAACCCAAACTGCTAAGTGATTCTGATCAAAGGAATACCTTTTGTGATGTTCAGAAAGTAAACTGCAAATAGTCTAGTAGTTGTTTAGTCAAAACAGAAGATTTCTGAATATATTCTAAGTATGTCTGAAAAAGACAAAAGAAACAGTAAGTGTACAAATAATCTGAAAGGCCATTACAAATCACTAAGAATTGAATCTTACTAAGCTATTCTAGTTTTACATTAAGTTGTACACAGGAAGAGATCTGGTAGAAGTAAGAACATAGAATCATAGAATGGTCAGAGTTGGAAGGGACCTTAAAGATCATTGAGTTCCAACCCCCCTGCCATGGTCAGGGACACCTTCCACTAGACCAGGTTGCTCAAAGCCCCATCCAGCCTGGC
>JAOXJM010000063.1:16848745-16864327 GCA_026413425.1 Tringa solitaria
GGTGGGGCCTCACCAGTGCCCAGTACAGGGGGACGATCACCTCTCGAGTCCTACTCACCACGCCATTCCTGATACAGGACAGGATGGGTCCCTAGAGATCATCTTGTTCCAACCCCCTTCCATGGGCAGGGACACCATCCACTAGACTAGGTTGTATTAGGGGAAGCTCTATGGGTGAATCTAAAATGTTGTATCTATAAGTGTCTAAACAAATACTGTCAAGCCTGATGAGCAGTAGCATTAACCCAATCAAACTATTTTCTATAATGTAGGAAATAGCTGCTGGGTAACAATACCACAGAATTTTAAAACAAAAGAAATTTCTTTCATCCTATATTTAAAATACTACCAAAATTTTACTCTGCAGCTCACAACAAACCTTTGTTTCAGTGTTCTTCTCTGCTGCACTCACTGCCTCCATCTTTAACTAACTAAATTTTTTTTCTGTTTCCATCCATGAAAGGCAGCGGTACTTTATTTCTTCTCAAGATCCAGCTATTTTTCCATGATACTTATTGAGTAGTTAGGCTACTTGGTGCTGTACTTGATTGGATGAGCAGAACTAATACCTCTGAGAACAGAATAGACTATTTTTCTAAAATTCCATTTCTGTTTGAATGCAGGTTAAAATGAATTGCAGAGTTGTTGGCTTCCTCAGGAAAGAGGAGTCACAAAAAAGGACAACATCTTCTGGGTATTCACAGAAGGAAGCAGAGGTTTCCTCAGTGTAACCACAGAGAAAAGAAAACCCAAATCTCATTAAGACCAGCTATCATCATTTATGCAGCCAAAAAAGATGGCAAGTATCCTAATATTTTTTAATTAAGGGTAAGTGGTAGTCATACTTCAACCTTTTTGAAGCTAGTAGAAAAATCTAGAAAATTAGCCTGTTTCAAAATTCTTGCATCTGTTGACTGCAGAAATGTCAGCCACTAGAAGTACATAAAATGATGGAACTCTGGGATCTGGCCATTCCACAATGCAGTTCAGCCATGCCCTGAGAAGACAACTTCCTCTCATCCCTAAAGATCTCTTCACCTTCAAAGGTGAATACCAACCAAGCAAACAAAAAAAAAAAGGGGGGGGGGCTTAGAAGAGTGTATCTCTTGGTCATTCATGTAAAGAAGTTACCTAGTAGAAATCAGCAAGATCCAGAGAGGATATGGCTTAGCATGCTGGGTCTTTATAGAACGGAACAGGTACACCTATTAACTTCTGATCAAATTACTCAAGGGAATGAGAAATGAAGCATAAGAGAGAAGATAAATTACATAGGATACTTTGTACAACTTTCAGAAAAAGCAATATCCACAAATTTAAAAGTTATCTGTAACTAGCAAACCTAAAGTGCATTTTCTTTCACAACGAACAAGATGAAGAAGGCTTCAAAATGCGATTTTTCATTTTTTAGCACTCCACAAATTATTTGGAAAGAGCAGCAACTTCCAAGCCTGTGAACCTGAGTTTGCTTGAAAATACAGGTACCCTGCATAGCTGAACAATACAGGAGATTTTACCTTGCACATCTCAAACTTAGCTACAGGTCAACTAATGGCTCTGCTGATCTTCAACATCCACTGTCAAACCAATACTGAAAAAAAATCCTCCAATAATGTTATGTAGGAGATATAGTTTTAATAATGTTGATAAGTAATTTCTCACTAGAAATCTAAGTCTATTCTAACATTATTTTCTCTTTTATGCTTTTTCCTCTTACCTACATCATACTCAAAGAATAGCTAAGACCCTCTCTTTGTTGTGAGCCTCAGTCATTCATTTACAGTTCATAGGCTACTTTCTCTATTTTACTGAGATGTTGTAAAACATGAGATGAAGTTTGCAAAAGCACTTGGATGGGAAATACGGGTGCTCAGCATTCCTTCAAGAATCAAATATCAACAGTCAGTGTATGCTACCTAAAATTACCATAACTTAAAAATTTAATAATAAGTTACCATCTCGCAACACATTCATTTTTGTTTAGAAGAAAATCTTTTCAGAAGGAACCAGAATTATACTGAGGTGCATCCAACCATATCACTGGATCTCCCTCTCACTACATACAAGGGCATTTGTCACATCATTACCATGTTATTCCCAGATAATTGTCACAGCAGAAGCAGCATACAACCCAATTGGTGTTCACTTGTTTTTACCTGTATTGTCAATAATAGGAAAAATGCATCAAAATTTGTCTAAATGTTCTGTCAGAGATCAGTGCCAGGACAGATGTTTAGAAGAGGTTTAAAATGACAGGAGCTCATTCCAAAGAGAAACTGCAAAGCTCGGTTTTTAATTATTTTATGTAGCAAGCTGTTAAAATTGTTACGGGGGAGTAGGGCATAAATAACACCTTCAATTTTTAAGCCAACATAGCCTTGGCTATATTATGGATAATTAAAAAAAAAATCTGGCATTTCATTTGGGCCTAACACTAATTGAAAAATTTGAAGAAATAAAATAATAAGAACAAAAATCTACCTACTTTTGGGCTATGAGCTCATATGTTGCAAAAATTAAGAGTATCCAAAACTCCATGGCTGCCGTCATATATCTGCTTAGCTTAGCACATGAAATGAGTCAGCAATTTAAACCTCACTAGCATCCCCATCCCCATCACAACTGGCACTAATTAACCTTGCAAAGAAGTGGAAGATATTAATTGAAGTGGAGAGTCATGCTAAAACAACTCTGCTGCTTCTCCGTTAGTATAGTTACAGCCTTAATTGCCTCTGTAAGCCCTAATTGTGTGCACAGACTGGATATTCCAGGGAGAAACACCAACTTCCCTTTCCATTCAGGAACACTACTCTCAGCAGGACCCTGAAGCTGATTAGTACATAGATTTTTCTACTCATGATGAATATGCTTTCTCAATACTGGAAAGCTTTTGTCCTCTATGAATATTATCTGAAAAAATTTAGAAGCACTACCTCCAACTTGAGGTTTCTCATGTCTTCCAAATGAGTAACTGGCCATTGGGTTGTGGTATCTTTTTATAAGTAGTGCATTCATTTGGTTTGGGGATACACTTTTTAATGTAACTTTTGTCCTGGAAGGCCAAAAAAAGGGCTGAAAAGCAAAAATTCCACCATTATCAGAACTGAGTCCCTCGCTCTTCCTTCTGAAGGCCCAAGTTTTGTTGCATCTGCAACATCTTCCACTGATGAATTTTCTCATCTTTCAAGAACTACCAGAGAGAACATGAACAAATCTCCAGACTTATCTCCACACTCTCAAGAGGTAACAAAGTCCCTGTTTCCCCTCCTACTGCTTACGTTAAAGCTGAATGCAAATTTTATGTTGTGTCCCAAAACACTGAGTCTAATAAAAACAGCACTTAAGGTCACAGCTTTGTGACATGAAAACTCCAGCTCGCCCCTGGGCCTCAGTGAACCTGTACACAGCCTTATCTACTCAGCAACTGTTGCTGTGAAGTTCTCTACTGGACACATCCTGTAGTACAACTATCATCAGCTGAAAACTGTACCACACATTTTTAAAATCTTGGACACAGAACTGTTTTTGAGAAGCCCAATTAATATCTATTGTCAAATACAACAGTATAAATTGAGAAGCTTTTACCATTCTGGGTGTCCATGCCTAGGTTTTCGTAGCCAGGGGCTGCAGGGGCCTCTGTGAGGTGAGGGGGGCTGCCCTCTGCCTGACACAGCCGGTTCCAGCCGGCTCCCTCAGGGCCCAGCCGAGCCCAGCAGTGAGGCTGGTGGTCTGGGGGAGAGGTCTTCCAGTTTTTGTCTTTGCTTCTCACCATCCATTTTTAATTGGCAATAAATTACATCAAGTTTTACAAACTGAGTCTGTTTTGCCCATGACAGTCATTGGTAAGTGATCTCCATGTCTTTACCTCAACTCACAAGCTTTTTTGTTTTATCTTCTTCCCTTGTCTGTTGAGGAAGGGGAGTGAGAGAGTGGCTGGATGGGTGTCCAGGAGCCAGCCACAGACAACCCACCACAGAAAGACAGCAAAACAATTAAAATAAAAAGAATACTGTGCTGTTTCATGGCATCTTCTGGAACAACAGAAACTCACATTTCGCTCAAGGAAAGACCGCATGCAGTTACACATGGCTGTTCTCAGCTACCCTCACTTCTCGTCCACTGACTGGTGAGGATGCTGCTGCCACAAAAGCCTTCAAGCCAAATTACAAGAGAGACATTTTTCTCATTCCTACTTTGCTGTTTTTTCTCTTTTCTCCCTTCTTTTTTTCTTTCTACTTTTTGGAAAGAAAACCTCTATCAAACTCTTCTGGTTTTTTTCTTTTTTTTTCTTTATGATTGTTCCTTTTGTTGAATCCATTTCATTCATACCTTCTAAACCCAACTTTTACAGGAATAAAAACCAAAACCAAAAATTTATCAACCTGAACTTCAAAGTTGGCCTTGTCTGAGCAGGGCATTTGATTAGCTAACCTCAAGAGGCCTCTTCTCAACCCGAATTATTATCTGATATATATATATGTACACATGCACATATGTGTACACAGAGCTGAGTTTTGACTAGAGCACGCATTCTACCTCACACTGCAAAATAAATGTAGGTTCATGGCATCCCAATTTCTGCTGGCCCAGAGAACAACCTTGAATTTTTAACATTAGTCCCTGCTGCCCACTCCCAAGCAAGACACTCTTATTCAGGAGGATTACCAGAATCAGTAATGGCCTCTGCTCCTGCATGGATTTATAGTATTTGCAAGTATAACTTGTGCAGCATTGAGACAGACAGAGTAAACAAGGCTATAACAAAGGAGCAATACCAATGAGTTCAGGTTATCAATGTCAAGCTTCAAAAGAGAAATTTCAGTGCTGAAAAGCTAAAAATCTGAACAACTGAACAGTTTCTCATTAGAATAGGAAAAAGTTCAAAGACGTGAAAACTTAGTTATAATGGATATGCTCTTTGCTATTTGTTTTCATGCAGTAAGTTTCTTAAGACAGTAGAAAACTAATTGATTACTAATATAAATAAGCACTTTGTGCCATGCTTGCATATTCACTAAGATTTACACAAAAGCCACAGAGAAAAAAATACTGTGCTTTAGGACATAGAGTGTCAGTGAGAGTCTGTCATAATGATAAAAGCTCCTAACCTTGCTGTCAGTTGATGTCTTGCTTGAAGTGGCTTTGGAGTTCAAATTCAGGGGAAACCAGTAGGATTAATTCTAGTATGCACAGTTCATTACCTCTCATGGAAAACACCATCAACAGAGTTTAATAACTTGCTTCTAACTGTTTTTGATGTCTCAAATAATAATTATTATGTCAGAAAAATTACATTTTATATAAGATTACCACACAACACATACAGTAACTGCAAGCTGATACTTTGCCAATTTGATTTATTAAGAGTTACATATACACAAGTGACAGTTAATGTGCTGGCTGCCTTCCTGATACGCCTATTCTATCCTAGTCCCTCCCCTTCAATGCTAATCAGTAAGCAGAGCATAACAAGGAGATAATTACACATTGCTGCTATTTGTGCCAGGAGACTTTATGTAAATATTTTTAATACACTCAGTTACTTTTCTCTGGCTACAGGTTGTATTCTAAGGCAGAAGTTTGGAGAGACGCCCGCTTATGCTTTGTTGTTCGGTAATAACTATTTCAGACCATGTTGAAAATTAAACTAATCATGTGAAATATACATTTTTATAATTTATCTTTTAGTTAGCTTAAACCATGTAGGAATTTTTTCTTTGTATGCAACAAAGATATAATCACTAAAGGAACTTTAAATACTGAGTGCCTGAAAGTGAATTAAGATACTACATTTTTGTAGGCCAAAATTTGCTCAACTATTCTGTTACTTAAAGTAAGGCCTGTATGAACTATTAATTTTTATATTTTAAAAATATCCATACAAAAATTACCTGAGGTTTTCATCTTCATTCAAAAAAAGCTCACAAACTCAGGATAATGCATAATTTTCTAAAAGTTAGAGGTATATAAAACTGTCAGAAAATTAGCATGTACCACCGAAAATATGCATAAATATGACAATGAGCTTAGGAGAAGAAGCAATTAACCTAAAAAAAAAAAAGCCTAAACAAAACACTAAAGAGTCAGGTTATTACTACAAAAGTTTGTTCCCTTTCTTTCTCATTTAAATGTTAAAAGTCAGTTAGGAAGCAAATCAGATTCCAACACATAACTTTTAAAATTATGATAAAATGTAGTAACTGAAAAATAATCTCAGAATAATTCATTCTAATTTGTTTCTACCACAAACAACAAAGTCACTTCGAAGTAGACCTTTATATAAACTCATTAGACTGTTGCTATTTTGATGGGCAAGGTTTTTAATGAACCAATGGAAGCTCCCTGATAACAATTAGATGAGATGAAATTAAAGCATACACATTCTTTAAACGATCAGTAGTGCTCCTAGAGATAACAGAGACTTAATCATTGCATTATCAAATTGGCTGCCTGTCTGGGATTTACTTCACTGCAGACCCAAATTTAGTATTTAATGTCCACCAATGATAGTGTGCAAATAAAAAAACATGTAAGCAAACTGATTTAATGTCAAATTAATGAGATTGGAAACTCTGCTTAAGAAATTATATGTTAGCCTTTATCAAATAAAATGTTTAGAGGGGAGAGGGCTTCCCTGAATTTACTGGAGTAGGAGATTTCAGTGGTTAAAGAGAGGATCAAGACTAAATGTCAAAATAAGTAATATCATAAAATCTTTATTTCTGATGCTTGTCAATTCAGAGTCAGTACTTTCATACAGCCTGTTGTAACAGGTTCATTGGCCAAAAGTGAACTTTCAACAACAGTAAAATCTTATCTATCAATGTTCAGACATGAATCTGGAATCCTAGCATAACAAAAAAGCTTAGTGTAATACCCAATCATGAAATAATAATTACACAATGGTCAGAGGAAAAACAAATTCCTAAATTCACAGTTAATAACAAGTTCTGGAAGCTATAAGGAATATTTTTTAAAGCTAGAGACATAAAAACCTACAAATATACTAATGATTGCAGAGATCTATCCACACTCTGTATGTGGCATGACATTAACTACATTAAGTAAATGATGGATAATATGAGGTATCCTGTCTGCCTGATTGTGACAGTAACTCTTGCCTAAACTATTTCCTTAATGGGAATCTGCACCTGATCAATGTTCAGGCAAAACAAGGAAACTTATAACCAGGTTAGGAACTGGATATATTAAGCTCAAGTACTTAGTTTTCTTTCTTTGTTTGTAAAGCAACACAGTTCCTTCATAATTTTGGCTGTTTGCTACTTCAGAAAAACAGTAATTTTTGGAGATTTGATCATCCTTCCAAACACTTAGGATGAAATTTCTGTATTAGGTTCCTACTTAGCATCTTTTGGTTTTCCATTTAAAAAAACAAATAAAAAATATCCAATAAAAAATTAGAAACAGTATGAAGTGACCTAGCTAAGCCAATGCACCACCCAAGCAGAAATTATGTAAGTAGCAAAAATAAAAATTTCATCTCTACTGTGTCCACTGTGCTATGGGACACTGCCATACTGGCAGCACGTGCATGCCATATATATACATACATGTCTGTGTATATATATTTGCTCTTAAACCTAATAAACATGTTGTGAAAACACAAGATTTCAATTTAACGGAGCAGAAGAGACCTACAATAGCGGATTTAATGCTAAAATCTATGCCACAATGTCTTCATTGTATGTGTTACACAAACTATCTAGATAAAAGCCAGGTCAAGCACACTCATGTGCTGATGTGCAAGTATATCCAGAAACCAAACAAGTCCCCTCCAAATGTTTTCACGTCTCTGGATCATACGCAAAGAAACCCTACAGTGAACTATTAGAAATAACGGTATAGTAGTGACAAATATTTTTTGATGAGGTGAAGAGCTGATTCCCATCCAGAAGACAAGGCCTCTCCACCAGTTAAATCTCAAAGAGAATTCCAGGAGCTAAGTGGTGCTCAGCTCTCAGGATATGGTCAACTTCACCAGTAACGAGAAATTCCACACGTTTTACTGCTAGCTAATACCTAAACTGCAAAAATGGGCAAATGTTTGAATGTAAATAACCTTATCATTTTACACTACTACAGCTACAACTCTATTTCTCAATAATTTTTCAGCCCTTCTCATTTTACACTTCAGATTTTCTCTAGGTACAGATTTCCTCCAAAGGTACTACGCGGGACATTTTTAACGATTAAGACTGGATAAGATGGCCTTTAAAATAAACATTTTTTGAGATTACCAGTATAGGGAGAGATGATGAAGAAAGGAAGGGAAAATGCAACCTTCAGATTACCTTTAAAAATGCACAAGAAGTCCAAAAGAATAAAAGGGAAGTATTAAAAAATGCTGGGTTATTGCCCTCTTATGTTTCAGCAAGAGATTCTAAATATCATCATGGGAGAAATCAATTTGCAGCAGCTGTGGACAGCCTTAAGGGCTTGAACAGCTTAATTGGAGAAATGTTTTAAAAGTTAAAAGGCCAGAATCATGTCAAGTACATGAAGGAAAAATTCACAGATGCTTCTAAATGTATTCATTATACAGTATTACAAAGGATGGTATAAATACAAGAAAAATGTTCAAAAAGGATCATTAAAAGCTAGTTTCATTGATGAATTCAAATGAAATACCTAAAATATCAATATAAGCATGTATATTGTACTTAAATCTATTCTAAACTTTGTATTAGTAATTCTTAAGAATTATCCTGTAATATGTATTTAATGTATAGAAGCTAATTTTTCAGGTACTTAGAAATGTAAGAACCACTTAATTAAAGTCAGGATTGAAATTTAACAGTTCACTTAAACTACTCAACTCCTAATTTAGTTTTCTTCTTTATGTTGAATTTAGTGTTCATCACGGAAACAATCTGACTTTCATGAAGTTGAACCCCAAATGCATAGAATATGAATAGGCACAAAACCTCTAGCTTTTAGCTTCAGAGTTAGAATGAATATTTATCCTTTAGCTTAATTGGACATAGAAATAATGGTGCCTTTAAAAGTACCTGTTTGCTGAGTAACTCAGACCTTCAGGATGAAAGTAGTACAGGAGGAAAATAACATCCAGATAAGCAGCAATTTTACTGCTCACTATTCCCTTCATTAAATATGTGTGTTTTACCTTTCCCATCATCATCCCTCAGTGGTGCTGCTTATGAAGGAGACCAACAATGTTCATTACAAGCCCATCGCTCCTGAGAAGGAGAGGTTCTTCAGCTACTGTTCTCTCCAGTGAACTATGATCTGAAGCGTGGATAATATAATAAATCAAAGAAAATGCTACTGTCTGGAACTATTGTAAGCATACTAGAGGTAGAGGAGGTCATGAAAATTTTGATGTTTCATTCCATTCTCACACAGCAGCTCAAGTAACTTCAGTGTAGTATTCCAGAGTTGAGTGGCAGTAGAAAACCCCAAAAGATCCTTGTTTACTCTTTGGTAGTGTAAATCTACTGCACCACTGAAAAAAAACCAGCTGAGTAACAATGACATATGTCTGCATAAATATTAATAATATACTTTCTAAATAAATACTATGTTATTTATCATAAAAAAAGGTATAACACAGATTGCTCTAACGATGATTAGATTTATGTAGTATTTGTAGGTAGGCTGATTGAAAACATTACCAAGGACCACAGCTAAATGTGGTGTAGACTGTGATGCCCTCCTTGGTCTACTTACAGTTTGTCAAGTACTCTGTATTGTCAAGTACTAGTGCCAAGTACTCTTGTATTACGTGGGATTATTTTTTCAGTAAGGATTGTAATATTGGCTTCTGTGGTATACTTCCATGAGTTGAGTCATCCTTGAGGCATTCTTCTACTGGAGTTTGGCTGGAAGACTGCACCATGGAAACTCCTTCCCCAACTCCAAACTGTGACACAGGAAAGCCACCCAAATCCTGTTACTTTCTGGGTGTTCTCCACATCTCCAAGAATTACTGTCATGTGCTTTTGTATAAACATCAGCATATGATGCTGACACAAACTAAATGCAAAAGAACCAATCCCGGTCACTTTTTAACAAGTAAAATCAACAATTGCTTCACTTGAGGAAATCTTCATTTGAGAAGCCCATTTCTACCCAGGAAATACCAATTTAACAAGGATTTAAGTATTTGCCTAAATTCTGTTTCCCCACTCTAGCAAGCCAAATTTAAGGTCAATCTCTTTTATCATCTCCCAATCCATCTGCTTGCCAACTTATCTAGTCTCTATCAAAAGCCAGTAATCAAAAGTCTTTGTTGTTCTTTTATGTCGTACAATAAATAGCTCTAAAGCTATCTGTTATAAAAATTATGAACAGTTGTAAAGCTATGACATACAAGTCCTCTACAACAAGAAACTAGAGTTAAAAGATGAATTGGTGTTCTAATTGAACTAATTATTGGCAAAGGAGATTGCAGGAAGCCCATAACATTGAACTAATTCTCTGTGGAATGCCTTCTGCTAAAGAGGACATGAAAAGAGTCCTCACCTCATGTCAGCAATTATTTTGGAGAATACAGAGCTGAATGTTACGTAACTGTCCAAGAGTCTGCTTATGTAAAGAAACACCTAATTAACAATTAAAAAAAAAAAGGAAAAGTCCTGTTGTGTAGAGCTGAAGTATTAGCCTTTTTCAGAGACACAATCTCAACTGCAACTGTGCGGCCTGTCTTCTGTTCTAGGATACATAGGTCAAACTCAGTCACTGCTACAACTTTACACCTACAGTTAGCGGGAGGCTGAGAAGATGTAGGGTGGGAATCAGGTGGTGCAGAGCAGCATCACTCTGTTATTTTAGAACAGATGTGGGTATCACTTTAAACCCTTATTAATAAATATATAGGGCACATACGATGGACCTGAGCCTCTGTGATGCTACTCCCAAGTTTCTGTCCTTGAAATTTCTTCTAAGTAATTATTTTAACAGAATGATGTATCTAAAGTGTCTGAATTATAGCAATGAAACCAATCAGTATTTCCACGTATTATTTGTACACTACATAACTGTTATAGTCTCTCCATAGCTAATTCCAGTACAAGCCCAAAAGCATGTTCACAGTCAGAAATATCCCTGAAAGCTTTTTCCCCCCAAAGAACAATTTTTCTCTTTTCCCATCTCATTCTAAGGAACCTTAAGCATCTCTAGCTTTAGGGGTTTTCCTGCATTTAGCTTTCTCCTTTTTAAGAAATGCTACAAAATATAATATATGCAACCTCAGAGCTAAAAGGTGCACTTGCTTTTTTGTCTTGTGTTCATAAAATCAGACACACCCACCCACCCCTGCCATTCTCTTTGAAGATAAATCTGGAAACAAATGGTTTGCAGTATCCATCTTTCTGTATTCAGACTATTAATTCAGACTATTAATCATAGTGCACGGTCCTGTCATTCATATTTAGCCCTGACTAAGTTTGTACTCTCTGTTGCTTCCGTGGGCACTAAGCCCTTTGCATTACTTGCTGGGGGCAGTCCCAAATTTGCAGCCTCTGCTGTTGTAGTCATTTGCAGGTGCTGCCTGATTTCCACCAAAGGAGAGAGCAGCTGCGCTGCAGGCACCCTGGACAGTCTGCCTACCCACCCCCAACAAGGACAACTTTCTTCTGTGGGCTGGGGCAGCAGCAGCACTTCCAGAACTGATCGTTTTAATTTACTGTTTGCTGTTTTAGTTATGTACCCTCAAATTTGTTTTATCGTTTTCATTTTCTACTCATAATACACAAAGGAGGAAAATGAGTCGAAAAAGTCGTATCGAAATAACCTTTCAGGTTTTTCACAGGTAGATGGGATATTCTGATATGGAAGTCCATTATTTTTCCATTTAGGTATTACAATATCCTTTAACTTACTCCCATTTTCCCTGCCTAATTTGCCATCTCTTAGTTGCCAAAAATGTGTAGAAATCTCTGAGGGGCGTTTCTCTCATCAGCAGAAAAGGAACACTGGAATAATGACTTTCAGGCATTGGTGGCAAGCATTGTATTCTCAGAAGCATAAAATCAGAAATGGAAAAACTCCTAATAGGTCACCTAATCTATCTTTCTGCACAAACTGAGCTCTGCATAGTTGAAATAGCCTCAATTTCGTTAAGAAGTTGCCTGCTTGGGATTCCATACGCAGATTTCTTTCCAGTAATAAAGTCATATGCTCTTCCCCATGTCCCCTTTCAATCTCAAGGAGGAGCTGAAATTCAGAATACATAAGGAATGAAGGATGAGAGAGTTGTTACATTAAAAACACTGACTTTGCCTGACACAACCCAGAGTTTTTGGCTCTGTATGAACAGGAAAAAATATTAGACTGGCATAAAATTTCTATGGCAATAATTACTTTCTAAATGTAGTGGAATAAATTTAATATTGATGAAATTCCATCTAATGCCAATGCAGTGATTACTTCCTCTATAATACACCTCTCTAATTCTCATATCAGGAGGATAATATCTTGAAATTCCTGAATAATGAACTTCCTTACACAATTAGATGACTACCAGTATCTAAATATATGCTTTAGCAGTTCCTCTCAGAAAAAATAAAGACCTGTTTGCAAACGCTAATAGGTCTACATTTGCTCTCTGCTTTGGTCTGCAACTTTTCAGTTACGCCACTACCTTATTTGTGCTACCATCTTAAGAACGTAAAACATTAAATGGCCTCTGAACCGGACATCTGTTTAATCAAGTTACACTATTCAACCATTTCCTCCAGCAGAAGTTGTGACAGAATCTACCTACATCCATATGGTGTTAGCAAACATCTCTACACCACAGATCACCAAAAGCTTTTAATACTCTCAAGAGTTCTAGGCCCCAGCCCCGTGCTACCAGTGGAATAGCTCTTATTTTTTCATGTGCCTTGAGGATGAAGGAATGAATTAGAAGTTTTATCTTTCATTCAATAGCTGTTCCATGGATCTGGAGCAAACAGACACCTCACATGTTTAGCTGAGTAGCAAACAGTCACAGATGGGTGAGAAGCTGACCTTCTAAAGCATCATGCAGCAGAGCTGAATTAGCAGAAAGGTATAAATAACCAGCTATTAGTATTGTAGCAGAAGCAGCGATTCTGTCATACTGCAAGGCAAGACAATCAGATTTTATTATTTGCATGTAATCACAGTTGCTATGTGGTAGACAGAAGTGAAGAGAGACAAATAAATTATAACCTTTTTGCAGAAGTAAAATCAAAGTAGTTTTGTGGAAGTGTTTAAATCAATGAGAGTTCTTCCCAAATGGGGCTTCTTGTATTCATTTTGACAACATGGGAATTTTTTCCCACATCACATAAAAGCAAAAAAGAAAAACTTTCTGTCATAGCTTAAGCCAGTAGTTTTCTCCTAGAAATGTGTTTACAGTTTTAGTCTCAACAGGGAGGCATGTTTTGCATGTAAATAGCAGGTGGTTATGGAGAGTTACTTTGACAGCTAATGTCTTGAGCTGCCTTGACATCTGTGGTCTAATAGAGTGGCTCTGTAGTAAGTGAAGTTCCTGATGAAAGGCAACCAAATTAAGTGGAGTTTTTCATCTCAGCTTCTAGCCGGCCATACTGCGACCATTCAAGAGGGAATGAAGAAATGATTAAAAAGAGATTGCACTCTGGCTCCAGTGGCAACTGACATAAATGAACTTGAAAAGACAAATAAGACAACACTAATTTTAAAGCCACAGTGGTTCTTCTCAGTCAGCATCATTGGAAATTGCATCCCTGAAAACAGAGGTGGTCTGACTCTTGCCCAGAAAACAAGCAACATCATGCTGTGGCAGAGGGAGATTGTCAAATGCACCCCAAAGAGAGATAATTAAAGTCTTTGTCATATTTATTTTTCTGTGTAGAGAATTAATTGCTACAGTGTTTATAACGTCTCCTGGCTCCTGTGTTTAGGCTTAATTCACATTTTCTTTCTATTTCCTAAATTATAATCTGAAAATTACATTGCAGATCTCAGGAAGGTACATGATTCTCTATAGTAATGTCTCTGTGCCAAAGAACTGAGTAGGCCATATTTTTTCCACGCGGCAATCATGAACTCTTCCTTTCCAGATGATGGCCTTTCCGGCACATCTTCTCCTAGAAAAACTTAGGAATCCCACAAAGATGCTTGGGCAGAAGTATAGTTTATTAATCAGTCCAATGTATTCAAGGAGTATTAGAACACTCCCTAATCAATGAGGCTATATGAAACTACATAGAATGTACAACTAACTCATCCATAAAGGCATTTACTTATGTTTCTCTCATATGCAGATTAGGACAAGAGATTTGCAGCCATTTCAATGAATTCACTGTTCAGCTACCAATCCATTCAGGTCCTGTACAGCATTATTGTAAAAACAAAACTTACTCCTCAAAAGCATTTGGGATACGTTTGATGCTAGAGCTGCCCAATACTTTTTTAAGCATAAAATATACCTGAAAAAAAAGCACAGGTTTTTGGAAAACATGGATTATTTTTTTCCTCTCCAGAAAAGGTATCACCAGGATATTGCTGCTATCTGATTTTATGCTAATGTTTCGAAACAGAAAACTGTATATTTAAGCATTAAACTTTTCCTTGGAATTTTAAGAAATCTGGATATTACATTCTACACAACTGTGAAATGAAAGGAAGTCCATGGAGCAGCTGCTGTGTTACAGCACCCTCCTCACATTTCCAGGGAACCCTCTCTCCGGAGAGCTTGTGAAAGCCCGAAGTGCGAATGCGACCATCTCCCCATAGATTTGCACATTTCCATGCCACCAGACCCTGCAGTGGTGTGAAATATTCTTTGCAAGAGAAAGAACAGTGTCACTGATAATCTGTTTTCTCTGAGAAACATCCTAGTTGAACAGGACCAAAGGTGAAAGCTGCATTTGAAACACGCAGGATACATCAGTCTGCCAAGCTATAAACACAATGACAGTCCTAAACATTCCTTAATTATTCTGATTCTATTTTGCCTTCATATTGGTTGTTGGCAAGTACATTCTGGTTTGCCCTATAGTTCTGCTTCAGAGAAAAACTGTGTTTGTTCTGTCCCCTCTGTCAGAAGGATGCCACCATAAACACGGTGGTCTCACAGGGATCTATCTTGACAGGCAATCTATTACATGCTGCATCCAATGCCTATGCCTGCCTCTTTCCCCAAAATGCAGGCAGAACTAGAAATCAGAAGAACATCATACTGGCTCCTTTTTGTCCCTGTATGTATCTGTTTGCATCAGCTGTGTTACGTCCAAGATCATTAAGAAGCTACATATATGTAAGGCTTAGGATCTGCAGGGAAAGGAAAAGAAACACTGATCAGATTATACTGAACAGAAAATTAAAATACTGAAACTCCATAACCAAATTCTGAAAATCAAATATTGCCTTGAAGATAGTCCATAATAATCTCTTAAATGTTTCTGCTCTGCCAATTATGCACTAAAAATACTAAGAGCGCACATTTCACTTGAGGTAAAATTACCATGTAAGTGACATTTCTTCCTTTTGCGTCTCATGACAAGACTTTGACTTAGAAGTCACAATCATATGAGTTTGTTGAATCCTTGCCATTTCCTTTTTACTCTGTGGCCTTGACATAACATCGTT
>JAOXJM010000063.1:16883463-16900975 GCA_026413425.1 Tringa solitaria
AAAGTGGCTGACCAGAGATTTTCTTTGTTTGTGTGTGTGCACATTGCTGTTGTTTTTAAGAACTCAAACACACAGATGATTTGAGCCAATATTGACCTTTAAATACCAGTTATACCACTTTGAGATAAATAAGTGTTGCTACTTGAGAGCTGTGCGAGGCACACAGCAACAGGGGGAATGAGTGGCTGAGCTGGTAGCACAATCAGTAATAGCTTTGATTAATGAATAAATACAGGTGGCACAAATGAGAAATAATTGAGCTTTTTTTTTTTCTTAAATGTCTCAGTCTACAAAAAACAGTGAAGATAAACAGTGACATTTTTAGCCTCTTTTCCATTATCAGGAATCACTGAACAGTGGGCTCAGCTTGTCTAATATTCAGTGCAGCAGTAAAGCCATAATGAAGGTGATGAAGAGGATTTTAACTGCTGTTATTTCCTCTACTGCATTCCATCATGAATATTTCAGCTTTGGCCATTGCCCAGGCTTGCTTGATGCATTTGTCGGACTTCTAGCCCTTCTGGGACAGGCCCCAATTCATATGGGCAGCATTAAAAATAACTGGCTCCTGGAAGAGCAAGGAATCAAAGGCAGTTGCCATTCACTGCCTGTGGTGGTCTTTATGCCGCAGACCTACAGGCTGTGTTCCTTCAGCATACGTCTCAGAAACGTTCAAATTAAGTAAGCCATAGATTATTTCAAATTTACCCGAAGTATATGAGGTCTTCGATTTTCACCTTGACTCTATTCTGTACTTCTACTGCCCACACACCCTTATCACCCTAGTTTCATTATTCTCTGCATCTAAATTATTTTTCTGGACAAATTGGTGAAGCAATTCCTAAAAAGGAATGTATCGTAAATGTGAAAAAAGGTCTTTTATTGTACAAAATTAAGCACTAGAATTGTTTCCACTACTAGAATACAACAACACTAAACACCACAACACAGCATGACAACCAAACCAAAAAAAATCTGGACTTCTAATAGCAGGGAGTCTTCCAAGAATGTTTTATTTTTCCCCAATAAAATGTTTGTAATTGAAGTGTATGATTATACAGGATATCATCAATCAGCAATATACTTGAAAAAGAAATTTATCTTCTGGGTAATGGGTGCCATTATTACTATTCACTTAAAAATTTATTGCCTTTTCCTTTAAAATCTTTGGTACTGGTCACTACCAAATGGAATATTAGATCAGGCTGATTCCTCAGCTGATCTGGCACAGAAACTACAGAAACTCATTTAAACTTAATATCTGTATATTGCAGTGAAATACAGTAAAGTACAAAGGTGACCATAGAATGCAATTAGGAAATAATATTCCAGAAAAAAAAAAAAAAAAAAGAAAAAGAAAAAGTGTAAAGTTAATTGTAGTTGTGAGTAGGAAGTATTATATGTAAAGTACTCCTACTGCCATCCGCACTTTAGATTTAATATAGTTTAAGGTCAAATCATATTTAATGCGATGTGATGTGTGGATAACATGCAAATTCTCTAATGTAATGTTACAAGAATATACATAAATATTTCAAAACTAAGTGGAAAGACAAACACAATTCATCTTGTCTAAACACACATTCTCTTTTCCCTGCACCATCCTCCGTAGTTAAAGACTATGATCTACTGTAGACATTTCCAAGAATATAAATCTTGCAGTAGCTGCTAATGATTCTCTGGCAACAACAGATAAAAGGAGAAATTTTGCTTTCAAAAAAATTCTATGAATGAAATGCAAATTCTGTTTTCTTAAGAATCAAGAAATTGCTTCAGAGATATGCCTGGAAGAAACAATTTATAGCCCAGTATGGAAGTAATAGTGGAAATGTTTTACTACTTATACAGCATTAATTACTGCTATTGAAATGCATACCTATAACAGGTTACGGAACTTAGTTCATATACCAAACTATTCAAATAAATCTTTTACCACTTATATCCTACTCTTCAGGACCACGTATAAGAGAAGAGTATATGCTGACATCTCTGATAAGTGGAGTTTGTCAGAGTTTTCGTGATCATGAAAAAGCAAACATTTACACACTGAAGTATTTACAATTCTATGGAAATCACTAAAAGATACATGCATATTTCGGAGTAGTTATTCTGGAGATAAAAGAGAAGCTATGACAAGTAACAGGCTTCATACTGCACGTATTGCAAAATGCTCTTGGCCCACGATATATAGGAGGATGGAAGAATGATACCAGTCTCCTCTGGGTATGTGTGTTTACTATTGATGGGTTTTGGATTACTATTTTCCATCACCGTTTTCAGGTAGATGAGAATAGTGCATGGAACTGAGCAGGCACAGGTACATTATGTTTATATCACAAACTACTTGCACATATTTCCCAAGCAAACTCATTAGCTGTGAAAACACAATAAAATAGTATTTAGTCAATTTTCATCTATTTTGTATCTCACACTTTCCTATGCCTTTCTTTTAAAGAAAGGGGAAAAAAACCCCAAAGCTGTAAAGTAAAATTATGTGCAAAAACTGAACATGACTGATTTACAAAGAACATATACTGAAGATGCCATGCCCTACACAAGTCATGTCCTCTTCTCAATTAGAAATTTATAATTTGGCAGACCCAACAAAATGGACTGTCTCCATTACGCTAACCCCCCAAATTTAACAAAATGAAGAATATTCCATTCCCATGCAATTATTTGAGCTTGAAGGTTTTATCTAAAAGACATAATGTTCATCTGTCACATACAATAAAGTATCTCTCATGTATAATACTACTTTTATATACATTAGCAAGCATATGGTACTGTTATGAATTCAGAGGGGTTGTATATCTCTTGATCTAAGTCGTAGTTTAAGCTTGTGGGAACTCGGTAAGTACCTGACAATATGTAATGCTAATGTGAGGAGGAGGAGAAGATAAACCCTTATACTCTTCTTTCTAACTTCCCTATTTCTCCACAAACTGGTACGACTGTCACCTTCTCATAAGAAGAGGATTTATGAGCTGCAACTGACTAGCACTCTAAAGATGGTTATTTCTTCTTTGTGTTTCAAAACAGAGGTTCACCTTTCAACTATATGTGATAGAGGAGTGATGAGTTATAAAAGTCTTCTACTTAAAATGAAGAAGTAACTGCTGAATGGATGATAATGGGTAAGAGAGAAGTACTTACGTTTGGGGGCTCAAGTCAAATATCTAGATAATTCAGCTATTTCATTTGTAACTAACATGCATTACAGATGTAAGACTACAATTACGTTTCAGTAAGCCTCTATTATTTGTTTCTTTTATGAACACCAGTATCTGAATGCTGATATTTACATCATATAACTCGTTACCACTGACTGACTGGCAAAAGTAAGTCGACACAATTAAATGTATCTTCCAACAATTTCCAGCAGAAGAGTAACAGATTTCATTCCATAGGTGTAGGAATATGCTACAGACTGGAGCAAGACTCCCAGACAAAAAGGCAGTAAACATCTTTTCTAGAACAGCCTTCCAAAAGAGAGAGTGGAAGAAAAAAAAAACACCACATAATTACCTAAAAGAAAGATTTTGGAGTTCACCAAAGAAATTACATGTCAAAGGTGTTTGCAATAAACAAGACTGAACTTGATGGTCAGAAGATTTCAGTAAGCCTTACCACATATGTTAATCTTGTCATTCAAAATGTAACAAACCACAAAAAGATTAAACACAAATGACAAAGTAGTAATCCAAGAATTTATATTTGTCCTTTCCCCGAAATAATGTATTTGCTATAAATCACGTATCAGGTATTTGGCAGAAGAAAGCTGCAGAAAAAGTTCTTCAAGGTCCAAAATATACTGAAAGTGAAGTAATCTGTTTGTTTGGTTTTTTATTTGCAATCCAAGCAAATTTTGTTACTCCACAATAATTTTATTTCCACCAATAATCTGAAAAGCTAACAATTGAAACTGAAATTGAAAGAGCCTCAGATAAATAGGGAAAGGATGCACCCAGATCCAACTCATCATCAGTATTTGAAAATGTAGTAGATGTGTCTACTAGGAAAATAAAGGCATTAGCTAGCAATCTTTAACGAAGAGTTCAAAGAGCTTCATATGGTTCAGAATGATCGATCATAATTAATCTTAAAGGTTATAATTATGCTGATTTTGGGTTTATATAGTGAGACCTAAACTGCTCCAATGTATCCTGTAACCAGTATCTGTCAGATAGTTGAGCAGAGCACCAGTCACATCATCTTTCTGTTCTTTCAATGGTTTCTTTCCCTTCCCTCTTTGCATTTCATTCTTTCAGCTACTTCTTCTATTGCCCTTCAGTTTTTCTGGTTTTATTATGTTCATCATAGCTATAAATAAATAAACAAAGCACAATACTCGCTGATTGCTACTTTATATGCTAAAATTCTATCACAGAGTATTTCAGAGACAGAAAAAAAAAGCCTGATCTCCAAGATAGAACTTGTTCTATTTCTGGAATAACCACCAATAGCAAAAATCCCATTACAATAACAAAAGCTACAATTTATTCCAATGATCACAAAGAAAGAAATATTCAAAGTCCTCCCAGTAATAAGTTTTCTTAAACTGCTTTAGCCTTCTATTGCATAGATGAAGAAATTTTGTACAAATTCTCCAAGGAGTACTTACATTTCTAGAGCAAGTACACACAGACAAGAAGAAAGAATCTCACTGTTTTACCTTCATTTTTGAACACAAAATATCCCAAAAGTATATGAACATTTTCACCTCTTCTTTTCTCTAACAATAGAATAAAATTACTGTTGCTCTCTCTGGGCTCTCAGTCTTTTGGTAAACTGTGGTACCTCCTGAAGAAAAGATGGCTGCAGTTTTAATGCATTCATCAGATTTCACTATTAACAGGCCTGAGGATTTTTAATTGCACGAGTCATGGCTGCTCAGGTTCTCAAGCTTGGCATGCAAGTCTTGCCCAACTACTACATGTAACGTACCAGCTTTAGATCCTCTCCCATGGGAGAATATATCTGCACAGCTCTCCAGTGTGGCAACGTACATACTGTTTCATGCTGCTTCTCTATATCTAAAATAGCAGGATCAGAAAATAATTTTGTGACCGCATTCCAACAGAGGGAAAAAGAAACCCTCTGAAACCATGTAAACTATGCTTCAAAAAGGATCAACAATGTGAACTTCAGAGAGTTTAGAGTGGATGAGTTCTCATGGGGACCACAGCTGGCCCTCAAAGTAACTGCAATCCTTCCCCCAAGCCCTTCTTTTTCCAAGGGGCAGTCATTCTTGGATACACTGCTGGAAAGCTTAGGAAAGCTTAAAAAAACTCTGGAACACCCAAACCAATATGATGGTATTTTCAGTTCCAACCATGGATGACGTCTGGAAAGCAAGTGATAAAAGGCTGTATAGAGTAAAATTCTATCTCTATAAGAAGCAATGGCTAGTACATCAAAAACATCATTTGAAGAATACAATGTCTTCCCAAGTTTATAATGTGCCTTGAAAGCAGACTCTGATTTCAGGTTTGTGCATAAGCAAATGTCAAAACTATGTTGATGCAAAACCAAGGCATTTCGGAAAAAAAAAATGCATAAATACTCTTTTTTGCTTTCTGTTTTGTCCATTATAAATGTTGTATGTACAGACTTTAGTTTTCTTTCAGGGCCTTGTCTCTGGACTTTCTGGTTTTTAAAATAAAGACTCTGCTCATAATACCTCAGAAGTTCACTTGGATTCAGATCAAAGTGAAAAGAATTTAGAAAAAAACAGACAAAAATTTAGAGAGTAAAAACAAACACTAAAAAAATTAATAGCTTCTTTGCAGCAGTATCAAAATAGAATTCCTTGGCCTCAGATAGTATTGTTTTGGTATGTCCCAGCCTATTACATCAGTCATGTTCTGTTATGTTAATATACTGAGATGAATCACAGTAACGCCACAGAGCCAAGAAATATCAATCACCAATACCTTGACGCTAAGTGAGAAACATGCCTTATGCACGCTTAGGCCTTTTGACTCTCCATTTTATATTCCACAAATCCACATTATCCAAATCTCATGAACTTACTGGATGTAGAAAGTGAAGAAAATGTTTCCCTTCAGATGGATTTTAAGTAAAAGAATTGTAGAACTTGAAATACTGTAAGGTTTAATCTTCTCAGATTATCATCTCACCATTTTAAAGACAGCTGAACTTATTTATTCACCCTGCTGTGATGAAAAATCTTGTCAATGAAATATATAAGAAAGAATGATGAAAAGTCACTGAGAAAAGGCAAGCATGTTTTGTTTCCATGACATAACACGGACGTTTTGTAACCTCCAATGAGGTAACAGAACTACTGCAAGTGTGGAATTCTCTGTCCTATTTTTCCTAATGGATTATCAGCAACAGCTAAACCAGAAAAGAAAATATTTGAAATAACATACTCGAACTTCGGTGACAAAACCATCTGTAATATTAACACTGAGTCAGATCACTGACACAGCTTTTTCTTTTCAAATATCTGCAAAAAACCCACCCATAAACAAACAATTGGTTTGGTTTTTTTTTTAAAAAGTAGATTAGCAAAGAAGACAGACTTGTGATTAAATTCAGTGACTACATTTACCAGCAACTCTGCTAAGCACAATGGTTCCCAATATTACAATAATCCTGTGTGCTATACTGACACCACTTCTAATTTAAATATCAATCAGAAAATCAAAAACAAAGTCTTCATTTGGTCCGTTTATCAGATAATTTACATCTGTAGTCAAACCACCTCTTCATTTTCGTTTAGAGGATGAATACACTGATCTGTAATTTTATTGCTTGTTCTGGTAGACCTAAAGCACGATTTTCCTCTCCCCAGTTTGAGGAGGCAGCCATGTAGATGTTATCCTCCTTTTGTAGCACATCTTCCAGGAAACCAACCAGTAAGGTGTCAACAGCAAAGACTGTGCAATAGCAACTTCATGGACTCTTTTCATTATTCCACTGCAAGTGCTAAACTCACACTGCATTTACATTTGGAAAGTTAGTCCTCTTGAACTCATTGCAGGCACTAAACAGACTCAGAGGGCTAGATTTAATAAGAACAACTTGGTCAGAGTAGCTTAAATTTATACAAGTACAAAGGGAAGTCGTTAGAGATGCAGTTCACATAAAAGTCATGCATTTATGCATTTCAATTCTGCCCCTTTTTCTACTTTGGCAGAAGAACATGAGAAGAAGAAAAAAAGAAGATCAAAAGCTATGGAAGTTTTGCAAGAAGCCAAGTTAGTTCATAAGACCATAGAACAAAGTAATGTTATTTCCTAAGCTGATGTGGCCTTAAGTGTCTTAAAAATGCCTCGAGCGTGCCAGAGGCGAACAACTCCTGCAGACCATCCTACTTCTCGTCTACTTTTTGTTCATTCATTAGGAGAAGTTTTCCGTGTCGTGTCTTACCTACCTCAGTCTTCCCCCAGCTCTGAAAACACTTTAGTTACTTTGACAGAGTACACCTGCAAAATGTGCTCTCACTGCCACACTCACTCAGCACTTACACGTGTACGCACACTTACCCATGGACATGCACTTTTCTTGTATAAAAATGAGATCTGTTTAATCTTTTCTTAAAAATGGCTGTTGTGATATCCTTTGCCTGTAGGTTTGCTGTGCTTAACAGAATTACTAGCTGTCACTAAATCCATGTGTTGTTCATAAATCTAACTAAATTTTTTGTACAGCTGTTCATCTGGGCATAAACACATTCATTCTAATAGCTACATTAGCTCTACAAGTTTATTTCTTTGGTTGTGGTTTTTAACTTTCACTCAGTATAATTACTTCTGACACTTCTCTCATCAAGTAAGTTTTTGTGCGTTGAGAGTTTTCTTACTTTCATTTGTTTTAAGCCAGTCAACTACATTTTTTGTCATAGCAGATGCTGTAACATGATGGACAGTCTGTCATAAACAGATGGACTTGGTTTAAATCCATCCTCAATAAAGCTCCCCATCAAGAATGAAGAGCTGCTCTCCTGGGAGTATCAGTCACCCCTCAGCACACCTTCCCCAGTGTTTAGTCAGCACAACTCCTGGGCGAATTTCAAACAAGCGACAACGGGTGTGTCAATAATAAAGGGAAGCAGTAGCAGTATCTTACCCAAAATATAGCAGTCTGCTTCTCTTCAGGCATAAGCTATCCATATAATGGGATACTGATAGCATAACAGATAGAGCATGGAGATAGAGCACGGTAATACTTGAGGGAGAGAGCAGGTGGGGACTGGGTTTGGATCACAACTACTATAGTCAGAGAATAATTCAGCAAATGAAATGTCTCTGTCTCACATACCTATAAATCCAAAGCCAGCAAGAAATGGTAATCTATATTCTGCACAGAAGACATTTCTTCTCAGCGCTAAGGGGAATGGGGCAAATTTCAATTCTATTGAATTGTTTGAGTGATCTTCTGAAGCAGATTGCCTTTCACTTCTTCCCCAGGGCCGCTATCTTTCATTGCTCCCCAGACCAAGAACGACTATCCTGTATCACTGGAGACAGCACAATTAACTACTGGCCACAGTATAGTTAAAAAACTTGTTACTTGTTTTGTCTGAAAAGTAACTAATTTTTGATTCCTTGAGATTATATCAACTTGATCATAAGGCACCCATGGGCTCTAATCCATTTCTTTGAATTTATGGGTGCTCCAAGCTTTTATGAATCAGATCTGATGTGCTTCAACGTAAGTATCTGAAATAAATTCCTATGTATTAAAGTGTGGTTAACTTCTCTATGACGATTTATCCACTGCTATAAAACATAGTACAAGTTCATAAACTAGAAAAATTATTAGTAGTAATGATTATGTCAGTCAGACTACAGCAGAACGGTTAAGAACCCCTGGTTTGGTATATATGCCACTTAAACTAAACTGAACAGACAAAAGGATGAAGGGGAAAAGAAACAGAAAACAAACAATGCATGAAGCATGAGGGCTGGCTCACATTTCTGTGTACTTGTTTCAATTTCATTACAGAAGCATGAATAGGTTAAAGAAAAATGAAAGCGGGGAAGCAGAAGAGAAAGGAAGAGGGCGGTGAAATGGATAAAAGAAAGGGAGAAGTGAGTAACAGGGAAGGATGGAAGAGTGGAAGCAGGAAGTGCTATATGCTGAAGGTGGCACAACTAAACTGAGAGGTAACAGGACTATTTATCACTTCTACTGCCTTCTGGTGATATGGGCCAAGTACAGAGAAATGCAGAAGTGTCTGGCAGATCAAATTGTATTTGCAGGTCCTCAGTATACAGCCTTCCTAATAGGAAGGGGTATATGAAGTTTTACACAATCACCAACAGTTTTGAAATTCTATCATAATTGATCCACTAAATGAGATTCTCTACTTCCCTTAATATGCTAGTAACCTGTACAAAAGCATACTAAGCTGTTTGTCAGCATTTGCGCTCTATTTCTTAAGCTGCTTTAACTAATAATGTTCCACTAGCTTGTGTGAACTAGCCACAATTGAACAACAAGGCTCAATTGTTTAATACATATTTGAGATTTGATCCGGATAAGAACACTAGTCATCCCAGGGGTACAGTCAGGCTGCAGCAATAGTCCTTTGGCACACTTGACCTCTTTGGCCCTCAGAAACAAACAATGGCAGATTACTGACTACTGTTACATAAAACAATATGAAAGATCACATTCTTTTAAAATCTCAATATAAGGAAAATACCGTTATGTTTATACACCAAATTTTAGACATGATCAATCAACCTGCCACTGGATGTCACTGTTCTTTGAGAGCTGAAAACGTTTTAGGAGAGAAAAAGGATGAAAAGATGAATGAAAAACCCCACCTGTTTTCTATAGACTTAAGATGGAGAACATTCAAAACTTTAAAAATTTAAAGAAAAATCCTAAAACGACTAAAATGTATTTTTTACATTCTTCTTTTTAGCTTTACTTCCAGAAAGGTTCTGTCTAGTAGGTGGATGTCTGAAAAGAGCTCTGCAAATTGCTTGCATAAAGCCAACCAAACAATTGTACTGTAAAAGCATTCCTCAGGTATTTCACAGACATTATCTGAAAGAGATGGCACAGAAAGGAGCAAGTGGATTTTCCATTATTCCAATGCATTTACTATGTTCTGATGGACTGTTGTGATAAGGAGGCACAAATCAATTTGGATTTTACATTCCACTTAATTGCATATACATTGTAGTATTTTGAGGCTTTCTGTGCAATCTCTAAGCTACCATCAGCACAATAAAGCTGCTTCTATCAGTCGCACAACCATAACCAGTTTTTCTAGGAGAGATGTATCTTTGTGTCGTGGAATCAGAATAAATTTTTGGTTGAAGATTGCTAGGGCTTGAAACAAGATCCACTAGACATTATAATTAAAGCCTTTTTTTCTAATCTGCCAGAATGAAATGGCTTAAAGCAGGCAGAAATCTTCCCATATACTTTCTCTTGTTAATACAGAGATGAAGTAAATGTACTGCATCAGAGCAGAATGAATTTTACAGTATTTCAGGATTGCCTGCCGCTATGGTTATGCTTTGTTTTACTCTCCAGGAAGCAAAGCAATACAGAATCTCCTGTTTTAGCAGTGAGGGATCTGGCAGCCATCTGCACAGTTCCAGAACAGAGCATGACTCATACATGAGAGAGATACATAATTCATGGGATGTTCCAGGGCTGTTGCCATTCTCTTGGGTAAGAGGTGAAAAGCTGTGTCAGCGAGGGGGGCTGCTCAGCAAATTGAGTTCTGTGTAAAGAGGCATCTTAGCAGAGATGTGGGTCCTTAGATGGGGCTCCTAACACCACCAGGGGACTCGACAATCCAACAGCATGCAATGCTCAGCTCCATGGAGTAGCAAGCTGCTTAAAGAATTGTCATCTTTCGCTACAAGGTATTCCTAAAGCACTCCTTATCATCTCTATGTTTCAGGTGTAAGTATCCTGGGAGTCTTGATGGTATTTTATGGTGTTTGTGGAGTCAAAAAGTTTCATCACTGATACTGCACATCGCTGTAAATTTAAAATTAAACTTAAGAAGCACGCAGGCAGAGGTGAGAATCATGGTGTTTGTTTCTAGTCACTTTTTTAGGTCTCTCCACAGGATAAAATGCAAAATAGAATGACTATGTCCCAAAAATATGAGTTATTCATACACGGTAAAAGATGTAGTGGATTAAAAAAGACAGAGAAGGAGGTTCTTGAAAGCCTCCTTGCCTCTTCACTTGGGGAACGAGAGCGATGGGGATGGAAAACATTGTCCCTAAGATAACTGCCGTATCTTCTAGAAGTTGTTTTAGCTTTTGTAGACACCTGTCTCTCCCTTAATGACACAAACTACCCACCACGCTTCCCAGAACTGCAGCAGAGTTGAAGTAGCAGTAATTATTTTGCTGTTGTCAGCCCATAGTCTCATAATTCCTTGTGAAAACTGCCATTTCATGTTGCAACTACTAAGAACATAATTTTCTAACTATCATCAGCTCACAAATCTTCTTCAGTAGAAGAGCCTTTCCAAAAGTCCCACCATGGCAGTACTCTAAAGTATCCCTGGGTGACTGATTTTGTCAAGTCTAATCACCTTGGATAAGATAGCTGAGATTTCAATTTGATTATATCTGGACTAGAGTTTGCTCAGGCGTGAGCTTTCAACACTAGGACAGACTGTGTATAAGGGAATTGTGTTGACTGCAAAGGCTTGGTGATTAAATCACCTTTTTCAGGACAATTTTAAACTTTGCCAGGGAGACTCCCTAATCAGTGATCCATATAATTACTTTTCCACATAGACTGAAATTGAGAACTGTTCACTAATGCTTTAAATATACACATACCAGTGTTTAAATATCCACAATCATAAATATTACCAGATGCAAAATTTTCCAATGGGTTTTGTTTGGATGCAGTGGTGTAAAATATGCAGGAATATAAAGACACTAGAAATGAGAAAACTCCTCTGCAACAGAGAACACATATTGGTGGGAGCTCCTACGGTGCTTGATTTATACAGGGGACTTAAAGTTGATGACACCCACACACATCCCAAAATGAATGCTCTGGTCACTGCAGTATTGGTTTTTCTTGCTTCAGTATTTTCCAATGAAGGAAAAATTATGCCACAAACATAATCCATAGAAAGCAAAATACTAAAATAATTCCAGGATAAAAATGTATATATATTATAAAGTCACCAACAAAAAAAATCTAAAACCTCCAAGGTTTTTTTCTCCCTGGACAGATAATTTCGAAATGTCACAGGGTCCCTTTGCTGAGCCCCAGAGACAAAACTGAGCAATCCGAGATACCAAAGTGGCAGGTCAACACCACTCTGTCTTTTTCATCACTGCTTCTGAAAAACAAAACACTTCTTTATGCAGATATGAAGTAACATAAAAATGTCACAAGCTTTATGAGAACTATGACTTTTTTATCTATTTTTTTTTCTTACTTAGCATCTCAGTAAAAGGAGTAACTACATGAAGCAGTAGATTTTTCAATACTGCTAATACACTCAATTGTTCTATTTGTCAATTTAAATCACCCAAAAAACTCATTCACCCCTGTGGCCAGAATTCATTTTTATCTGTACCTAAGTGAGAATTTTACTTGAGAAATAAAGGCCTCTAACTTGGAACATTTATACTGTGCAAGATTATCAACTGGTAATGAATTTTTTCATATGTGATAAGGACCTCACACCATCTATTAGGCAATGCCAAACCTGAGAGCATTTACATGTTGGATGTAGTATGCAGATTAAACTATGGGACTTCTAACACTTCAAATATGCTAACATTCCCCAATTCACAGGTATTAAAAGAAAGCACATAGAAAGTGTGTACTCCTCTTGGGGGATAAAAACATATTAGCTCCAGTCACTAGAATAGTAGAGAGAGTAGTCTATCGCTGTACCCAAGCTGCTAAACTGTACCTCCCAAGGCTCCAGGTTCCCTGTGCAAGTCGGGGATATCAGCACCACACGCTAAAAATACCCAAAGCAAACTGCCTAAAGGCACCTGCAATGTTCTGTACCCAAATATCCCAACTGTACTCAAATCTGCTAAGTCTGAGCCTAACAATCACAATAATAAAATAATATATATTATATATATTATAATATATATTGTGATTATAACAAATAATCACAATAATAATTATAATCACAATTCTTCTGTGTTAATTCTGTTCTTTGCACACATGAACTAATCAGCAGGGGAATCCCACACAACCTTCATCTCTTGACAATATGAATCTTTGGTAACACAGGCTGATCCTTCAGAAGCTTCAGCAGAAATATTATTTAAACTTACTGGCTTGGTCTTCTAGCTTTTATGTGTGCAAAGTAATAATACAATGCTATCAAGTGCAGTTCTAACACGCTTTGCAATTATGGCATCAAGCTCTACTTACTGTTATTGTCATTTTTATGATGAAATTTTCACTTTTTTGTTGTTTTTTTTTTAGTTTAAGGGAATAGAAAGCCACACAGAAAAGCATGGCTATGGATTTTAATTGCTCAGCCTTAATCACAAAAAATAGTGAAAAAGGGAATTAGTCAAATACAGTGTAGCAGAAAAAGTTACTCATACATATCTATGCAGTTTGCCATAACGACATCTGGGACTGTCAAAACTGGCAGTTGAGACTCTACAAGATGAAACTTTGAAAAATATGTACGTTCTGAACTCAAGCTAAGTTTAACAAAATTTCTGCACTTCTAATTCTCAGTATCAAAGTCATTGCAATAGGTAGTAAAACAAAATACCACCCCAAACCCCCAACAAGGTTAGAACTTCAGCGGACGCAAGGCCCCACTCCACTGACTTCAATGGATAATATAAAGCAGGTAAAAATTCAGTCCACACTATTAAATATGGGGTTTACCAGATAATGTGGCCCTAAATTTGAGATCCAAGATAGGAAATAACTGAGAGACTATGGTATTCCTAGAAGAAATCACATTTATACAAGAAATAGTTCCCATTGTGGAGTTTTAATTCATTTGGTAATGCTTTTTAAAAGCATTTATATTTTTCTATTTTTAATGTGGTGAGCTGCTTTCTTTGAACACCAAAACCTGAATTTAATTGTAGTTACAGAAATGTAAGACTGCAGCTGTTATTTCTATGCAGCACGTCACTTCATATTTTCTCCTTGTTATATACTGAACTGTACCAAAATTAATTTTAGAATTGTGCACATTTTTTAAACTACATTTTAAAACCTTAACAGCTGACACCAGTAATTTAATTTCATTTTTCACATCTTCCAAAATGTGAGAGAAAATTTAATTCAAAGTCCATTTCCTGAAAACTGTATCATTTCACTTTTCTCAAAAGGATGTTTTTTAGAAGCAATCTCCTTGGTACTGTTGAGAATTTCCTGTTTCTAGAAAATTCTCTGCAATTCAGAGCAGATTACAAACTGCAACAAAAAAAAAGAAGACAAAAAAAAACAACAAAGAAACCAAACCTCACAGTAAAGACAAGGAGGAAACAATAAAAATGAAGCCAAAAAGGTATAAAGTCAAGCATTACAGAAATGGCTATAGTTCCTGTGAGAGATATGTTCTCCAGATGGCTTAGTATTGAAGGCAATACACTACTATTTAGATATATTTTATGCTACTTAAAGAAAAGGAATCCAGTGTTTCCCCCCCTTTCTACATTGCCTGTTTCCCAAGAGTACTGCTCCAGCAGTAGCGCTCTCAGCTTCCGAGCCATCCATAATTGGTCCTCCCCCTCTCACGCTTGCTTGCATTCCCCCTCTGTACAGCACATTACCTCCATAACTTCCACCCTTTTACTGACTCATCAAACATGTTGTCAAGCCTCATAAGCCTCACTAGAAGTAAACTATTTCCTTAGTACTCTTTCAACCTTTATTGCATGAACTGTTTTTTTCTTTTCTTTAATGATCTGAATTTGGAGACAGTGCTATTCATGCTATTGGAGTACACATTATTTCTCTAATATATTTTATAGGTAAGAGGTGATTAACTGCTGGAACATCTCTACATAAAACTGCTAAGTTTCCAAACAAGTATTACTATTATAACCATAATACTCAGGACAAAATTGCCTTACGAAATGTTTTTAGTTAATTGTTTCACAAAAGCCCTGGGTATTTTTTTCTAATTTTATACTGTAGAAGATAAAAAAATATGACTTATGCATCCAAATATTCTTTACCATAAAAGTCATTAAATGGTATGTTGTTTTTACTAATAGTTTGACCCCTTTCAAAGATTAGCAAATACTGAATTTTTCATTAAATTTCTTTTTACCATCTTACAGTATGTTAATAGAGAAAATATTTATTACTTTCTTGTCCTGTAAAACATTCTGCATATGAAAAACAAATATAGGTAAAAGGGACAACCTGGGAGATCAGAGATGAGACAACAGCACTTGCTGGTGAAGCCTGAGTTGCAAATATTTATCTGGGCTGCTGCTTAGAGTTCATCCTGTGCATCTTGAGTACTTTAGTCTTCCTTACTCTATTTTCCATACATATATTGATTACAACTATTTCACTGTGAAAAACTCTCTGATGCTGAAGCCTTCTGTCCCAAGGAGACACTGCAATCCATTATATACAATCTTTCCTAAGGCCTAAAGTTTACTGATGTAAGCTGGTACCCAACTCTCCAATGAAATCTATTTCCAGCTGCTTACCTGAGGGATGAATTGAAATTCAAGTGTACTGAAGTGCACCTCAAGAGTTAGCTGGTCAACATGATCAAATGATTTCTTTTTATTCCAAGAAAACTTTGCTTATAAACTATTTCTAGCCAGTCCTCATCCTTTCCCCCCACTTTTGGGTCTCAGGAATAGTGTATAATAATAAAAAAATATATTATTAAGCTGGATTCAGATCTACTTTGATATTTTATTTCATCTTCTGCATTTCTTTTGCTTCTTCATTGTGCAAATTTAACAGTAAGCCAAATGCCTAAAGTTTCAAAGATGTTAGTCATATAATTATATATCAGAGCATGACAGAAATCACACAAAGATCAGAAGAAAACCTCAAAAGAACGCATCTGAAGGAACACACTTTCCAAACTTGGCAGTATTTTACATTACAAGTCAGTACATTAATAACGTGTCATGGGTGAAGTGCAGGTGAAGAATTTAGATTGAAGGGTTAATAATATCATGAATATAACATCATTTCCACATTGTATTGGCAACCTCAGCCAACTTCAGCTGTGCTTGTACAGCCACAAGAGGTCAAGTATTTTAGTTTTTACAAATAATGAAACACACCCTGAACACTGCTCGCTCTTCCTCTATCTACATAGGAAACACTTAAATGAAAGAATGAAGTATTTCTTATGGCTAACAAGGATATTGTGAAAATACAAATTGTGTCAAATATTTCACCTTCTCTTTTCTCAGAGCCGATATACTAACAAACTCCTAAGTAAAGGTCTCTGCATCTAAAGACATATGTCCTTGGACTACATATGATTAGGAAAAATAGAATCTACCCTGTGTTACACCTCTGAAAGAATCCAGGGGTCTAAAACCATTTTGCAATGCAATTATTGTAAAATAGGCCACAAAGGGGCACCTTCCAGATATAGAAACTCATTTCACTACACCATGGGAGTGAGCTTCCTTTCCAGCGTGCTGATACTTCAGCTGAGAAGGACAAGGCTTTAAAGAACAGGACTTTGTTCCGTGACCCTTGCATAGTCTCGGTGCCCTTCAGGGGGCAGTCCTTCTGCTCCCACGGGTAAGGCCCCAGCATGGGACACCAGCCACCTTACCTCCTGTCCAAGCTCTGCCACACAACCATCACCTGAAAACTCACTTCTCTGTGCTTCAGCCCTCCCACCCGAAGAATGGGAATAAGGGTAACTACTGCAGAAAATGCCACATTTCCAAATGATTACATCAAAATCTCAAAAGAAAATGAGACTAATCTCACAGCTAACTTCTGTACTATGGCTTTTAGCCTGGTGATTAAAGCCTGCAGGTTAGAATGGGAATTGTTCTAGCTCACTTCTCTAGAGACAACAGCAAGCTCTAGCCATGCTCTTACTAATTTCCAGTTATTTATACTGCATTTCACAAAAAAAAAAAATGCATGTAATAAGTACCTGGGCTTCAGTGGACCACAGTCAAATTTCAAGCTCTATGAATCTCAGCACAGTTTTTACCTACTTGAATTCAAAATTATTTTATTAGGTTAGTGGGGTTCCAGTCATTTACATCAGCTATAAAATTCTGAGGGGCAAAACTGGGAAAGAGCTGGAAGGACCTTCAGAAAGGACACAGCCACAGCAAGGCAGACATGTTACATGGCCTCACCACATTTTGACAAGAGGTTAAATCCAGTCATTCGAACACACTTACAAGGTCTCTTCTAAGCAACTGTAAGAAAATAATGCTAAGGATGACATTAGACATTGTTGGATTAAAAAAGTAAACTGAAAGAGTAGCTTTGCACTACTCTATTCTAACATGGCGCATGGAAGATGAACACAACATGAAACGCTTGATAGAAAAAACGGGGAATATGGAAAATGGTT
>JAOXJM010000063.1:16928227-16941005 GCA_026413425.1 Tringa solitaria
ATCCATTTCAGGTGAACTGAAATGACACTTCTTGTTTTCTGTTACCTGTCAAACCCGTAAATTCAACATATCCATTCTTTCTGTGTAACAAAAATTCTGCAACAGCAAATGAATACAATGTGAAAGGAGTTGATGGGCTCAGTTCATTTCCGAACAGGCAGGTGTTCACAACTTAAAAACAAAACATCACCTCCATTGGCACAAAGCCTTCCAGCCAACAAAGAACGTCAGCGTTCGCTCACCAACGGGGAAGATACATGCTTAAAGCGAAACACATTTTTAAGGGCTCTTGTGAGAGAGGCTGAATTTTGCAGAGAGACTAAAAACTAGCAGAAAATGAACTCCAGTAGATAAACTTATTACAAAAGATCTGAATGATACTGGTGGGCAACTCATATTTACTACAGTGAAGCCAGAATTTGAGTGAAAGTGCATGTGGTGACAAAGCTGTGCTGATACAGCTATATCTATAGACACAATAAGACCGCTCCTGAGCTGGGGAGAAGAACATACACAGAAGAAACAAAACTTGAATACTCATGAATGTTGGGAACCCTTACCTTGCTAGCTCTTCTAAAACTGAAAACACTTCACTGTGAATTAAAAGATGCCCTGTAACAAAACAATCCATAAGGTTTTTACATTTTCCCCCTACACATTTTCTTTACTCATTTAAAGATCAGGTCCTTCGAGAAAACAGGAAAATACTGGTTAAATTACTTAAATTCACTGTGATAAGGCAGTTTATAGATGGGCACACTACAATCATTTGCTATCAGGAAAAGTACTAGCCAACAAACAACATGTGGCAATTTTAAGACTTCTATTAAGAACATTACAATCTGAATCTTTGAATGCAATTAAAATCTGACCCTTCTTTCAGAAATGGTCAGGGATCATAGATAATTCCCCTATAAAACCACTAGGATGTGTGAATTCAGATGAGTATCTGTAAGAGACAGATAAAGGCCTTATGAGATACCACCATTTAATACTGTATCCAGACTCCTTTTTATTTAAAAATTCTCTGCTAACAGAGAACTCTTGTGAGAGTAGCTACCGTCACTTAGTTGCACTTCTAGTGTATTTTTCTCAGATTCAAGGAAAATTACTTGCTCTTATTTGTTGGTTAAATCACGTCAGCAAGTGTTTTAATGTATGTGTTCTAGCTAACAAAGTAGAGCATAATTTTAATTTTTAGGTAAGGATAATCATAATTAAAAACACATTAGGTGATCATACCAACCAACCATTCTAAAAATAAATTTCTACATCATGATTTATGAGTAATGATTTGTTACCTAACAAATTTTGAAATTATACAACTTAATAAATTGATGAATGGTTTTGATCATACCCCAACTACTCAAAGTGGCAAACCTAAGACCAGCCACTAATAACTCAGATTTTACAGTAGCCAGATCAGCTTAAAAATGCAGATGCAAAAATAATCCATAAATATCATAATGAGTAACCTATATTTAGATTTCTGATTCCCATTTAAAAAAAAACCCAAAACATTCCTGTATTTTCTACAGCTACTGTTACAAAGTGCTCAGGAGAGGAAAATATCTTAAGTACAAAAAGCCTGCACTTTTAAGTTTGTGGGTTTGTTTTTAGAATTTCAAACAAGTTAGGACTCACTTCTCATCTTTACTTATATTTCGAATCAACAGCATCAGAACAGACAGGAATCTTTATTCTCAGAAATTCCTGCTTATCTTAATTTACTGTATTTCCTATTGTATTCTGGAACCTGTGCCACTAGAGCAAACAGTGCTAACACTGGGAGAGAAGGAACTACATCTGTAACACTGCTGTGCCATGCTGTACCATCAGATCTCTAAATATCCCAAGTACCAGGGAACCCAGAGAAATACAAAGTTCAGCCTTTATAAAACATCTTTATGTAAAACAAAAGACTTGAGACACAGATTTGAAACGACAGCTTCCAAAATAAAGACTGAAATACTTTGAAGCTTGGGTGATGCTTTGTTGTCCCAAGGAAGAAGGAAACTCCTCTAAAGCAGACTCAGTATTTTTATTTCTGTACGGTAAAAATATCTTACTGCCATAATAAGGAGCTTCTTCACATACTCGCTTGATCTCATGCTCAAGTTTTTGACATCTTCCACAAGCAAACATATCCCGTCTCAGATGCACTGCTTTAGCAGGTATTCATTTTACTGAACACCACTATAATTTGTTAGTCTTACATGATGCCTCAAGATGTTTCACACATTCTAAAAAGGAAGCTAAAAGGAAATAATTTGCATATATTACTTCAGTTGTACATGCTGTAAATATTGATCTGCTGATAGAGAAGCAAGAGGAAAAGTTGTTAAAAAATTAGCGCTTGCATTTCTATAGTTTTTAAGAATCCTTTTTCAGGGTCAATTTTTAAACTTGGTGAAGAGATTACAGCTCTGCTCAACACTGCACCATACAGGCTACTCAATGCTCCAATTCCAATGTGTGACATTCAACGTATATTATGGTAATTTACAACTCATGAGAACTCTTACTTTTACTCTTGGAGTTATTTACCAATTCATCACAAATGCCTCAAAACTTAACTGCTGCTGTTTGTGTAACACAGACAGTGAAGCTCCACTTCACATTTTTGACCTGGTATTTTAGCCAACTCATACTGACTCAAGGATGATGCACAGATACTTTTGCATAACGTTTTGAATAATTGAAGTCTTTTCTCCCCTCAGAAGTGAGAAGCTGTAATTTATCCAATATCTGAGAAAAAAAAGCAACAATAGAAAAAAGTTGGAAGGGTTCTGGTAGAGAATTACAAATCTCAGGAAACATGAATAAGCATAAATAGGATCAAGCTAGAGAAGTGATCACGGTATGTATTAGCTGAGAATAAAATGCCAGTCATTTAAAAACCTACTGTCAAATGTGACAAATACATGAGGCTTGAAAGCAACTGTTCCTTTCTTTTCACAAACACAGCACGTGAAATTGTCAAGGCCAGTGTCCATTCTGGTTAGCAAAGCAATTGCCAACGGTAATAAAAAGCACACTAGATAAAATGTATCAAATATTCCAGATTTCTCACATGGCATCAGTTTCTTAATCACAAAGCATGCAAGACAGTGAAAAAATATCTTCAGGATTGTCTCCCAAGTGGTAAATGGCTCCTCACCATCAGCCCATGCCTTGGCCACCCCAGTGCCACGTACTTTTTTTTTTGCTTTTGTCTTTCTGTCCTTCTGTTCTTCTCAGAGTTTTCCGGCTGTTCTCAGACTTTTCTATGTACAACTTCTCTCCCCCTTGAATGACTGCCTGTGCTGAACTTCCCTCACATGTTCACAACTCCCCACAAAGCCCCATCATGTTTCCTCATCCTCTCCTTTTCCTAATTCTCTCTCTTAGAGTAGGCAGCTACACAGAATAGGAGAAATGCCTCCTTTTGTTTTTTAATTTAAATTTAAATTTCAGCAATAAAATTAAATTCCAAATCATTATAACCTTACTCCACCTATGGCAGGGCCACACAAATAGACTAAAATAAATACAATCCAAAGGCTTTAAAGAGGACTGAGTGCCATTTCAGAAGAGAGAAGAAAGTCACATTGTCCTGAATCCAAATGATTCACCTCAACTAGCACTAGATAGGTCACTAAAGTTCCCAGAGAGAAGCTGAGTCACCTTACAGTTACTCACTACAAAAACAGCCCTGGAGAGGACTCTGCTCTTATTGGCATATCTGGTGCCTGGAATTAGGTGTGTTTCTGTATCCCTCAGCTCTTTTAAGCACACAGAGAACCCTCATCTGAAAGCCCAGACACTTCTACCTTCTAAGAGTTGTCTGTACACCAAGAATTTCTAGACACATATCATACTTGCCTCTGAAAGCAATTGGATTTGTCCAATTTGATGAAAATGTTAACGTTATGTTATATATTACCAATAATGAAACACCCCTAGGAATAACTAAAAGTTATGACTGATTCAACTGCAGGGCTGTGCAGCAGTTCCATACAACCTTACCTTTGGTTTTCAATCTTTGTTAAAAATGCATTGCCTCTTTGCTGAAAACTTCCAATGTGCTATTTCACATTACAACAGAAGGAAACACTTTCTTCTACCAGAGAATACTGTTGGGCCCAATTTTTCATTGCTTGGATTTTTATTTTTAAGGTTTTTTTCCACCCAAGCAAATGCTTTTGCTCTGACAGCATTTAATAACAAGTTTGACCTTGGAGTGTCTAAGTTTAAATCATTTCAGAGTACTCTGCAGCAGAAAATCAGGGGCCAGGGATTCTCTTCCTTATTTGAATTTTATTATTTTGGGGGAAAGGGGAATCCCTTGTTTCACAGAAGAAATTACTTTTGAGCCACAGCGTGAAGACTTTTTGCATGAGTGCACGAAGAGCCACAACTTTTTATGCATACTGTAGTTGATATATGATTGTCACCATCGCCAAAAGTAACTTAGCTATCTACTCCAGGGAATATCCCTGCAACTACAGTAAATAAAGCTGAGAAGAACTGGTTTGTATTTAGTGTGTATTGGAGAAGGAATATTATCCTAACAGGCTGGACAGCTTGAGCACTGTCCCTTCCCATGGGCTGGAACAGCTTAATAAAGCTTTGTGAGGCTGCAACCCAGACCTTTATTTTGCTACTGGATTCACGTCCATTCCCCATTCTCTCTGGGGAACCCATCCTCATTACAATCACCATTCCCAAAAGGTACAGGTTGTAATGAAGAACACTCATTGACTACAGTTTGCTGTGGATTGAAGGTCAAATATGCAAGTATTTAATACAGATGAATAAACTTCCAAAATTGATCCTATTCAAGGATTTTGGACTTTTTTAATTTCTGAATTTCCTATAAGCACCACACGAACGTTCAGAATTATTAAAGACACACACACAGAGTAACTATTTCATTTTAATGCTAAGTAACAATGAAAATTAACTTTTGTTGCTGAATAGAAAAAAACTACTGTGGTGCAAAAATACCATTTGGTATGTTTGCCTGAGTTATTACATAATTCAAAGATTATATTATCTTTGGCTAGAGTTGCATTAATCTTTTTTCCCCATAAAATAATACCATCCCAACTACAACAGTGTAGATACAACAGTGGGACATGGTTCCTGACAGTCTAATCACTAATCTAACGATATTCAGAGGGAGTCAAAATGTCGCTGTTAAATCACTGCCCTTCCCTATTTTAAAAAGCCACCAGGTGAGCTGTTTCAGTGGTAGTAACAATGAAAAACACTACAAAAGACTGTACTGACAACACATCTGCAGAGAAAAGCAACACTGCAGACACAATATTGATTGCTGTAGGAACAAACATTTCAGATGCACTCTGCATTAGACCTATATAAATCCTCTTATGTACTGTGGAATAATGTTACATTTTATTGACATCCTATTTTCATGAAAAAAACTGCTCTCTGAATTTATGGGTTATTAATGTTCTGTACTGATCTAAAGCAATTTGAATGTATATGACATGTTCACTATGCTATTATCAAAGAAAAGGCACTGATCTCCACATAGTATCCCCTTTTTTTCACAACCGCGCACAAAAGCATATACAAATTCTGCAAAAAATTGTTTTCTTAGTGCATCATACAAACTCACAAACAGGAGAGGATTAAAAGAAGAAAGAAGGAAAATAAAAACAGAACCAAAGACAAAGGCAAGTAATTTGACCTTTTTGTTCTCTGTCCTGGAAAATAAAGATGATGAAAGAAATTATACTCCTTTAGTTGTTCATAAATCATCTTCTATTTGATAATGAGATTTCCCATTTAAACCGCTCAATAATTGCGATTCACATTCAGATTTACAGTTTACCAATCATGCTCATAAATGGCAGATAAAAACATTAAATTTATAGTGACCATCACTGGAGATTTCTGTTTCCACCAAAAGCATTGCTCAAAAAACCCTCAAACGCCTACACATTTAAAAATATCAACATAATTACAAAGAAAAAGCCATACATAAAAAAAAAAAGGATCAAAAGCATTGCAATTAATATATATATTATTAATTTTGTATTTAACTTACAATGCTTGCAAAAAACCACTAAAAGTCACAAATGAAAACTAGTAGCTCTTCTCTAAGGCCTCAAAGGGAAAAGTGCAAAAGGACAGGAATACTCCACGTATCACTATCCTCACCCAAGAGCAGGTGGCTTCTCTCCATTTGTTGTCCATGGTCTCCCAGATTTTACCAAAACATTCAATCTCAAGCTAAGAACCCTAAATACAACATGTACTGTCAGGTTCTGACTGTTCCCAAAGACACAGAGACCATAACCTCTTCTCTCTGGGCAACTTGTTCCAGTGCTTGGCCATTCTCAGCCTAAAAAAATTCTGCCTAATATTTATAGAATTTATTGTATTTGTTTAGTCCTAATGCCTCTTGCTACCCGCATCTTTACCCAATTTGGTATTTAAACATATTGACAAGATCATCCCAGATCCTCCTCTTTTTGAGGCTAAGCAGTCCCAGCTTTCTCAGGCTCTCTTCATGTGACAGAACCAGACACAGCACACGCGATACGCCCAGAAGAATCTCCTCCCCTGACCCACTGACAATGTTCTTCCTACTACAGACAAGGATGATGTTGGCTGCCTCAACTGCAGGCCAACAACTGTAGATTGCTGACCCATAGACCACTTGTCCACCAAGACCCCCCCCAGGTACTCTTCTGCAAAGCTGCTTTCCAGACAGTCAGCATCCAGCCTGTACTGGTGCATGGAATTATTCCTCCCCAGATACAGGACTTCACACACACCCCTTTGGTGAACTTGGTAACATTCATGTTTGCCCATTTATCTAGCCTGTCGAGATCACTCTGAACAGCACAACAACCATATGCTGTATCTTCATTTCTGATACACACAGAAAACATACAAGCCTATGACAGTAACGGCACTCGACTTTATGAACAAGCTTTTCATCAAATAAATATTACTTTCTGCAGCAGAGATAATTTATTCTTTGTGTATAATTGATTTGTGCCTGCACTTAAAAATTGTCTTTTGAAATCCATATTATAACTAATACTGTCACATAATAAAATGCAACACTTTTAATTTAAAGTTAATTATTTTCCATTATTCAACATTAGTAGACAAGGCAAGAACTCTAGCATAGCACCAGAACATAAAAGAAGTTATTCTGAACTTATAATATGTGGGTTTAACAGCTTAATGTCAAGAAGCAATACTGTAAATTAAAAACTAAGTAAAAGGATTATAGAAGCTCATATTTAGAAATTTCACATGACTACAGATAATTAAGGCAACTGCGATATTTTTTCAGCATTGTCCTGGAATCTGCAATTATAAATAAAGTTTTTTTATAGCAATCGCACTTTATTCTGTAATAACACTTTAGACATAACATCACTACGGCATTTGAGAGACTCACTGCAATATACCACTGCATTTTTCAAGGTTTTGTAGGAAGTATTTCTATTTCTTTCTTCTTTTGATCATTACTACAAGACAGCTCATGTCACCTAGCTTATCGAAACCACAGTTGGAATTGGTAAATCACAGGTACGACAAAGAAAGGGGATCTCATTCACTGCACCTATGTAGAGATGCTACTTTTGAGGCCTCTATCAAGGAACTGTTTCAGAAATAGAAACCACATGTGGGCAACACATGATTCTTCGTGACTACTTCAAATTTGAAAATAAAAACTCTTCGTAAGACACGTGAAATAATTTGAGTGTTAACTCTGCAAACACAAGAAGTTTTCAAAATGAACAAAATGTTTAAATGAGCACCATCTCATTTTGAAGGTATTTCTCCTCCAAAGAAAAGTGACCTCACAGTGGGGTAGAAGACAACTAGTACTAAACTTTAGAAATGACAACCATGACCCTCTATGGAGATTGTACACAAAATTTAAAAGACCTGTATTCCGTATGCCTCAGATTACGCTTATTCAGAAACCTCTGTAAAAACAGTCACCCACAGGAAAGAGCTCCTCCTGGGAAGTTCCCAGAGAACACAATTAGAAGTACTCCATGATCTCCAATCTCGTGGAGATTTGGATTTGCACTTACCCCTTTTCCCTTACCAGCTTGGAAAGTATTGAGTTTTGAAGTCTTTGGAGTTGTCCAGAAGGCTTTAACATCCCCGCCTCCTCCAAGAAGTATTCTGTTCTCTTCTTAAACAGATTATCACAGAATCACAGAATTGTGGTGGTTGGAAGGGACCTCAGAGATCATCGAGTCCAACCACATTATCTGGCACTCTCCTAAAGATAAAAAAACACCAAAACAAAACAAACAGGTAGTTTCACTCACTGAATTATGCAAGTATGTCCTTGTTAGACTAAGGCTCATCTACAGTCATTAGCCCCTTGTCATAAGAGGTATGCCTCAGTAAGATGTATGACATTGCTCCTCCCTCCCTTCCCCTGGCGCATTTGCTCCATTTTGGCATGTTTCACTAGACCTTAGTGTTCTCTTATCAGTGTGAGCATTAAAGACACATATGACACTTGTGAATAATTATATATATACATCCCTCATTACTGGCTGTTATCTGAGGAAAGACATGATGGCACTTAACTGCTTTATGCTTTAGGCTGCCTGACTGTATAGTTCTCATAGCATTAACAGATATTTAAAGAAACCAGCTCACATTTACTTCTGCCAAAGCATAAGCCCACAAATCCACAAACCCCACAACATAAATTACTACATTCATGGCATATGGTTGCTTTTTTTGACAGAATGTGTTCGTATCTATTCACTCAATCAATTCTCCCTTCATAATGCACAGACTGTCATATAGCCTCGTATTCTACATCTAGCATACCAGAACTGCCGATTAAAACAACCAACTCCGAAAGATTTTCAACTTATTTTAAGAATATACACACAGGATCACAGAATGGTCGGGGCTGGAAGGGACCTCTAGAGATCATCTAGTCCAACCCCTCTGGCCAAAGCAGGGCCAGCCAGAGCAGATCGGCAGGAATGCATCCAGGTGGGTTTGGAATATCTGCAGAGTAGACTCCGCCACCTCTCTGGGCAGCCTGTTCCAGGGCTCATTCACAAGCACTACAACATTCAGTGTAACAGACCACTGGAAACATACTAAACAGAACTTTCAATCACATTAATTAATAACAAATAAACAGTACAGTTACATGCCAACGGAAGTTGAAACATCCCTGCACACAGACAGATGAGCCACTGCATCGAAGTCCCTTCAGCAGCAAAGGAAGTTTTCAAAATAATTGCCCTTTAGTCATTACAAGATTACGTTTATTTTAATGGATGCTGGTGTGTAAAGGAGAATATAGGACCAAATTTTATTTCTGAAATGTCTGCATCAATATAGGTGCCTAATTAAGGTATTCATTAAAGTATACAAAGTTAACAGGAAAAAAATAATCTAGAAAGTACTATTACATTTCCCCACTAAACTAATTTAATTTGCTTATAACGCAAATTCTAATGAGATGATATTATTAACTAGTTCAATTTCAAAATGTCTTATCATGTTTATTTTTATTACGTTACTAAGCAGAGTAACAATTGACTTAATTTATTTTATTAAATAACATTTCTCAATCCATTTAAAAAGGGACAATGGCCTATTTCTTTCCTTAGTCCATTAGTGTGCTGCCATTTAAACATTATAGTTAAGGTTTTCACCAATTTAACAGACTAGTATTCAAAACTGTATACTTTATTTACTCAAATCAGTCATTTGGCATGCAGTTATATCATTTGTGAGTGCTAATACCTACTGTCACTTATGAATAGGGAAAAGATCTGCATCTCAGTTGGTCACCTGTCCAATCAGTTACTGTTTTCTTTCTTTCAGCTTTTACAAATAGGCAATACAGACATTTTCACTATTATTTAAAATCATTATTAATGAAAAACTACAAAGCTATGTTTAATACTCCTCCAAAATGGGAAGAGAAGAAATTTCCTTCATAACAAATCAAGGTACTTTCTGACTTTCTTCCATGATGTTATAACACAGAAAAAGTAAAATATATATAAGGTTCCAGTGGCAAATTCACAACATCCTTGTCTAAAACCTGGACACAGCTGTCAAGCATTAAATGATTATGTAAAGCTATGCACAGTTTTCTAATCCTGGGGCTTCAGGGCTGCTGCATTTAACCCCAGGAGTCCTCAAGGTATCCTGTGTGCCCCAGCAACAGTGTTCAAGGAAGCATTCCAAACAGTGACCCATTTAGACACACCATTCTCAGTGATGGGAAGGAACCGGCCCTTACCACAACCGCTGCAATTGCATTAGCTACTGAATGGGGTTTCAACCTTGTCTGAATACTCTGGAGCAGGATCTAATACTGAAACCACAAGAAAGTCCATGCAGGAAGTAGTAATCCCTGCAAGATGTACAAAATTAATCCTGAACGCACCTGTGTACCTTGGCAGTGTTAATTACCACCTCTGATCCCTCCCTTTCTTCCCCTATTGCTATTAGCATATTCCTCCATCACTTCACTTGCAGGTTTTTCCCGTGCATATCTAATCTCTCAGCCAGCCAGCTCCGCATGGAGAAGCTTCTTCATGTTCTCTGTATTTGACCTCATCTGATCTGCTAATATCGATCTATTTAACATAGTATATGCATTAGAAAAATCGATAATGACAAAGTTTTGAAGTCCAATCTATTGATATGGTTGAAAACCCAGAATGTTAGCAAGAAGGTTATTCTGTGTCAAACTAGGACACAACCTGGTAAAAAACAAGGTACTTCTGTCAGTAATGGAGAAGTCATTTTCCTACCAAGATCTTAATCAAACAAAAAAAATAAAGACTTTTCTAATAGCTAATACAACATAAAGGAGTATTTATTTTTAAAAAGTTAAATAAATAAAAAAAATACATAAATAAAAATATTTGCATAAGCCAAGGTTGTCTACTATTCCTACATTCCTTTTTAGTTCAGTACAGAAGATCTCAAAACTAAAACATTTTGGTCACAGAGGTCATATCAGGTTAAAGGCTTCCATCTGCTCTGCCACATTGATTTCCTAATGCACGTAACATGTTAAAATGAATATAGTCAATAGTTCAGCAGACCAGACAAATCAGGGGCCAGAAATGCTACAAAGATTATCTTGATGCTTCACCAATCACAAGTATGGCCTAGTGTCAGGAGATTAAAGGGATTTAATTTAATGTCAAGGTATTAAGTTTTATACTTTATTACAAGTAAAGTTAAACACTTCATAAGAAATTATAAGCAGTGGAATACACCATCAAAAATATAAAGCTTAAAATAATAATTTTTTTAAAAATGGTATTTTAAACTGGAAAGTGTGAATCAACAAGAAATATCTCAGGCAATCTCACCTGCACCTCCGCTAATGCAGCAGACAAACAGGGAAAAGGCTAACAATGTGAATGGTAAAAAAGAGAACAGCACAAGATCTCACCAGGCTTGTAACAAAACTCCTCAGAATTATGTTCAAAGTCAGACAAAGTATTTCTTGATACGATGGTACAGTTACTGTAATATATCTATTATTTATTGTCAGGGTTTAATTTCTAAATAAAAATGTAAAAAGCCAACATTATGAACCTGCTTCAGCACAAAGTCTCAAGACAGACCTTCTTCTGTTAAAAAATTAATTGATAATTTTAAATTTAAATATAAATATTACTCAAAACAGGTATTAGTTTGTGTGTTGCTTGGTTTTAAGGAAAAAGGCTGCTAGCACCAGTGTTTATGAAAACTAAAGCACGATGTTTTCCTGGCATTCAGACACAAAGCTCTAGAACACCTTCCTCTGAAAGCGAAGGTTGACTTCAACAGGCTTTATCAGCCCATGTGCATAGAGAATCCTCACAGCTTATTTGCACATAAAAGCCAGAACAGGAGATTTCATAGTAGTGTTCACTACCAATTTTTTTTTGCAGCTGTAGGAAACAGTTAAGATTTTTTTTCCCCAATGGAAGTTATACTTTTGAGGTGTCTTTCCACTACTGTTACTTAGCTCAGAAAAACATTATAATGTAAAACGCACTTCTCTGAAAGAGTGGTTATCTGATTACACAAACTTCTTTGTGTACTCTTCTTTAAGCAAAGACTCTAAAACTGCAGTATAATGCCACAACCTATAAAACAAATACTGAATTAAAAGTATTTGGAGATGATGAAGTTCTGCACTTTCAGGAAACCATGTCCATTTAAAAAAAACAAAAACAATTCTTTGAGCATATGATCCTAAATCCTAATTGTGGAAGAGTAATCTGTGTTCCTTGTGGTTCAAAGATGCTTTAAACTTCAGCAAATCTGAATCTGGTTTTGCTATTAATTAACTCTCACAATATATGAAGACTCTTACAGTACCTTCCTGCATTTCTTCTCATGTATGAAAGAGTAATGAGAGAATTTGCCTGTTGATGCATTTATCTAATAGGTCATTATCATCATCAGGGTTAAAATATTAATCACCCTCATATATGAGGAAAAAAAAAAAACTAGTTACACAAAGTAAACTAATACCTAGTTACTGATTTTAGAATAAACTAGAGTAAATTTAGAGTAAAGTAACTAGAATAAATCCATGGTAGTAAGTTTAAAATTAGAAGTATAATTAACAGAGTGGCTTACATTATGTATCTGATGGCTAGATGTACCTGCAGTTCAAGCATTTGTCTTACTGCTTCAGGGCAGTATTTCTGAAACTCTCGCTCACTTCTCAGGCTTGGTTGTTCAGCCTGGAGAAGAGAAGGCTCCAGGGAGACCTCAGAGCCCCTTCCAG
>JAOXJM010000063.1:16941332-17001547 GCA_026413425.1 Tringa solitaria
GGAGGTGTCCCTGCCCAGGGCAGGGGGGGTTGGAACTAGATGATCTTTAAGGTCCCTTCCAACCTTAACCATTCTATGACACACTCATGCAGTGGTCACTGTAGATCAAACTAATTTGCTTCTGCTTCTTCCCCCAACAGACAAGCAGATCCAGAATTTGAGAGTTTACTTCAGAACTTAGCATTATGTATCTGATTACATACAGTGAATAAATGTTTATTTTACTCTGTTGTTATTTTTGTTGGTCACCTCTGAGTAATGCATAAGGAAGACTTGTTTTTAGTGATCTCTGGTAAGAAAATACAGACTTATTTTGATATCATGTATGATCAAGACTCCAATTAGATTTACTGATGCAATCTACATGCTCATTTCCAGGACTGGTGGAGCAAAAAAATTTGCTCACAAAAATTCATTTGTGTGAGCCAGTGATGGACAACATCCATCCATCCCAGTACTAGATTATTAAAAACCTTGGAAACAAATGGCAGAGTCTATAAAATACCACAGCAAAGTACTGGTAAATGTTTAACACTAGAATACTGCAAATGCTGATTTATTTCCACAGCAGGCAAATTCAACCTAGAATATAATTCGTTAAGTAAATGCAAGGCAACATGAATGTCAACCTTCCAAAATACACAAGAATACAGCCAAAAAAATGGAACCACTAACATATCTTAATCAGAAGGTTATAGAAGTATCCTGGAAGTAACCTGGATCCCCACTCCGAGCACTCAGTAACATGAGTAGGACTGGCAGAGGTGCCCATTAACATCCCCCTGACTCTGTACCTGTGTAAGCAATCAACATAATCTGGAAAAGAGGAAAGCTAACAGACTGGTCTGGAGGAGAGGGAGGAAGAGACTGGCTATCACCCAATGAGATAGCAGCAGTAGTAATAACACTTCTCTAAGCTTTCTTAGAAATTTTGCTGATTTTAATGCTATAGATCCAATACGGATTCTAGAGATGCTGCTGTCAATCAAATATTTTTATTTGGCATAAATGCAGTTTACAGGAGAACCAGATTCAGTGTGTTCAAAATGGTTGTTTAGTGTCTTCACTATTTTCTTACGTAAGAGAGCTCCATCCTGCAAGGTGGCTAAACATCTTGGTCAGTTATGCTGGAGTAAGTTGCTTGGCAAGTCTAGTTCCTTCCAGAAGTACTTTAACTGGTTGAATAAAATATATTTAATATTCAGTTGAGGTTTTTTGCCTACAAAGAATTTACTACAGCGTTGCTATGTTTTTTTTAAGTACTTATTCTCAAAGTGAAAAGAAGCCCAAAGAAATGGCTAAGAAATGGCTCTGCTTGCAATTGAAAAGAAATGATCAGAACATCTAAGCTTTCTCCCTAGAATTTATGAGTATTGGGGGAAACTACTTGAAACTGGTAACAGCACAGAAAGTATTTTTTTACTGTTGACATAGCTGACAAGATGTCTCAATAAAAAAAAAAAAAGAAATTTTATCAAAACAAAAAGTATCTTTAATGAAGCTATCTAAATTGGAAACTTACTTCTTACCCTTTAGAGAACAATTTGTTATGGGGACTTCATGCTCCTGTCTTCTAATTGACACATTTTTTATAATGAGAGTGTTTTTCCTCTTTCTTTGAATATATCCTGTCAGGCAGGACTTACATGCAAAACAAAATTAATTTGGATGGATCTCCAATTTGATTCTGTTGGGGGAAAAAAAAGTATCCATGAAATAATTCAAACCATTCTATAAACAAAAATTTCCTGGCTACTTTCAGATCTTTTCTGCAGATGCAATTTCCAAAGGAATTATCTTTTCCTGAAAATTAATCCATAATTTTAGAATGTATAGTTCAAGAGCCCTATCTCCTAAAATGTTGAATGTCTTTGTTGACATCTTAAACTTCCTCTGAAAGCACAAATGTGAGGGAAGTTGTGCATTTGCAGATTTCTTTCTCAGACATCACATGCATTACAATTTGCTCCATTACACACTGCCTCTTAGTTTGTCTCTGCCAGTTCTAACTTCTGCTACTATATATCCTAGAAAAGGGTTTATTGGACAAAAAAGATTCTGGTTACTTATTGCTGGCATTTAAATAAAAAGCCAAATTTATAAATGAGATCGTTCTTATAAAAAACAGGAAGGGAATTTTACCTAAGCATTCTTGTAAAATTTCATAGGCACCCTTTAACTTTTCAAGCAAATTGCTGAGCAAGAGAATTACCTTTGGGCAAAGCAGCAATTCTTTGGTATATTACTATGAGTAAAAAATTTACAAAAAATGCACTTGCAACACATTTTATAGAAAAATAATTTTTTTCCAATTTGGAAAAAATATATTAAAGATATTCTGCATCAGGGATTCATAATAAAGATAGAAAATGATAGCTGAGATCATTGTTATAGTCATTTCACAAAGCCCAACTGTATTATTGGTACTAACAATTTTGCTTCCTATAGAGTCTGAAAAACTAAGCAAATTTATACCTATTTATATACAGCTACAGTGTACGCTCAAGACATTCTCATTCAGTGAGATTTCTCATTGTAGTTTTTTTTTTTAAATGGTTTATGGGGTAGGTTTGAAGGACATATAAAAAGGAAAATTGATTGCACGGTGCATTGAAAACCTCTGGAAGCGTCATCTGTAAGGGCTCCAAGGTTGTTTTTTAACATTATACATGTCTATAGTATTTTTTTGGCACAAAAAGAATAAGCATATAGGACACATATGTACCTTACATAGTTTCAAAAATTATGGTTCAGTTGTTAGACTTACAGCTGAATGCCTTTTCCTTTTTTACATTAAAGTACAGCAGATACAGCTTAATTCTGGCACTGAAAGGACAATACATTACCCTCCAACAGCAATTAAACTCTTAAATTAAAGATGTGCAGTAAATTCTCATTGGCAGGCATTATTTTTCTTGTTTAAGAACAAAATGCCCCTCTACACAGTATAATGAAACCACATACACAGTAATATACCACCACATACTTACAAACACAGAGCCTAGATTTTCAAATAATTCTCAAAATCCAAATTCACGTACAAGGAAATAAAGACTTAGTTCAATCAAGGGTATCATGGTCTCCAAACCTGTTTACAATATGGATTCTACAAATCATAGCACTGACAAAACCCCGTTTTTTAATAAAATGCTTGGCTTTTCTGTTTTTAGGATTTTTTTTATTGCTGTTACAGTTCCTAAATGATTGGGAATACAAGTGCCATGGATTTCAATGAGGCTTCCATTCTTAAGTCTGTGGACATACAGAATGGAACTTCCTGTGCAAACTACACGTACTAGAAATCTTACATTCCTGTAAAGCTAGTTTCTGTCGGCATAATGAACCCTTAAAAAAAAAAAACTTAAAAAAAAAAAAAGTCAATATAAAAAAAATACACAGAGCTACTGAGGTAACAGCACTATGCAAGCCAAAGTAGTTCTAATGAATCCAGTGCAGCAAAGCCAACTCAGAGGCTAAAGATCTGTCCAAATATGTTGAACAAATCCATCAAAACTGAATGGTGGTTTTTTCTTACACATCATAATAACATGATTTTAAGATCAGTTGATCTATGTGCTTAATTAATTTAGCTGTATCTCAGCAGAGCATAAAACATGTTTTCACTCCAAAAAAAGTACAACTCTATTGATCATAAGATGCTGAGATACTGCTACGTACACACTGCAGACAGAATTCTGAAGGACAGTCTATATTCTCCTAGTTTCATGAAATAAAAATATCTCACGCAATTCAGAAGTTTTCTTCAGGGCTTTATCAAACCCCTAGATCCCCATTAGGGCACTCACAACCCCAGCACAAGACATGAAGGCTCAGAAAAGGTGTAACACACACCCCTTCACAAAAAGCCCATTCACTTCCATGTTCTGGGGAAAATAAATGCTCCATGGAAGACAGTTGTGCTATCTTCTTCATCCTCATCATGACTTAAGAGAAGACAGTAACAGATGGGAAATCTGTCAGGAATTCTCTAAGGTGGGATTGTGGCCAAAAACAAAGTCTTACACAATTTATACCATCCTATGTTTCTGGCCTACTTCCGAGAAGCTGAATGATTGTTGTAACACTGTCTATAGCATTACAGACTCAAGGTAACAGAAACTGCGTAATATTTCTTTCACCTTTACATCTCTTTATTTCAGGATTCCCTAGGAAACTTTATCGCTGCTTTAAAATGTAACCAATCTAGAATTATTTGGACAACAGTAACTCTTGCAGTTTTGACCTCTTAAGCTAATATTTCAAAACATTCTCTAAGAAATTATTAAAAATTATTTTTATTTTAATCAGGCATAGAGTTCTTTGCTGTGTCTTTTTTCCTGTATTTTAACTATCACCATCACTAACCACATTAAAAATGTAACAGCAGACATTACGTAATTTTCAATATGGAGTAAATTTAGTGCCATGGCTGTGCTGTAAGTCACTTCTTGCGCAACAGCCACATCTATAACTGTGACACCTCATTCACAGACCAAGGACTACACTCATGAGAATTTACACTCATACCCTCACATGGCTTCAATTTAAAAATAAGGGATCAAAAATGGCAAGCATTTCAGTAAAAGATTCACAAAATACCAGTCAAGATTGCCCATATATCTTGTATTTATTGCTTGAAGCTTATTTTTCTCTCAATTCTGGGATGCAGAGAAGGGCAAGAAAAAGTAACCTCTCTGTTCCTGAGAAGAACTTCTCACAGCAACAGAAACAGCTTCAAGGGTTATGGCAGAGTTCAAAAGCCGTAAGTGTAGCTCAGAGAAATACCATTGGGTTTACAATTTCAGACTTCATGACCAGAACATGTTAACCTGACATGCAGTAGATGATTTCACTGCTAAGAGACTGAACCGATTTATAAGCAAAAAAAAGCTGTCAGGAGAATGGGGGGGAGGGTGGAAAATATGAAGAGTCTTCATTTACCATACAATCAAAATGATTTCTATTCACTGAGTTCCAGGACTAGAACTATTTAATTACAGTGGTGAAAAAGTTAGACACAAGAATTTTGATTTTTCAAGACACTGAAACTTTGGGCATAATTTATTTTTGTTCAAATTGGGTTTGAAACACCCATCACCACCCTCACCAGATCACAGAAAGTACAGGGTTTTCCATATATTTACAATAGTTTAAATACTGAGGCATGAAATCTGTTTACTAAAAAAGCACCTATAAATATATTTTAAAAGAAAAATAAAAGGAAAATCAATGAGGTAGAAAGAAAGGAAACTAAAATAAACATTAAGTTCGTTTTACAATATATCAAATCTTTACTTACTACAAATGCGTAGTTGGACCTAAGTAACTTTTTAATCCAGAATATCAGAACGATAAAATAGAATGTAACTTCTAATGAAACAGGAGCTTTGCATCATATATAGCATGATAATTCATGCTCTGCAGGGTAAAAAAATGTAGGTTAGGACCCACAGGCTATAGTCTAGCTATGCTGCTGTGAGTTAAAAATATTATCCTTTTGTGAAAATAATAAAATAATTCAGTTTCACACATAAGCCAATGATCTTCAAACATTCTGGTTTCTGAAGAGTAAAAGCAGACAGACACCTAACACCTGGGTTGGTATGAAAGTCACCCTACTAGATGCAAAAAGTTTTCAGTAGGAAGCACATGGAAAATATTAAAGTTTTGCCTTGCTTATAAACGAGAGACATCAAAACGGATCAGGAGAACTGTAACTGATGCTGGTAACTGACAGTCAGTTCACCCATCTGTACATTTTATACATACACATCTCCCTTCTGCTCTAACAGGACTACACTCTACTGGTTTAAATGAATGGCTCCTGAAGAATTACAAGGCTTATCGCTATCTCTTAACCTAAATCATCTTTTCTTCTTTTAGGGCTCTCTAACAGTAGTGCTTGCACTGTGTTTTGTATTCATTTACGGAATCAAATAATTAAAGCTGTAAGAGTAATTGACATAAAAAAGAGAAGGGGGGCCAGCACAACTAGGTAGTCCTCATACAGTCCAATGTGTCAGTTTAACGTACATGTGAATGACCCAGTTCTATGTTGGACACATGACATTATAAGTGTTGGAAATGTCACTTGTGGTCTTACCTCCAGTATCTCACCAAACAATGGGTCTGTATTAACCTTACCATTACAAGAATATACTAATTACTTTAAAAGACTTTCTCCCAGAAAATTGGTGATGTGATAGTCAAATCAGCAATCCCTGCACTACGTCACCAGCTTTGACAGGAAGGATGCTGCTCTATCTTACCGCACAGAATTGTGGCCTAACTTCTCCAGGGATGACAGCTCAAGGGAGAAAGCATCAAGAACAAGAAACTTTTCATGACAATTAACACTGGAACCTGCCTCTGCAGTTCTTTTTAAGGTTCCTCTCTGCCTACCATTTGTATAGGGTTACACTCAGTATCTTGTGTCTGTAGAGTTTTCGGTGGGTAAAGGTATACATTGCAGAGTTGCAGGACAAATCATGCTATAGTGGGGAAAGTTATTTTACAGTGTTTATGGCTGCAGCACACTTAAACACAATACCTAATATCATCAGCACTATGCCTCTACACAGCAAGAACACTATATATAGTATCTGTTCCATTACATCAATATGGAAAGCTGGCAAATAACATTTTGGATGTATTAGTATGTAATATCCTCAATACTGCTTCTGAAAAATTAATTTAGTCATAAGTTATAGTCACATATTTAATTTACATTTTCTGCTACCCTTCTGGACATTCCATAAATGAAATCTATAAAGGATCAAAGATGTCTGTAGTTTCACTTGTGGACAAGAGAGATGAATCTTACTTAAGCAAGATTCCCACTAACTTCCCTAAATCACTTCCAATGGAAGACTAGTGAATGGACCCAGCCCTTCTGAACATAATCTAATACTTCATTGACTATGGTTACACTCTGGAATAGGGTGCATTCTCTACGAAGCCGAAACACCGGCTACGAGAAAACCTGCTGTGCCAAAACACAGCACTTTGAGAGCTGCTAAGAAGTTGCAGGCACACACATTGCAGACAATTTTAGACTATCCACATCAGTGAAACCAACACAAAACACACTGCGCTCAAACTTGCAGCTACACTGTTCACTAGGAAAGCTTCTGTTCGGCCATAAAAAGGCTGTCAACCTTTCCTTCCTCTTAACACCCAAAACCGCTTAAAAACTAGTGCTGCAGTATGGCAGCACTATGCCTGTCTTCACATGGGTCACACAAGTTGAGCCAAACAATAGCAATCAGCTCAGAAAGAAATGGCATTAAGAAAATTTTTGTTAGACAAGATCCATTCAGAACCTGATTGATAGTCCTCACCTGAATCAAACTGCTGTACTGCAATCTAGACAACCCACCTCCTGGTGAATACTCCATTTAATCATCAGGCTATGTATTGGTGAGAAAACCCTCTTCAAATGACCTTACCCTAGCTTTAATTTCTAATGCAAAAATTGAGAAATACATAGTGAACCTCATAGAAAAGGTCAGTTCGAATACACAGATTATAAATTAAGTAATTGTCCTGTGATGATAACTATTATACAACTTAATGAAAAAGAGAAACCTGTCTCATCAACAGTAAGAAATTATCCATTAGCTTTTCTCAACAGGCATCCGTAGAAAAATACCCGAGTACTGACGAGCAACTCACAATTTGATAAATCACAATTTTATAGGTAGAACAGGGGGTGGCTTGGTTCTTTTTATATGTCCATTGATTTAAAATATGCTTGCTTCACTTGTAAACTCTTGCAGTAGATTTCAATTAAACCTCAAAATGTTAGGATTTATTTTGATCTTAAACCAACAGAGGTGCAGAAGTCAACTGAAAAACATAAGCAAGAGCATGGTAATGGCAAACAAGAGAGGCACTGAACACACTGACAGTGGCAAAAATTCATCTGCTGAGTTCACATTAAGGCTCGTGATCTGACTAAATTCCCGTGTTTCTCAGAGATCCCATAGGAAAGAGAGAGGGAGAGGAAGAGAAAGGAAGAACACCTGAAAAACAGATGGTTGCATCTCTTTTTCTTCAGTTAATGCGTAAATTCAGATATCTTGTCTGTGATTCAAAATTTTTGGGCGCTTTCATGTTACAAGTGCCAGACAGTATTGGCTGGTTACTTATGAGACCAGGTCACACTAAATATAAAAGAACTTCCTTCACACCGTTCAGTCAAATATTGCAGTACATTCTGGAAATCAGATGAAATTAAGCATATGGCTACTCAGCCATTACAAAAAACAAGCTCCCCAATCTATCCACTCAGTAATTTAAAGCCACTTCATTACAGCAATGCCTTTTTAAAAAGTAATAATATTATAAGTGCTTCTAGCTAAACTATTAGGTTTGTCTTTTCTTTCAATTAAATTCACTCACTTACGAAGAAGAGATGAGCATATCTGAAACTGAAATTGCCCCCATCCTAAGAACACTTATGCAGTTCCTTTTCTGAGAACGTATTTTAACACTTCAACAAGAAAAATCTGCTCATGTGAAGATAAAATGTACCACCAGAGGAGTACGAGCATGTGCAAGGTCACTGTTCTTATACGATTCAGTCTGAGCACTGCAAATTATTTGTCTAATGTGCAAATTGCTGAGCCGCTAATGGCAGGATTCTTAACACTTTTAAGCACCGCAAAACTAGATCTCTGGCTTCCCTTGTCTACGAGCCATGAGTGGCAGTCAGATCATCTTCACGTATCCTTAAAAATTTCAGTTACATATAACTCAGTCCTCAAAACACAACGAATCTTTTGGCCATTTTCTGAAAGTACAAATTTTAAGAAAGTTTAAAACCTCGATTCACAAAACAAAGACTATAAAAAGAAAAGAAAAAAAGCAGGAGGAATGCCTGAGGCGCTGCTTTCATTCTGAAAGACTAAGGAAGAAGGAGGCTTTTACAAGGACAGGCTCTGTGACTATGCTCTCACAAATAACAGGCTGTACAGGTAGCAACTCCATTTTAAACCTCCATGTCTTTTCCTGGTGTTCGTAGAAACAGAAGTACTTTAAAACTATATTAAATATATCTAAGAAAAAAACTTTACCTTCTCTACTTTTATTAGTCTTGCCTTCATTTTTATTAGTTTTATTAATCTACATCAAGCCCAATTTAAATTTTTTTTTTTTTTACATTTAAGAATGCTACTTAATCATATTTCTTTCCCAGTACAGGTGTGCTTTTCATCACATATATTGCACTCAACACTTAGACATAAGCGCATTTGCTCAAAATAGCATTAATTATGTGTATGCATTTATTTAATATGCTGAACACAATTAAATTCACAGAATAATTTGCTAAAAGGATAATCACACAAGAGCTTCAAAAACTAATGGTTACTAGCTGAAGATCTGACAGCATAAATAGTAAGTACTGCTTTTAGGAACGTAAGTATTTTTTTAATGATGACTCGGACTGCCAGAAGAACCCCATACATTATGTAAAGGACAGAACTTTTCTTCCAATATTTTTGAAGCAGGATTAGCTTCATTTTACAGCAAAGGATGCTGACATGAAGGACATTACATCATCCAGAAAATTTCACATCACTAGTCAGCAACAAAGACAGAAACAGAATCCAGTTCTTCTGAACTTTAAGCTCCCATTCAAAATAGCCATTTATCCCTCATGAACATTAACAGGAGGGGAAAAAAAATTCAGAAATCACGCATTAAAAATGTAGGCAAAAACAAATAGGAGAAATCAGTTTCCCCAAGAGGCAAAAAGCTTTTGTCTGGACAAAAGATAGGTTTTCATTCAGTGTATTTCATTTATAACACCCAGAAGTTTGCCTTCATCCATATATAAAATGAACACTACGTATTACCGTAGAAACACTTCAGGATACAGATTTGGATCAACATACGGAATTGCAAACAGTCAGTCATATGTACAAATTCAAGTACATAGCCAAATTCAAATTCCGTAGCCTTTGTTCCTAAGCTTTGTACAAAACAGAAGTCCTACTTTTTACATAGTCTACATAATGACAAGTAGATAGATGTCATAATTTCAAGTATTACAACAGTATTGGCAAATGAATCAATAAGTTGATTTATACCAAATTTGTTCTTAACATGTTAGAATTCAAATACCAGGGAGGTGGAGACAAGTAATCTACAGAAAATTTTACTTTGGTGTGGTCCAAAAGCTTACAGCCAAGTTAGTTGTTAATATAAGCAGGAAATATCTGCTGCCTGTAGCACAGTTTTGTCTATGTAAGAATTGTCTATTATTATATAATTATCTATTTTTATAAACAGAAACTGGGATTCTTAGTCTCCTAATTCCTTTCCTCTCTTATTTATAGCTAAAGAAGAAGTAGTAGTAGACTGACAATCAGTTTATTCCAAGCTGTTCCAACTATTAAGTCACTTAATTTCAAGTGTGAATCATTTTAATATGATATAAGAAAAGTGCTGGAATGTAAATAGCTGTTGACAGGCTCCCACCTATGGGAGACAGGAAACATATCTACTGTTTTAGGGTATTGTCATGAAACAGCCACTCAAGTCTCCAGAGACTCTTTCAGGATTCCAAGGAAATGTTAGAAGGCTCAAACTTTCTTTTCTCAAAGATTTTTCTTAGAAGTAATTCATTCAACTTTAAGAACTCTAATAAGCAAGCAGGCAAAGCAGGGTTAGCTACAAATCCTCAAGGTACTACAAACCAAATAAGTGCTTAGTGTATCTCAAAACTATTAAATTCACCATAGATGCATTCTTTATTGTCATGTAATACCTTTCCAAGAGGATATGCCCAAGAAATTTCTGTTACACAATAATCATTATCAGATACTGGTCATTAAAAACCTGTTGTGGCTAACCAATTATATTTGAACTTTAGCTGAACTGGTTTATACTATTTACAACTCCAGACTCTTATGACTAACATTAATTGAAGCAGCTCTGTACTTAACAAGTATGTTCATCTGGATTTCTTTCACAGAAATCTGGTAAAGGTTTGGCATGTTTTTAGACCAGGGCATCTATTTAGTTTCTCAGCACATATACTAAGAAATGTCCACCAAACGAGTATCTACATGTCAGAGGGTATTTGGCTGGACTGAAATATGAAAGAAAGCATAGAAATGACTTTTAAGCACCTTCAATGTTTTTTTCATAATAGAATCCAGCTGTGGATTGCTCAAGAACTAAACAACACCTTTTAACCTTGCAATGGAAATTTAAGTATAATGATCGTCTCTGCCCATCAGATTACTGTACTTCTGCAGGAAATAGACTGAAAAGCATTTATCGTGGCCAAGACATTTTTTATTTCTTAAAGCCCAACAATGCCACAGCCAGCTAATAAAGAATAAAACCTGGCAACAAAATTTCCAAGCAAAATATCAAGGGGATTTTATTCATCACATACTGTTCTTTCAAAAGAGCCCTGGCAGCCAACTAGAGGACTTCCTCCTTGCTGGCATAGCATCTTGGGGAATCCCTTGAAAGGAGCCAGGATGATGCTTCCCCTCTGCAGAGGGCCTGCCAGGCAGCACCAGCAAGGGGAAGCCGACTGGTCAAGGACAGATCTCCAACGCAATAAAGAGACACTGGGGAAAGGAATCGGGGGCCAGATGAACAGGCAGAGCTCTAAAGCGATGGGAAGAATTTTCTCTAGGCCTAAGAGAGCATTAATGCAATCCACAAAGCCACTGAACATTGCAAACCTGGAAAATTGCACATTAAGCAAATTTTTCTAAAAAAAAATACAATTAAAATAAATTATTTCTCAACCTTTTCTTTTTATTTCGACACTAAAACATGCAGTTCAAGTTTGCATCTTAATTTTAAATTTAAATCTGAGCTTTAGCTCAGCCCTTCAAAGTCAAAATATTTTGGTATCCTTAGGAAATTGGAAACAAGTAGACTCTTGATCTCAACACATTTAATTTCTAACTACCCTGCTTATAACAGCTATGACACTGGATAATCAATTACTATATACTGAATGTAAATATGTTTTCAATTTGTCAATTAAACTTACTCACTGTAAGGTTCACCTACAGCCATCCTTTAACCAGAGTGAAACAAAGCAAAATGAAACTAAACCAAATCTCAAAAAATACCACAGCAACAGCTCCATCCCAAGAAAACATCCACAGGTACTAAAGAGAGGAGCTACAAATCTCACAACAAAAATGCAACCATCAACACTGTAGTCCATTCTTTGTACAGTTGTTGTTGCAGCCACTGATATGTCTCAAACATTTGATTTCCAGTTTTGTTCTATGTCCTCCAGAGTAAAATGGCACAGATGAGCCGAAAACTTCAGCTGAAACCATCAAGAAAGCTGGACTGGAAAATTGCCAGACCCTCTCAACTCTGCAGCACATCCTGAAAATGAACACACTAACCTTCACTATTTCCATAGACTATATCCAGATCTCCAGAGCCCCTAGAGTAGCGACTTCTGTTTATCTACATGAAGAGTGAAATGTAATTACAGCAATATGCAAACTCTGGAAATATAAAGTTGTTTATTTACTCATACATCCAAGGCCTAACTGGAAGCTGGTACGTAAGAGGCTAAATGAGCAACTAAGAATCAAGAAATAATTTGTCCACGAAGAAATATCATTTAAGATGTATTGTTTTAATTTCTGCTGACGGTTGTTCAAAGAGTCTTATTTTTCTGGAAGGGGGGGGGGCTACACCAGAGAGGCAGAGTCAGCCATTCGAGTGACCTCAGTTCAAGGAGTAAGAGTTGGCTGCTGTGGGGCCAGGGAAGGCATGACACACTGACACAGGGACTGGTGGGTTGACTCTGTTACGCTACACTTTGCCTCTTGTGCAGGAACTTCGTAAGAAACCTTTCCTCTGTCCTGACAGCCTGAGGCAGCAGAGCTACCACCTCACCCAGCTGCAGTAAGAACAAAGAAACACTGTAAAGAAATGAGGATAAAAATTAATAGGCATAGAAATAAACCATTGAAACAGGCATTAAGAAAACTACTTCATAACCAGTAGGGTATTTTGCTAATAAATAAAAAGGTTTACTGATTAGAAAGCATCTTTGCTGATGCTTCTTCTCAGTTGCTTATTTTTTACTCTACGATTGCACAATGTCTGGCACGATGTTGTTCTGATCTCGGCTGAGGCCTCTCAGCACTATCACCATAATAATCTAAAAAACAGTGACAGAAATGCTCTCGGTATCAGTAAAGAATGTATGGCTCTGTGTGTTTGTATATATATACACACATATATATGTATTCCATTTTCCTAAACCTTGGTGATCTCCTCACTCCGATTTCCTGAAAAGATATTGTTTTAAATGTGCTTGTTTATGAGCAAAACCCCAATTATTTACACCTAAAAGGTTTGTATCCAAGGTTCTAAAGTCATCAACAAAAATCACTCTTGCAATACATTAATGAAGTGCAACCAAGAACAAAGCACTAAGCTGTCTGGCAGGTAGATGAACTTAAACCGAATGCTTTCCCAAACATTATCAGCAGGACAGATGGAATCATGAAACCGTTTCTGTTTCCAAAGCTAAATATCTGGAAATTCTGCTTTTAACTATCTCCTATCTTATTCCTTATTAAAAAATTATAAATACACAATAAATAAAAAATCTTTCACATATAAAATCAAGTTGAATTCATGAAGAACAAACATTACACTGATTAAGATTTCTGATGTTTTTTTCATCTACAGTTTTCATAAAAGATTATTTAAAAAATTCTACTTGATACACACTGTTGTATTATTTCAATTATTTTTGCACTAAAAAATTGCATTGGCATAATGAACTCATATGGGTAAAGGTGAATTCATCTTCTTTGGTTTTGGCCTGACATCATAAGGCCAAGCAAACATATAGCCAGAGAAAGTGTTTTTAAATAATATAAAAAGATAAAAACATACTTTACATAAACTCTCTTTATCCTAATTAAATTAATGTTTTCACATTTGCATAAAGAAGTAAATCTATGTGTAAATAAAGTTTTTTTGCAAAGTATAGTGTGGAATCATATCCAGGGATGTGCTGCCCTGTAGGCTGCAACTTAAATATTAAGGAAAAATTGGAGCTAATTCAGTATAAATCTGAGCTGTGGTGTCACGTGTTCATGTCAGTTCAAGTATCTCCACAGTCCATCTGTTTGGATGACAAATACTCAGAATATGAAAGTACTGCCCAATGAGGAAATCATTGCCACCAGCTGGGAACCAGATCTGTGCTCAGAAGAAAAAACCAGAAATTAAAGAAGTAAACCCTGATCAAATACATTCAAAATCTAAATAGTGCAGGTTTGTCACAGTTGTGTCTAAACAGTTATTCCCTCTCACTAAATCAAGCACCGAATGAGGTTAAAGACCATCAAAGCTCCACACATGACAGAGGATATCGGACAGGGATTTCTTCAGAGAGCTTCATGTTTACCTTAACACCCAACATCTAGCACAGGTTCTCAGAGACTACCACGTCCTCTGCAATTACTACAATAAGCCCCAACTAAGTTAAACTTCTTCGCAGCAGTGATCTGGCAGTGCAGATTAGCTGATGGTGCTGGCATTTAAGCTACATCACAGTTAAAACGAGCAGTGGATTTAGAGAGAAGCACAATGGTGGGACAAGAGAGCCTCATAACAGAAATACACTTCCATATCATGCCGTAACAAATCAGGGACACACACTGACTCATTGGTCACAGCTGCACAAAACACACTGTACCCAACTTCTCTTTCCTCAAAGGATTCTTTCACTTGTTACCTTCTGAAACCTTAATTCTACGATTTGGCTGGTCATCAAAGTTTTTATCTTTTTAAAATTTCAGGCAGAGCCCAAAGCCAACTGAAGTCATTTGTTATCCACAAAGACTTTCTTGAGACTTGAATAATCCCCTTTGTGGACAGTTATTCATTTTACATGATACTGTTCTGAAGCAATACCGAATGAATGATATGACATCCTAATATATGCTGGACTGAAGAAAGCTGGCTGCTTGAGTCAAAGAGGAGATAATGACATAAAAGAGAAACCTATGCTGCAGGAATAAGAGTCAGAAACTCAGGAACTAACACTGTATGAATTCCAATACTGGAGTTCAGAAACTGAAGTACGAAATACCCTGTACGTGGGGTTTCTATTGCCATTCCACAGAAGTGTTTCTTATTTCGCAGAGATTCATATTTCTCTTGTTCTGTCTAAAACAAAGGTTGAACAGTTTAGCAAAGTCAGTCTCTTTATGAATTTAGTTGTCATACAGCCCTGCAAAGGACAGACTCTAAAGGAGAATAACTATTTCAATGTGTTTTAGCAAGTGAAAGTCTTGAGAGAATGGCAATCTTGTGTAGTAGTCCTTTGAATCCTAAACTTTTATGTCACTGCTCAGGAAGCAAGCTGAGATGGGGAGAACACAGCACCTGTAATCTGCCCACAACCTGGGAGCCCAAAGCAGATCTGTTTTTTGGATTATAGTACAGCAGCCTGCTGCTAAAACCCAGAAAAGGAATCTTTATTATACTAATATGGTAACAGAAACATCTGTATTTGATATATTAAGACAATAGACATGCATGCATCAGTGCTTCCTTATGAGATTAGGATAATATTGGTTGGCTGATCGTTTTGCAAAAATAAAAGCCAAAATATCACCAACATAACTTTGAAATGATAAATATGTTCCAAATACAAATATTCAGATACTGATCTTTTCCTACCACAAAAGTTTAGATACAAATTCAATAGTCCAAAATGACATAATCTAAAATATTTGTAAAGCACTTTTCTAATAAACGAATGCTGGATCAGAACATCTAGAAGCCTCAATTTTCTGTTTTTCTACTGGTAGTGTCTGACTAAGGGTAGGTCTTAATTTTGCAGGATACACCACTGACTGTTGAGTATACTGCAGAGTACTCACAACAGCCTGTCCTTGCATTTTACACAACCAATTCCATGACAACTTTGTGTATTAAAAAAAAAGGCACAAATAATTTGATAAAGTCCTCTAAACATAAAGCCTGAAAATTCAAATTACTGTATGTATGCATAGTAAATACATATATAATAAGTATATGAAAACAAAAGATTGATACACATAAATCTAGATTTATTCAATTTAATGACCATTTACTATATTAGAAATCAAAATGAGTACTCCTAAATTTTGAATATGACAATCATAATAAGGCTCTTAATCACTGAAAGCACTTATGTCAAACATTCATATCAATGTTTATGTTAAAAGCCATTTTTTAACAATTCAGATAAACTTTTCCAATTTTGCTGATGGTAGCTTTACCATCTGCATTCCAGGTATCTTACAACAGTACACTGAGTAACATTATTGCCAGTGGAAATTAAGTTAACTTAATTTTTAAAGGAAAAAAAATGTATGCTTTCTTCCAAAAGCGTCCTTTGACTACCAATTTTAAGCATATTTATTAAGCATATTTAAGCATATGTTGAAATAATTTTTATCTCATGTTTGAAGCTTCTATGTTGATAATGTTAATCACACTTTCTCTACTTCTTTCATACTATTGAACGTTGGTTCTTTCTTCCAATTAGTTTGCAGCCAACGTTTTCTTTGGTATGTTATTTAAGTGTATCAAAGTAGAGCAGAAGTCCATAAATCAACAGGTAGAGTATTTTGTAATATATTTTTCAATTTCTATTTTCTGTATTGATTTATGTATTTACAGTGATTTATTTTTTTAAGAAAAGACTTATTCATAGATTGGCTATGTATGTTTGAAGATCAAGCCAATAAATTAATTTATATTTTATTAACTTAAATGCGGAGTTTAAGATCCTTTTTTTCATTATATAAATTCCTGAAAATCATTATGAGATAGCTAGCAAGATAAATTCAATATAAATTTAGAAAACAAATCTAATCAGCATGTTGATCTCATTGCTAACAATCTTTAGAATTTATTGTGAGTTGTTAGGGCTCAAACACACACCTTGCTTTTCTTCTCAAAGGAAAACAACTTTGTTTTACACTTGTCTAGAATCGCTGTTCAGTCTTAACTGCTATGAGCTTTCTTACGGTGTGTTAGCGAAAGATTTCCTGCCGAGAAATTTGCTAAAATTTTACTGCAAGATTAACGTGCAAGTTAGTAGAAAATACAGGCATACGGTAGCAACAGCTAATAGCAGAAGGATGAGGAAAACATGTAAACAAGAAATATAAAACAAGATTATAAAAGAATGATTTGGGTATTTATCTTGAGTAAATTGGACATAATTTGCAACACTGAGAGCGCTACAGAAAAACAAAGACTTACAATAGTGCTTCCCCCCTCCTCTCCTAAATTGATACATCATTTAATTAGGTCACAGATTAAATATATAGTAATTGCTTTTCACGACTACCTAAATGCTTTAGCTCTAAAATAGCTTGCTGGTCATAAATTGATAATTTTACAAACCAAAATACCTTTCATTATTCTTAGAGGTGGATAACAGGAAAAGAAAAAAGAGGGACTTAACAATGAAACTGTATTTACTATTATTTTCTCAGATTTATGTGAATAAGGCTATCAGTTTTAGATACTTATTTGACAGACCATATACAGTAATGTCAATTTTTCACCATTTTCAAACCCCTACTACACTCCCCAATGTGAAATTTATTAAGAGAGACCTAAGAAAAACAGTAATTGTTGGTAGTGTCAGAGTAAAAAATATATGGGAATACTGGGGTTTCAGTACATCTTACTTACCTGAATATTGGGTTTAGCATCTGTTTTTACAGGCCTGGGAACAACTAATCATAAATCTTAAATTTAAAAAATAACCATTTAACACTGAAGAACTTTAATACTGCATGATCAATAGTTACTACATTGCAATTGAAAATTTAGACATAAAGGCAGCTTCAAAGACTTGATCCAAAATTTACTTTTCCTGATCAGTAACTCACACCAATGAACGGACTTAAGTGGAAGTTTACAAAAACTTGATCAAGCCTCTTGTTTCAGTTTTGGGCTCTACATAGTTCATTGAAATCAATACAGACACATTATCCATACAAAAGAAAAGAGGAAAAAAACCTGAGAAAGCCACTACCAAAAAGTCACTGCTGAAAAAGAGTTAACTTACACAATAATGTATTTGGAGAGGAAATAAAAACCTTCTTGACTTTTTCTTTACAAATACTCATTAACTCTAGCAACTAAAACTAATTATTAGATGCACGGAGATTCCTATACCATATCCCTTTCACTCAAACGTTTGATTTCAAGTAATCTCACTCCACTGTGATTCTTCTTGCCTTGGCTGAGCCATGGAACCAGCACAGTCCATGCTGCCAGGGCAAGCTGCTCTCACTGGATATGAGATACAGCACGAATTCTGAAAGGGCATAACCTTTCTATGTGTTAGTATCCCCTGCTACTGGAAACTGGAAAACAGAAAATCGAACGTCTATGAATGTTATAAAAATTATTAACATTTTTTTTGTGAAATTGTATAAACTGCTTTGATATTTTCAGCTTATATAGGTACACTAAGCTTCGTACCTTCACTGTGCTGCTATCAAACAGCATGCATTCATTTATAGTGAACTGCATTGCAAGATATGACACAAACCTTAGAATTTAAAAGGAATTAGAAATAAAAACTGGAAGACTTTAAAAAAGTCACTTGTATAGAACTCCTACGCAGAGACATTTTTCCTTCAAATTTTTTCCCCCATGGAAACATACATGTTCAGACTGCTACCAACTGTCTGACATCCTTCTTTCTGATTGCTCCTTGTTAGGCATCCCTGTAAGTCTAACTCTCCTGCTGTTACAAGTAAGCTTTATACCCCTTTCTTTGGTTATACAGCACTTGTGTACTACAGAAGTTAGCCAGGGAACAATAACAGCCTCCTGGAATGAAGCAGAATTCCCTAGGGCTTGTTATTATCGGAATATTGAATTGGAATAACTCAAGACGTGAATCCAAACCATTACAGCAAAACTAGCAGAAAAAGATCAAGATGGTTATATATTTCATCAGAAACAGCCTACAAAAAGATTTACCTACACAAAAATTTCTAAGCCTCATACAAAAATCAGTGTGACCTCCTACATGTATTCATTCAAATCTCTCACTGCAATACCTCAGTCCCCAACTGGCAGTTGGTACCCGGCTGGGGAAAGAGGTATGGGGAGGGCATGGCTTATTCAGAGTGATTGAACAGGCTGGAGAAACAGGCTAGTGGGCAGCTCAGGAAGTTCAACACAGGTCAGGGCAAAGCCTGCTATCTGGGATGAACAGCCCCATGCAGCACTGCAGGTTGGGCAGTGATGAGCAACTGTTGAACAAAAAGTAGTTCATCCTCTCTTCACTGGTCTGCAGTTCCATGTATCATGATTTTTCTCTGCTGGATACTTTTTCTGTTCACTTTGTTATCTCTACAACTGGTTATACTCTGCTCTCCAGGTTGCTTTGATTTAACAACCAGTCATTGACTATAAACGTGAGTCGATTATAGCCCTGGGGCCTCTGATATCATCCTGTGCTTGATAATGGTCAGCCCAGAGTGTACCATATTAAATGTCAAGGTACGTGTGGCACCCATGCCCTCATATAACCATACAGCAGAAATAAATCTACCAACCTACAATTTCAGGTAATTTCTCCAACTTGAAATGAAGCTTTTTTTTGGAGCATCTCTGAATTCAGCCTTAAGCCACAAAGGTACATTCAGCTGCTAAAGAAAGTTTCCTAGCCCAGGAAAATCACTTACTCTGGCATCACATTTGAGGTGATGCTTAATCATTCTCTTCCTTGCATAATGTGTGCCTGGTTACACATCCTGATTACAAGGGTAAGTGAGAACTGAGGGCACTGCCCACTTTCATGTCCCACCACCAAAAAAGACCTCTTCTAAATACAAGAATCTGTCAAGACTTAAAATGTCCAAAGAATGGATGAGTATGGCCATGTTAGATGTTGATGGACAAAATTTACCTAAAATGATTTTATTAAAGGTATTTACAAGAAAAAAACACTGCTTGTAAAAGCAATGGAAAGGGAATGTAGAAATGTTGCTTAAGTAGAACCTCAAAATCTAATTACTAGTACGTAAAAGGTGAGATTTCTTTTTGTTTTCTCCAGTTTTACCCAGAGCTGAGAATCCATCAGGTGTAAACTACCCCTATAGGAAACCTGAATCATCAACACAGTATTTTGTTGCAGTTGATGCCATCTGTAAGATTTTCTCTCATGTACCTTGGAATTGAAATTTCTGTCAAGAAGAGATCTGTGTAGTGACCTGGGATCTTAATTTGATACAGTGTATTCTCGAGGAATTCAAGATTGAGCTGGGTTCTCCATATGCTAGGATGAATTTTATACTGGCTTTAAAATTGTTCAAATATAAGGTGTTCTTACGTATCACGAAGTTGGTTTTAGTTCCTCCTCTGACTTGATCAGCGTTATGACTAGAAAGACGCATACACGGGCACGTGTACATCTGTATATGTGAAGTATATGTAAAATAGATTGTCACAATTACAGAATTATCAAATTTTCGTAACTTACAAAGGTTAGGTGACAAGTTCCTTGCATGCAAGGGAGAACCAGCCAGCTCTGACCTGGCACTGCTTGTGAAAGAGCCGTTTATCACAACGAAAAAACCTATTTGAAGCAATAAATAATTAATCTTCTAAGGCTTAAAAATACTATAAACAAGACCTTTATTTCAACAAGAAATAAAATCCCACTTCTCATACCTGGAACTATAAAACATAATATTATGTTAAAGACTCTGTTTTTCAAAGAGTTTTTTAAAATACACAGAAGTATTCCTTTTTTCTCTCTTACATGGAGACAAAACAGTGGGACCCACTGCATACTTAGTAGAGGAATAGGCAGAAAAACACTCCCATTGAAACAGTTTCTTTTTAAAATAGGGGAGGGTTTTTTTAAACAGATAGAATCCAGAGTGAAGTTGTAGAGCTTTTGTCAGTGGTTATTTCAAATGACCCGAATAGCTCATCACAGCTTTGTCAGTACTGAGCAGCAATACTTATTCCAATAGTTTGTTAAAACCTTTTATATCATACAGCACTACCAGGCATTTTGTATAGACCACCTCTTTTATATGCCCAGTTAGTAGGTAATAACTACAATTGGTGAAGGTAACAATGACTTTTTTTTCCTGCCATATGTCTGTGAAGATAACAATCATACTGGGCCAAATTCCACAGGAACTGTCATAAATAGCCTACAAATCTCACTATTCAGCTCTTCAGTGTACTGCGTTTCTTTAATAAACTCAGAATTTTCCTACCATTTGTGTCAAATGCAGTATTTCAAAGAAGCCCTGGACTACAGACCAAAGCTCCAAAAGGAAAGTACATTTCCCTCTGTAGATAGGAAACCAAGACTGCCTAGTACAGACTGAGCTGTACTTTGATGTAGTTTTATGCGCTCCTCTCTCTTTCATTTACCCGAAGTTAACCAACTGATAAACAGAAAAAAATGTATCCAGGAAACCAAAGATTATTCACTGAGGAGAACAAATTACAAGACTGTTTTTCATGCCCAGTAATCACTTAAATCACAAACCATTAGCAGCAATCACATTGATCACATAAAACAACTTGCAGCCCCAAGAAGCAGGTAACCGTAATCCTTCAGAATATAGACTATTAGCAGCTGTATGATTTAGTATTGCTAATAGATAATGATTTAAAATGGCTATTAAAAGATAATATCAATAGCCACTTTACTATGAAGCTTTGACCTCTGACTACTGAAGAAAGTAATACTTTAACTAAACTATTTCAGTGAAGCTCTTTTCTTAGATAATGAAGGTTTGTTAAATATTTAGTGTATGCATACTGCAGGGACTTTGAAGAATATCTATCAAGTGATTATAACAATTTGTAAATGAAATGTTCCACCTGAACATCACAAACTAATGGTGATCAAATCACTATTTAATTAACTGCCAAAATGCATTCCTGTATACACATGAAATTGCATATTACTTTCAGAATCTCCTAAAGCCAGAGGATACATCCATTGCCTTCATTTCAATGCTATAAAGAAGTTTCTTAGGATTTTGGTAAGTATCCAATGAGATCTTCCCCAGACATCCGTGAGAAATTCAGAGTTTCACTGCATTACTGACTTGTCTTTTCTGCATTCTTTAAATCGCTGGAATATAGAATACATGAAATGTTGAAAACTATTATTATAATATTTCATATAACAGGTAAGAGTGTTTGTCTATTCTCTCCCTCATTCCCCTGTTCTGGATGCTGACAGCATCCATCTCTGCAGTAGGTATCTACGCAAGTTCTCTAACTTAACAGCAACACACTTGATCAAAAAGGAAAGCAAAAAAATGGGCCTCAGGATAAGCCAACATAAATAAGTGCCACTGTAAGTGAAAAATGGGGAAAAGAGAAAAGGTCAGAAGAGAAAAATAGCAATGACTGGTAAGCAACCCACTATCTGGAACCAGCTGATATAATTATACAAAATATCACAAATTCCTTTATATTTTTTGAATACTTTGAAGTACTTTAAATTAAGGTCTGGCTTTCCTGCAACCCACCAGATAAGAGAGGCTATTTAACATCATTTATTAATATGATATTTCATTGTTACATTCAGACATACATGGACACATATATATATATAAAAGATGTAACACGTAGTTCGAAAACCATTAAATAATCTTTGATAGTAAAAATGTGGAAACGAGAGGTCAGATGCAGGAAAACCCGTAAGTCCATAAATAATAATCATAAGAATCAAAGTTTAATTTAGTATCTTTGATGTTTCTGTTATCTGATCTTGGTCCTAAATTTTATATTAAAGATAAGACTAATAGCCTCCTATAACTACGTTAAGTCAAATTAAATTGGTATTTCCATACTTCCTGGTATATAGCCATTTGTTACAGTAAGCAATTACAAATATACACAGCTGAACACATTGCATTCACTGGCCTTCGTAACCCTGGGAGAACAAGTTGACAGAAACAGTCGCTTCATCTGGAATCTCCCCAGCATGTGTGACCTGGGCTGCAGGATGGGGAGGGAACCCTGCCACAAGTACTCTACAGACACAAATGCCCCGAATTCACCTACCCCAAGGGACAACAACAGAGGCAGGAGAAGCTGTATTGGGAGAGCATGGGCAAGCCTAGCCAGCTGCAGTTTCTTTCCCTCACACACTCCCCTAGCATCAATAATCACTGGATTAGGGATGTCCATGCCCATTCTTTCTCTTTAGTATCTATCCAGGATATTTCTCCAATCCCCTTGTGAACCAGCTGAACCTACCTGTCTCCAAAACCTCCCAAGCCAACAGATTCACAAATTTTTCTGTGAAAAAGTACTTTATGGCATCTATTTTAAATTGATCTCTTACCAGTTTTAGCTAGCGCCTCCAAGTTCTAGTACCAAGACTTGGTGAGTAGCAATTCTGTATTTACTTTACTGACTGCCTTTATGATGCCCTCAATTCTCTCCCATTTCAGCCTCCACTTAAAACATATCTTTCTCCATCCTCTTGATCACATTGTCTGTGATTTTCTATACCCTAATTCTTCTGTGTCCTTCTGAGAGTGCTCAAGATATGGGCATAAGGTCTTAAATAGCATTTATCTCCTCCACAATACTTTTCCTGATAGTGCCAAAGGCATTGAGAGCTTTTTTGAGAACAGGTATTCACTGAGCCAGCGATTTCAGAAACTGTTAGCAATGACTCCAAGTTCTGCTTTCTGAAATCTGTCAGCATCTTATCAGGTTTAGATAAGATCTTCCTCCAGATTCGTTACATTAAATTTATCTACACTGAAACTCATATGCCACTTTTTCGCTCACTCGTTACATTTTGTGTAGTCCGCCTGGCACAGCAACAGACTACCCAAAAGAGCTTGTTCATCTGCAGCCTTGGAGACTTCACTGCATACAAAATCACTAGAATTTAATTTTCATCTTTGCAATTCACAGTCTATTTTTTTCTGGTAATTCTTATGAAAGATGACCACAAAAGAGCCTACAGTGTTTTCCACAATTATGCCTATGGATTAGAATATATTTGGATTGGAAATAACTTTTGAACTATTTACCTGCTATTTAGGCTACTAAACCTAGCTACAACTTGCTATTAGCTAAACGTTAAGTTCTGCAGATAACCAGACTCTTTTAGAAAACGTTTCCTAGTTCTTAGTTTGAACCTCAGACTATGAAGATTAATGACAGAGATGAATCTCCTGTCCCACAGGCACTCTGGGGCTGAATTCCTAGTGACAGCAAGACCTCCAAGTAGCTGAAGTTGGGGGAAGGCAGACTGCAATTATTTTGCTGAGCATCTAAAGCACATTGCAGCTATCCAGACCTCTTCAATAAGGAAATCAGTCAAGGTATGTCAGCATGTTATTTTTAAGGAACAATTTTTGCTGCTGTTTTCTGGATATTTAAAAACATTTATACTGGCTACATTTAAGGCTGGAAAAGGTAAATAAATACATGCATACATATTTGTTGAGAGAATCATCAGGTTTTTGAATTGGGTAAGTAAATCCTAACAATTTCAGTCTGTCTTTTTCTCCTCTCCATGCTTGGACTGTAAAAGAGCTTCTGATTTTATTTTTTGTTTGTTTGTTTGAGGAGGGGGAGAGTTTATTAATCATGTCTGAGTCATTCCGATACTTAATACTTCAAAATTTTTCACGGTCTTTGTTCAGTGAAGTAAGAGGAGCATTACAGTGAAGATTTTATCTCCAGAGACGTGCTCAGTTTTCACCAGTGTTGATGCTGCAACCCAGCCCATAAACAAGTCAAAACCTAATTCAGTCAACTTCACAAAAGAGACTCAACTCCCTGGATTCCTAAGTGGCTTTACTCTTACGATCACTGCAGATTTGTGTATACAGTCACATGTTGTTTCCCTTGGACTACATGTAAACAAGCACACAGAACAGGCACTCAGATAACAATTAACTAGATGCTCTGCCAAGAGCAGCAACAACTAATTAGATAAAGTTCCTGGTGATCAAAGTTCAATAATAATGCTAGGCGACTTTTAATTTCTTTATATTAAATCTTAGTGAATAAATGTAGTACAGTATGCGTCTCCCGAAAAAAACAAACACATGCACATCCCCCATCTTCATTTTGCAAATTGACAATAAAGCTTTACTTAATCACAGGAAGGCAGCAAGACGACTTGTGTGCTTAGAACAACTCTTGATGAGAAACAAAGCAGCAACAAACCTCTTTACCATTACAGCATATCACAGCTTCTCAGAAGGTTATTTTTCATCTTTTGGATGCTGTAAAACTCTCCTGTGCAGACCAAATGCCCTAAAGCCTTCAGACTTTAGCAGTGATTCATTCATGTGGTAAAGCTTTGTTGTCTGTGACTGCAGAATCACCCAGTGATCATTATTGCAGACAGGATCTCTCACTGCTGTTATTTTCAGAAGGAATGAGGCTTATCCGCTGCTAAAAAAGGTGCATTTCTCAAGCTACCCGTATGAGAGATTACTCTACATTTGATGTTAGCATCCTATGCTAACGTTTTTAATAGAAGGAAATCATCCTTCAATTCAATAATCAGCTGGATTACTACTAATGAAGCAAAATAAATACAAGCACGCATGGTTACATCAATATAAAGGTACAACTTTACAACAGTACAATGCAGTCACAATGCTATATACATTTCTGCGGTTTAGGACCTTTCTTTTTTTACCTTTGATAATGGACAACTTCTTCTAGAAATCAAGCAGCAGACAGTAAAAGTTATTTCTTCACTGCTGATTAACTTCATATACTGTTGTATTTCTACTCTAACCTAGAAATAGTGTTCCGTCCCATGAGGCAGTACTACTTTAGCAAACAACCACCACTAACAGAATGGTACCCAGCAGTGAGAGCAAGGGACAGTTCCTCTCAAGTCCCGCTACGGAACGGTGCCCCAGGTCATAAGAAATCTTAGTCATAAGGACTACGTGCATACTCAGGAATTGGGCTGAAATGCTGCCTAAATCATGGAAATCAGTATCAATTTTGAAGTTGTTACAAGATGATACAATTTACCTTATTAGCCCTGCTCACTGTGGAACTGGCAGTGCATTTAATGTAAACTTCAATAATGGAGTAAGTCGACTACAAATCTCCTCCCTCTGTGACCACTATCTTCTGGAATGCCTACAAAGCACCACTAAGCACAGATAGCTGAATTATCCATTGCTCAAACTATGCTAAAACCACTGAAAAGTGCAAAAACTGAAGAAATAGCTTAAAAAAGCTAGTAAAATGTAATGTATAATCATCATCATCTATTCTTCTTTGCAAACCATACCAGATTCATATGCAGAGACACTACTGCTATGCAAAAAAACCCCACCAAAACTCAGAATCAAGACAATTCAAAGATTTAAAAACTGGTCTTTACACTGAACCTCAGGAGGGGAAAAAAAAAAACAAACAACCAAACAAAAAAACCAAAAGAGAATAAACACTTTTAACACTTTTTTAAAAAATTAAAATATTTTTCTTTTAGAATTCCATATACTTTATTAAAAATTATACAGAAAAGACTGTTTCTGAAGTTGGAAAAAGAGTAACTTCTTCCCCCCTCCCCGAAACATATTTCCAGTAAAATACATGCAGTTTTCACAGAACCGCATATTCTGTTCAAGTAGTTTTATCTACCTCCCCCAGACCCACAAATACTCAAACATTAGATTAGTCAACAGATTTAAAACTATAAAATCAACAAGAGAAAGCTAATGCTTTCAAAAAATATGTTTATTAACCACATAAGGTGGGCAAGAATAATTATTCTCACAGGAAAAATTCATTTTAGAAGGCTGAAATCAAATTTATTTCCCCAGAATTTAATGCACTGAATCACTGAATTGCATTTTGGCTGAGGGCTAAATTGCAGTGTAGGTGGACACTGCAATACTAATTCTATCTTGAAGTGCTTTTTTGAAAGTGCTCTGTAAAGCCTGTTAATTTTTAAGCAGAAGTTCTAGAAATGGAGAAGAATTTATTTAAATCTCACCTAACTTTAAACTATGATGGGAAAAAATCATGGTACGTTCCAAAGACTTCACTGTATGTTCACCGGAACATTTCTAACTATACTTGAATCAACTTGTAGAGAATTACAGTCAAGATAGCTGCAGACAACTCAGAAGTCAGCCTTGTATTTATAGCCATCCCTCAGCTATTGCTCATGGCATGACACCTTAACCAAGTATATAAAGATGTCATTGCTAGAAACAATCCCCTCAAGCTATGTATTCAGTCAGCTCTACTCATACACTGCTGGGAAGAAGGAAGGGAGGAAACCACCTTTGCGAGAGCCAATTTAAATTATTAATACTGACTTAACTGTAAGGTTTACATATTTGCTACGTCAGATCTTTTTATAATCTCTGCTTCCAGTGTTATGTTCCACTTAGTAGTGAAGCCCTTTCTTAAATCTAGCTAAATGCTCTGTGGAAGGGAGCACTGCCCTTGGGGCTTCTTATAAAGGACAGCACAGTGATTCCTGTGGTCCTGTACACTACTACAAGCACAACTGCAAATCAGAAATCGGGGGGGGATTATTTTTGTTGTTTAATTTTTTTTTCTAATGTTTCTATTAGGAAAAGTAACTTCTTAACTCTTTTTGGCGACCACTGCAAATTGGCAGTTGCAGTAATACAGTTACTAGCATCTCTCAAGTAACATTATACAGCTCAGAGTCCAAAAGCATTAAAACGTAAACCAGTTACAGTTCAAACCTAAATGGGCTCCCACAGACTTCAATGTGAAGGGGGTAAGAACGCATTTTCCAAATTGTTTCATGCATACTTTCACCTCATTATCAAAGATGAAATGACAGGCAAAGTATATGAATACTCTGTTGCAGAACGAGAAAAAAAATTCCTAATTCATTTAGCGAAATGACCTTTCAGGTGGTGGGAAAAAAATAGGGCACCGTGTCAAGCTCTTGTTTTTGATGGATTGCAATAGATTTTTTCACTGGGCAAACCTTAAGGCTTGATCAGTACCAAAAAGAAGTGATAAGAGAAACAGAACTTGTAGTACTAAGCCTCCAAACTGTGGTTAAATGCTTTTCCACTTTCTTTTGTAGAGTTTTCTATCATTTTTAATTAGACTTAAAACAAGGATTTTTTTTCATTTTTTTCACTTTTTTTTTTCCTTGCGTGTAACTTTACATTCATGACAGGAATACACAATACAAATCAAAGAAGATAACAATGATGTAATGTAAGCAAGAAAATACCATTTATAAAGCTATAAAGTTCCATATAAACCCTTCAGATCTTACCATGGAAGGTGATATTTCATCTTTAGGAAATGTTAACTGTATCAAATGTTGATTGCTTCATGGATAGGATTTTATGGCTAGCTTTATTAGAAGTGTACATGAGTTGCAATGATGGGCTGGCTGGCTTTGCAGGGAAAAAAAGAACTCTTTTATGGAAATCTGTGCAAGAAAAATAACTCATACATAAAGAGAGTAACTACTCACTTGGTGATATCTAAAAATGGAAGTATATAAAAATGTTCTGTTTGGATTAAAATGAAAATTACATGCTCAACAGCAAGAGCTTGTAACATAGACAAGGAAGACCATCCTTAGGCAGACAGGGAGCCCAACATCAAGCTTGGCAGCCTACGAAGGGCAATGCAGCACCCAGAAATGCCAGCAGTCGCAGTGCGATGGCAGCACAGTCACATGCTGTTACCTCTGCTGGCTCCAGGCTGGCATTTTAACCCTCCAAAAGGGCCTCAGCAGCATCTTGCCTTGTGTTGTGCCCAAGCAGAGGTGAACTGGTTTTCACTCTAAGAATTGACAAAGCAGAAGCAAAAATTTACCTTTGGAAAGCACATTCAAAGTTTGATGCACATATTACGTGTACAGGTGCATATGTATGTTTATCAAATTGACTATATACACCTTAGGAGAGTTTATATTGCTCATAGGCCTTTTTCAGTAACATTAGTATTGGTAGAACATGGCCTACAGACCATGGATCAGAAATGGTACCAGCAGAGTGTATGATTAGACCTTGCATAAGTCAATGAGTACCAACAGCAACATGGACTACATAGCCATGAGATAATTAACAAGGTCTAGATAGCTATCCAGACCTTATTCAGAGGTTATTTGAAGGCAGAAGAGGCATGATTTAATGTCCATTTTGTTACCACAAATTTTGCATCCCTATTAAATCTCATTATTAAAATCTGACAGGGGACAGAAAAAGGACAACTGCAGAAAACTCAATCAGGGGAATAAAATAAATTAAAAAAACCCCCACATTTCCTCTGTAAAGCATATATTCTCTCCAGCTGTCTTTCCTTCTGTGGTGCTATAATGTGACAGCACAACAGTACCCATGTTTGGAGAAAAAGGAAAAGTCAAGGGCTTGCTATCAAGAGATCATAGCAGTACTTGAGGAAAAAATATGCAAGGAGGGTACTGAGGAGACTTTATAATACTATTCAGAGGCTAATTTAATCTCCTCAGAATCAGTGCATAAAAGACTCTCCTGATCACGAAGACAAGGATAGACGGGTAGTTTCTCTCAAGATAAAGTTAATTTTTATGAACGTTCTCCCTCCTCAAGAGGAAAATGCAATCTTACCTGAAATTGAGAATTAAAGTATTAACAAAACAAACAAAAAAGAACCTAAACCAATAAAATATTCCTAGAAAAAGTATCACAAAAATAGGAAAAGCTATTTTATGTGCTGCAAAGAAAGGCTAAGCAAAGACTTCTCTAACATTGACTTGAAGGTAATGGTATCACAATACTGAAGTTATTCTTAAAATGTGAAAAAAACATACAGCCCCTACATGGATCACTCTTGTGATCCACTCTTATTTTCCATGCTGGGACCAAATGCTATCCAGAATTAGTTTTATAACACTGTAAATTATAAGCCAGACAGTCCAACTGTGATCTATCTCTTCTGCAGTGATTATTTCAAAAGCCAAAGTCTGCTGTGACCTAATGTAAGAAATTGATCTCCACCGAATCCATTCTAAAATTTTAACTGAAGGAGAAACAAACTTTAGTGTTGTTTGGAAATTATTATTATTTTTTAATTTGTGAGGCATGGAACAGTAGAGTTGTACTGACTCCTATAAGCCACTCATAATAACCAAGCAAGGAAAATAAAACTGAACAGCTTCAGTGGATTTTACAAATGCACATTCCTCTTCCCATCCCCAAGCACTGTTTAATATGCAACTGGACTATAATGTTTCTTGTTAGGCAGACAGCTCAAAAGTAGAATTGCTGGATAAGTGATTGATGATCAGAGTTCCCACAGCCCTTTCAATGAAACATATTCCATTTCCATTTCAAAATATGTTTATTATGAATTATTGGTTTGTCATTGGACTTGATGAAAGTGAATTTACGTGAACAACTCAGACCTCTGCAAGGGGAAACACTTTAATCAGGTAACCTTTTCCTCATTCTTTTCCATACTTTACAGAAACAGACAACCTAGCTAGAATTTTATTCTTTGCATACAGAACCAGTTTATTGATTGAGTAATGCTTCTTAGTTTGGAAGCCACTTACTCAAAGTCAAAAAATGTTGTGACCTCAACCCCGTACTCTCAGAATAAATCATTAACATCAGTGTCTCAGGCAAAGCTTTATACTATTTGTGCAAAATGATGAAAAGGCATCTGAATACTGGATGAGAGAAGAAACATCTTTCAAGATGTTTCTTTTAAGAAGAAAAATTTCAAAGCAGAATCGTCCTTCAAGTACAACCCGATAGAAAATTTTTGACAAAATATGCTTCAACTTCCAGAGTTTGATTTTTTTAAGTAGCTCTAGTCTGAGCTTTACTAATCAAATCCAAGACAAGAAAAGAGAACATGTCCCTGTCAACCACACAATCATTCCTCTGCTTACTACTGCCTAACCAACTAGCATTGCCTGGAGCACAGGGATTCCCACCATTCAGAATACAGCTCTTAGACTTCCTGCATTAAGGAAGTAGTGACACAGTTCAATACGGCTATTATCATCATCTCAGTCACAAAAAGCAGCACTTTATTTATGAAATAAGGTAATGGAACCATTCTTCCCTGTCTTATATAGCACTGGTTATGCAGGCAAGCTCTTTTTCTTTTTTAACAGGAGCAATAGCTATCCCTGGCCCTCTGCATAAGAAGCTGACTCTAAGGGACATTCAATGACGTGGTGGTAACATTCAATAGCTAAGAGCCCCTGCAGCCATCGTCTTAAAACCCCTCAAAATCCTTGGCATCAGTTATTAAGTCAGCATTTCAGCTGACCATAGATCTAATTTAAAGGAGATGCCATTCCTTGCCAGAATGTGATGAAATGATTGCAAGGCCTGTAGCAAAGGATAAATTAGATTATAATTAAAAGCATACCGGAATCAGTATAATGCTCCCTGTGGAGAAATTAAAGGAGCTTCTGAAGTCTAAGGTCATTGCATAGTATTGGTTGAAGGTCCATGTCAGCATAAACACTGACACATCCTCACTTTCTTTATTATTTTAATATAGGTTTCTGAAACATCCCTGTCCACTTTTGACAGCTACCAGAAAGAAAAATAAAAGGATGGAATTCCCAGGACATTTTTGTAGAGGACAATGCTGCCATGTTCCTCATTTCACCTAACGGTAGCTGTAGTATCTCAACTGCAATGAAAACTACTTATATTTGGAAGATTAATGCTGGTGTTGCCACTAGTTACCATTTGAAAACAACAGCAGAAATATCTGAATTGTTATATATCACACAGTATCTTTCACATACAGGGATATAATTTACATCAGTGTATCAACATTTCCATTGCACCTTGTAGGCTAGAATTAAAATCCCAATGGCAGAGAACAAAACAGCAGGCCAGGGTTACATTTGTTATTAACTTGACAAGAGAAAAAAAATTCTCAGTGCTACAATTAAAACATCTCACCAGTAACTGCAACATTTCCCAATCCAGTTTACATACATTCATATGGTTTTGCCAGCCCAGTAACACCTAACAGGTTGTTCAAACTGGTCTAATTATTTTCAGTATGATGGCTCTTCAGCAGTCATTCTTATTTTGAAAACAATACTCTCCCATCCTAACAGTGAATTCATTCTATCTTAAGTCAGATTTCTGTTTATTCTTCTCTTTTTAGTTATGTCGTACTGCTGTATTCTTCAGTGTATTAAGCAGTGAGTTACATATATCTCAAACAGGGTCATACAACATTCTAAACTTCAGACCAGTAAAAGAAAATTTATCCCTGCCCATTTGACTGTCCTTCTGATTAGCATAAAATTGATAACCTAACAGACATAACAGTATTAAGAATAAAAAGTAACATCCATCAGGTATGAAATCAACTTAGTAGAGACCTTCAAGACCCAAACCATTCTTCTTTCCTGTATTGATTCCTACACCTGGGGCAACTTAAAAACTAAATTCACTGTTTCTGGAACCTGAAGAATTCTAGGTCCAAATACAACATCTGTCTGTATTTGGCACTTCCATAACTGGTTTATGTATACAACATAAAAACACATATGTAAGTATAAAGTTTCTCATACACAACAAACTTTCCTGGCGTTGTGGAATACCATGACAATCACAGACAGAAACCTATTCTACTTTATTTCTCAGTAGTCTTCTAACTTATTATATATACTCCTACTTAATTCCTAGATAGATGGTGTCTACAGAAATGTATTAAATCTACTTATTTCAAGTAAAAATACACCAAATGATCATTATCTTTTACAGGAAATATTCTAGAACATCACTGTTGGAAAGAATACTTAGCATACTAGAACAGCATCAATATCTGAGCTCCTAGCAGTAGGAATTTTTTGTAATGAGTTAATTTGGACTTTTATTTCATTAAGACTGCGTATTACAGTTTCTACTTAGAGTTGATTTGCTTGAGCATACACTAGAGCATAGCCAAACCAAAGAACAGGTTTGAGAATGCTACTAAATGGTTCGGTAACAGTATGAATACTAGCAAAGTGTACATGATGTATAGTAAATAGGCAAGCACTTACTCCACAAACTGCATGACTTTAATTTTGTAAATCACCATTTCTGATATGAAAAGAATATGTGTCTTTATTCACTGGCAAGTGAATAAAGCAAACAGCTGCTCTCAATTAGCTTAACAAGTATGCAACATGAGTTGTCTTCTCCTCCATTACAGGATAAACGTATAATCAGACTGATATTTCATGGAAAGTCTGTGTCATTCCTGTAAGTACTAAACATTGCTTCCATTTTCCCGCTTTGTTTAAAGCAGGCTTCATGGTGACAAACTTTTTCCAGATGAAGCTATATTCACACTCAGGTAATTACATAGGGAAAAAGAGATAGGGAAAATTGGAAATGATAATCAAAAAGGTAGTCAAAATTTCCTTGTTCCTTTAATTATTTATCTGATTAAAAACATATATGTATGCTAGTATATTCTGAGTAAATCCTCTCCCCATACTCCAGACAAAGTAGGGAATCTAAGATTCTGTCTGGCTCTGAATTACTGTGTACCACCGACATGTTTAACTTCAGTCGTCTTCACTCCTGGGTTATTGGCCAGACAGTGCTTGTAACCTGATTTACTCTAGAGGGTGATTTGTAGACATCTAATCTTATTTATCTAAAAATTGCACAGTGTGTAATTTTATCTTCTACATTGTATGCCAGTAAATGTACAGCTAACATGATATTCCAGAGTTGTATATAAGAGATTAAATTTGTTAATACATTACATGTAAAACTACCTGTTCATTAGAAAAAAAGAGTTCAAATGATCTTGGTTCCAAAGTTAATCTTCTCATCATTCATCCATTAGAGAAGCATGAAAATTAAGCCTAAATCTGTATCATTAAGAAGTAATACAAAAACATTAAGTAAAATATTATGTTCAAGAGAAAGCCATAAGCTGTTGGATAACTACATATATGTACAGATATAAATACAGTTTAGCTCTATAACAGTATTTTCCATTAAACAGCAACAATTTACTTCACAAGATATAATACACCTTAGTACACAAACCTCAATACTAACATGACATTAAATAAGCATTGCCTCCTATTTTGTAATGACTAGATGTGAAGAAGGCCGAGCTGCTCAGTTTGAAAGCCAAGCAAGAACAGCGTGTGCGTTACAGAGTGCCCACCGGACTTAAGTGCTCAACTTGACAAGAGCAGGTTAAGTTTGACACTTAAAAATGAAAACATACGGCTTGCAGACAATTTCAACCAAGAGACAGAGTAGTTCAAAACTGTGAATGAGATTACACATCTCCTAGATTACCCAAACTCTCTAAAAGAAAACTATTTTTGCTGTGTTGTTGTCCTACTTTTATTCACAGGTAATCAAGGGCAGAATTCAACCAGGAAGATGTTCATTAATTGGGAAAAGAAATGCTATATTTCACCCCTTCCTCTATGATTTTGAATTTTCTATTAGTATCTACTTATGTGGCTTCCAACATTACAAGATTCTAAAATATTGGTTTGATTTCAGTTTCAGGTGTCAGCTTTAGCAAACATGTTTTTCTCCAGATAAGTAGAAGACTAGATGAGCTATGGTGTAGTGTAGAATACAAGAGGGATTTTATATTCCTGAGAATGCTATCATTAGAACAACGAAAATACAATTTACCTCCCTGTTTTTTTTCCTCTTTGGCACAGTGGAATAGCTATTACACAGATTTATTGATGGTGTGTATGATTATTTCAGCAGAAATGTGAGGGAGCAAGGGATCAGCATTCACACCTCATTTCCCGTCACATCCCACCAAAACTGATGACCCCTCCCACAGTATGCTGAGCTGAGCGATAGTACCAGACAGTGCAAGAGAATACATGTCTGAAACAGGTTTGTTGTTTTTCTTGCTTTGTCACAAGTAAGAGCACAAATTTGTTTTCCATATGATCAGAAGTGTGTGTTTGTTTTGAATGTACAAAGCAAGACTGCCATACAATTACCATCTGCCACTTTATCAAGGGAGAAAGACACAGTTACTGGGTTTTGTCCTTTTGTTTTGGTTTGAAACCTTTTTTCAGTGATTTCTTGCAACATAAAGTAAACTTACATAATATAAACTATTACTAAGCAGTTTTCCAAGCAAGAGTGAGGAACATCTTTACTTTAAAGGCAGTCTCAACCTTTCATAGCAAAACTCAAGTCTTCGAGTAAACACTGCGTCTCAAGCGTTCACGTGTAAAAGGCACTGGTGTTGGGACAGGACTACTGAAAGCAGAAGTAAAGAAGTGATATTGCCTGGGGGGGCACACATCCGCACATCCATGGACCACACAGCCCTGACAAAAATCACGTGGCCACTGACCACCACCATGCATCATCTTTGAGCAAAGGCCCTTAATTATTGCACTGAACATTTTCTACTCTTGACATTCTTTAGTGACAAAAAGGAGAGCACCTCATAGGGGAAATTTTGGAGCTTAATGTAAGAAGTGTTTTACACTAGTATTTATGTTCTGTAACCTGTAGAGTTAATTAGAAGAGTTACAAAATACACTGCCAGCACTGACGAGTATTCTACCTGTAGAACGGGGCTTTTGGATTATGAGCCAGGTATTGTTCAATGCTTGACAAGCAAGTTTTATTTATTTATTAACTAGTGATCCCAGTTCAGTCATGTAGCATCACCAGTGACTGCTATGATCTAACTAGTTAAAGTAGACTTGAAGTATGTTTTTTGAATGTTGTATACTTACTTCTTATGCAGCATCACAATACAGCAAGTATTGTAAAGGGTTTCTCCGCTCTGTTCATTTCTTGTTCCATTCCCTCTGAAAGTGTCCTTTTCAGACAGAGTAGAGGCTAAGAAGCAGCATCAACCCACCCAAGCACTAGCTACTAGGCTGCACTAGACTAGTGTACTAACATGAATAAATTGCATGTTCTGGTTCTTCAGGGATGCTACTTTTCTTTGTACTTTAAAGTTAATTCTTTAGAGTTATCTCTAGACCTGCACTCTGGTTGGAGTTTTTTTTTCATCAATGAAGGAAGGATCTTTTATCCCCCTTCACATTCTTTGAGCAACTTTGAGGTACTTACAACAGCAATGCTGTGTATCAGCACAGTCTGATCAAGATGGCAATTATACAGATTGCCTCTCCCTAGCTTTTTTTTTGGGGGGGGCGTGAGGTGGTGGTGGGGGTTGTGGTTTGGGTTTTTTTTTTAGTATCAGGAGCTCCAACAGTATTAAAGCTAAACCAAAATCACACTGAACCCAATGTTCCCTCCATCTTCCGGGTTTTCTCTCATGAGGGAAATTTAGAACTGGAGATCTTTGAACAAATTAACTTTCCCAACATGAACTGCAACTGTGGAAATAGATAAGTAATGTAAAGGATCTTTGTAGAGACAGATCAAAAGTAAATTTATCACTGGGGCATCAGCCTAGGCATTCAAAACGTACGAAATCAAAGAACCGGTAATTTGTGTCTCTTTTTTATGTAACTGACATCAGCGAATTGAATTATTTAATTCAGATAAGCTTTCAGGAAGAGCTACCCCCAGTCCAAACAGCAGCTGTCTGAACAAGGTCCCCGAAGAAACTAAAGGATGGTTTTAGGAAAAGAAGTAGTATTTCTATGAAACTTGTATCAGATACAGCATGGAACTGTGCTCTATCTTTAAGAAATATATGCACATGCATGTGAAAAGAATAACTGTGATGCTTCAGAATAGGTTTTTCATCATCCCAGCCTTCTGCAGACACACAATGGAAAAGTAGTGCACCTTGCCTGAACATACCAACCTCATACACACATACCCTTCCTAATCATGTGTAAGGTAAGAACAAAGAAGTAGTTTCATTTTTGAGTGGTTTCTACTCATAATAGATTTCTTCTGGAAAAATTTTGCTTAAAAAGAATGTAGATTTTCTCCCAAGGGAAATAATTTAGACATCTACCAGCTTCATTTTCACCCTCTTAATCTACACCCTTCAGGTAACCCAATCCATTAATTTTTTACATAAACATTTATATAGTGCATATCTCTCATAAATGAAATCCCAAAGCAATGATGAGCTTGTTATAAGAATAACTTGCTATAAGTTTATCCAGCAAGTATACAGCCAGCAAAATAAAACCATCTTAAAACCAGCATTTGGCAGTGGCTATCAAATCCAGCTTGTTACACAGTGTTACCATCATTTATATAAGTGCACCCTAATTAAGGTAAATGAGATAGCAAGAACACAGTGTCATTGTTAATTTAATGACCCATAGCCAAATTATTTGAAACTTCTTTGAAGTTCCACTTAATTGTAATGGATATAATATTGAAGAATTTAAAGACGCTCTGGATGCCTTGTAGAATAACCTTATTAATTTTTCTCTCCTCTCCCTTGAATTTTGGTGTTCACATGTTTAGAACACTGTGTATAATCCATGTACTTAGTATGGAAGTGAATTCCAGTTTAGAACCGGTGCCATCCTCATAGTAAAATGACTTCCATGTTTTCCAAACCAATCACCATGTTGTATTTTAAACAACAAGGTACAAGAACTTGGCAGCTATTAGGAGGTAACTGAGTTTTGACAAGATTCCAATTCTGTCAAGTGAGATTTTGTCAATGCATAGAAGGACATTTTTGCAGATTCTAAAGGCACTTTTAAAAAACATTTTAAATACAAAACATGCAAAAAACACTTTAAATTAATTACCAACATAACTGTATTTTGCCTTGTTCTAGAAAGTAATCTCAGAATCACCACAGCGTATTGCGGGCTTCCAACTAAAACAAAACCTATTAAAAAATGCAGCTTTACTGCAAATGGCAACTTTAGGTTACTCTGGAGATCGGTAGTGAAACCCAACATACCTACTTTTCTTACCTAAATTATGAGTGCATTGCTTTCATCTGCAGAGCAAGACCTGATGTCTAATATGAACTTGTTATAAAACAGAAATAGGAAGAACATTTATTTATTTATTTATTTCAAATTATTTGATTATGAGCTCCAGAAGGAGACTTACTTCCCACATAATGCAGAACAATCAGATCTGTTTAAGACTATTGGTACAAATCACAGAAAAAATTTGGAGCATTCAGAGAAGATGTGCAAATTATGTTGTATTTCCATACTGGTTATTAGACAGTACGAAAACAATCAAAAGCACATTACAGGAAGCATAACACACACACACAAAAAAAGGAAAACTTTAATCAGCTATGCCTGCGATCTTTTGGTGCCAGACCGTAAGAGAACTATTGCGCACAGCAAGTCCACCCACTAACGAAAGGCACTGTTAATTAGCACATATTACTGTTAAAGACAGGTTTTGGATGCCCTTAATTCCTTTAGAACAATCTTTGTTTCACAAAAGACAATAAAAAGATCTACTGCTACTGGCAAAATCCCTCTGTTAACATTACTTTCCATCTTCAACTATAAATGCCAAAGAAATTAGTCTAAATGCTTTGTAATTTACCCACCCGCTACATGATGTGGGTGATGATTTCATAAGCTGTATTTGCTGCATTACCTAATCACCCTGTGCTTTGCATCTCAGCATAGTGTGCCAAGCACAAGAGGTAGGACAGTTTCAGCTTTAATTCTGAACGCAGGCCTATTATGCAAAGCCAAGTTCTACAGAACAGGATTTCAGAAAGATCAATGATAGTCTGTACTTAGAGTTTCACAAGTTACCACTTCCAGTCCTGTGTCACAGTACAAGTTTTTCATGCTAGGTCTTGTTAATGAAAACACCTTTTTTCCCCTTCCTATTTGAAAGCTTCTTGAAGCATCTGTATTTTGTTTCTAATTGGATCTTATTCCTGAGTAACTTAAGCACAGCTAGAAAACATGGAAGTGCATAGCAATTTTTCCCCTTAGTAACATTCCTGCAGAGCAGACCAGTGGATTTTAGGACAAAGACATTAGTAGTGAAAGAGGCTACCTGGACCAAAAGCCCAGGACTGTTTGTAAAATACCTAAAATTACTTAAGATTTCTATAGGCTAATCAAACTACAACATAAAACTAGTTAATTTTTTCCTCTTACACTTCTACAAATTGTTATTCCAGAATTGTCTTCAATTACCATTTATTTGCATTACAGAGTTTATTTTCTCTGAAGTAATCATATTTCAAAACCATAATTTAAGTGTAAGCAACATGCACAGTGAGGACACAGCAGTCCAAATCTCAGCATAGCCTTTATACACATCAAGGACTCTGGATTTGTACATGGGTCACTGGAGTTCCCATTGCTCAATTGTCACATATTTACAAATGCTAGCTAAAGTGGAATTAGTTTGGATTTGCTTACTTACGCTGTTAATTGTATTTTCTTCAATACACTGATAGATTATCAAACCGAGCCTTTCAAAGAACATGTTAGGGCAACTGGCATTTCCAGACAACCAGTAGGAGATTTCAGTCTCTTGCCTCTGTCACACACTGTGTGGATAAGCACTTAAATCACAGCTCTCTTGTGTTCGGCAAAACGGGGCTCTGGTCTCTGTGGAGCTCCTAAGCCCCTTCATTTCACACACCCACAACAGGATCAACATCTCCATGCACCTGATGCAAATTTTCAAATATAACTACTAATGCTACATTTACAATATAAATATATATTTTAAAAATCACATTGGCTGAACTAACAAGTAATATGACCTCATGTATCTTAGTAAACTCATCTGGTTTTTCCTTTGCCGAATACTTGGCCATATATAGCTGCAATTCCACTATTAACGTACATGATGATTTTGTGTGAGCTCTGCCTTTCTCTCTTGCTAACAGCAGACTTTTGTTTTGGAACAGAGCAATGTGTTCCCTTGGAACCATTATAATCCATCACTTTGAAACTGCCTTCAGACTTTCACAGGCAACAGGAATAGAAGCAGGTACCACAGTTGCAGTGAGCACTTCTCAGTTGCTACAGTTCTGCATACATGCAGTCTACACAGTAAAGGTTCACTAGAAATACTTCTAACTGCTCTTCACTTACTAAGAAACCAACAATAAAAAACTATGGCATCGTACTATTAGTTGAACCATGAAAAATGATTAGGACTAAAGCGGTCAAACTAGTAACCAAGAGGTTGCTCTCAGTCTATGGGAAATTAAGAGTTGTTTGGGTGTTAGATGTGGATAGTGCTTTTTGCCTAATCAATGACCAGTCATCAACCACTGGTACTGATCTTATGATCCATATTAAAGCTTCTTCCTCAGTTGATTTTGTTATGGTTGGTCACAGGCTTCATTTTAAGCTGATTCAATGTTTTCCCAATAATAAAGCCCTTCTCATGTGGATGAATGGTGACCAGTGATTCACAAGCTCCAGCTTGGGCCTAAGAGTGAGGATTTCCTCTACAGAAATCTATGTTAATGAGATCTGTAGGTATTTCAAACTCAAGTAGTGTCTATTCCTCTGCCTACTTCTGCTGAAATCAGTTCATAGCTTCAATAGTTATTAGAATCTTTTCTTTAACACACACACATGAAATGAGTACCCTCATCTTAGAAAAATAAGGTGAAAAAGTGCTGGAAAGCTACATGTTTATAAATAACGTTGATAATTCTTATATAAATTATTGACAAATGTAGACAAATTAATTCTGCTTACATTTGTGAATAAGCTGCCCCTCAAAAGTTAAAAAAAATGAATATATATATATAAAAAAAGTCCTGCTTGCTCCTGTAAATTTTTCCCAAAATTTGGATGCAACAAATGGAACCTTCCTTTTGCTATACATTGTCTCATTTTATCAGTCTATCCTGGTTTTAGCTCCAAATCTGACATAGATGTTTTTCATGCTATTTGCAGATTAATACAAATAGAAAAAACATATCCCAAACAAACAAAAAGCCCTGCAAAGCACCACCCAAAATAATAGGTAACCCTACCAGGTTTGTGTTTTGGATTTTCAGGTTTTAACCACCAGGTTTTCAATCTTTCTACAGTCAATTCAGCAACATAACAGGTATTTACCAGTATTCTCACCAAACTCTTTTCTCTTTATTCAGACCAGGTGAAATTTCTAAAATGCCTCTGTTGGAGGAAAGGTACTTTTTCGGAGCTGCTTCTGAAATTTTATAAGACAAAGTGCTTTCTGAACAGAGAGCCTTATTGTTAGAGGTAAAAAACATGACAGCCTAATAATATGTTGGGACTTCAGAGACAAAAGCAAGCTCAGAAAACTACTGGAAACAACTTAGAGATTATCTTCCTTTCAAATTTTCAACATAGATGGGAAGGTGCTATCTTGCTAGATGGCCTCATTCTCTTTTTAGCTATTTCAATGATATTTAAGGCGTAAATACAGAAAGAGGGATTTGGCTTTTTAGACAATCTCCAATGCAGTGCTGTCAGTTTCCCTCTTAGTGCCTTTTAATAGTATTTGTAACTTAGCATGAAAAAACCCTATCTCTTGTAACTCAGAGTTTAATATTATTTTAATGAGCATGAACTCTAAAGATTGGTTTTGTTCATGTTAGCAACTGCGCATAAATAAACAGACTGGAATCCCAAATTCTTTTCTCCATAGGACAGCAACTTTACCTACAGAATCAATGACCAATACTTGAAAGTACTTCTCCCCAAATGAAAGCTATTCAATTACATAGTTCTAGGATGGTGTATCTCAAATCTGCTACTCTGAAGCAGCAGAGAAAGCACAGGCAGATGCCATTTGCAATCTTAAAGACGCTCTAGCCTCAAGGCCAAATCCTAACCATTTACATGTAGGTGTGGATGTCCATGTAGTACAGCAACAGCAGAACAGGATGTCAGAAGACTGAGAAAAAACATGAAGAGGTTACAAGGAAAGAACTGTTCCTCTTAAACCTGCTCCTGGTCATTATTTTCTACAAAGCAGAAGCACACAGAGACCTCGAGAAAAGCTTCTATACCACAACCATCAGCCCGGAACGCAAGAGCGAGCCTGCAGCCTGATATTAGAGCCAGCCACGGAATCTGATAGTGCTCACCATAAAAAGAAGTGAAAGTTGTCTCAATGCCAGCAAGCAAATTCCCTGTAAGAAATTTGATCTTCCACTGTCTAGTTACACTGAAGTATAAACTTTATATTGTTTATGCATTCTGGGGTGTTAAGACAGAAAGCATTGCCACTTATTTAGTCTCTCAAGTTTGTGGAGTAATATCCCCCAAAACAAACCCATTGTGGCTTCCTGTTCAGATGGTTTTGACTTTTCCAAGACTCCTATACCAACCTTGTTTCTATTATGCATTTGCAGTCTATTTGCTGCTATGCATGGGAAGAAAGTTAAGACTGAAGACCAGTTACTCACTTACTTAACTTTTAAGAGCTGGGTCTGCTAAGTTGCTTTAGTCACCCTTTTGTAGATATTTTAATTCCAATGATGTTGTTTCTATCAAGATAAAAACATACTGCACATATTCTTTAATAGGCGATTGGACAGAAAGTTATAATTCAGTGTGGTGAGTACCTATGCTGCAAAATTTATTGCTGATTCTTAGATCTGGCCGAAGCACTTATGATATACTGCTAATTTTAAGAAAAAAAAATTGAAGAAAGTTAATCAGGTTTCTTTGCCTGTGATTTCAGACTGAGTATATCTGAGTATTTCAGTATGATGACAGTTCAGTCCCTATACCCAATACTAAATCTTGATATCAAGTCTGAATTTTTTCCAAACCATTAGACAGATTTGTAATTAAGAGCCATTTGAAACAAAGAGTTAAGATAGTGACAAAAGCAGAAAAGACTGTGTTTATGAATTAATAACAGAAAAAGTTAATTGCTGAAGAAAGATTAGCATTTATGGCCCATGCACCTTGTACAGAATAACTCTGAATATTCAGTTAATCCTCCTCCCAAATAGTTCTTAGATAACTATTCCAAAATCCATCATATTAATTAATAGCAAATGTTGGAAAATGAAAAATTCTAAAAGATAGGAATGTTATGATAAAATACATTGGTGGTAAGTGTAAGTCAGAAATTCCTACAGTAACTATATAGGAAAACTCATTGCACTTCACCTTTTGCTGTTCTATACATAGAGAATGTTACAGTGTGTCAAATATACATTGTGACACTGTTGTAGCAAATGCAGAAGTGTCAATAGTTGTCACTGTGGAATCACCTGCTGTGTACAGCTGGTGTAAACCTTATGAACTTTTTTCAAACATTTGTTTAGACTTAAGTTAATTGGCAGTAGGTAAGGCATATGAAAAGCAGTTACAAAAACATCTCGAAAAAATAAATAGCCCAAGGTATTGAAAGAAGCATTTACACCATAGCTGCTTCTTCAATCAGTTCTGTCTTGAAATCCCACAGTGACCAAACAAAATAAAATCAAGGCAGAACCGCTGAGAACTCGAGTACTGACTTCACCATCCATTCCTTTTCCATTGAATCTGGCATTTCAATATCCCCACAGCAGAAGGGAGCAAAGGGCTCCTGATGACTGAATAAAACTCAGGGAACATTAGTGGTAACACATATGCATTTACACTCCGATTTCTAACATCACACTTAATCTATTCCTGCTTGAAAACTCTCACTTTGAAATACTCCAGGGATTTCTTCTCCTATTTCCCTGAGCTAGTATGAATCAGTGTTATTTGTTAGTTCTAAAATGCTCTCTGTTGTAAAACCTTTTAAAATTTCATGTTGTATAACAAAATTTATTTCATATTCTTTAATGTAGCTACTTATTCTGCCTGATGATTGATTCTGTTAAACATGCTAGTTTTCACTCCCATTGCTTGATTTTTTTATTATTTCCTTTTAAAATTCCAATATTCCTTTATATGATGTCTCTGCAGCCAACATGTTCTGTTCTTTTAGACAGAAGATAAATTTAGGGCAATGCTCCTTTTTAATTGAATGCCTAAGCAATCTTCAGTCTGTTTCCACAGTAGGATACCAGTCAAAACATAAAAAAAAAAAAAATCAGGGTTCAGAGACAGAAATGCATATGGATAACTAAAACAGAAAAGGTAAAATGTAATCAATGCTTATGAACTTTCATATAGGATCTAGAGACTTTTTACTTTAAATTTGTTTTACACTGACATTATAATTGGCTTCATTAGTCTTGAAAATTGTCGCTGCAAGTCAGACAGGCTGACTGCCTGGCTCCTGCAGTTAGAAAATAACATTAGAAAATGCTAATTGTTAAATGAAATTTAAGCTAAAATATCCTATATGGAAACACATTGCCTTGAAACACAGAGAGAGTTTTAGAGTAGACAAGTAGAACAAGGATTTTAAGACACAAACTCAAATCATCACCAAAATGGGAAATGGGGTGCATTATGACTTTTAAGATTGAAGCTTATTTGAAAAAGCACACACAATATACCCAGGAAGCACTAAAGCTTCTAATGAAGTAATTCAACAAAGAAACAAACCTTCCATGCTCTGCTAAACAGTTTATCCTGCACTTCTCACTTCTAATATTGGTAAGAAACACCACATAGAATAAATTTCAAGGAAAATTTTGTTTTCTCTTAAAGAGAGACATTGTGAAACAGCAGAAACATGGAAAAAAGCTTTCTTCACAAGCTTTGCCTCACATCCATTTGCATTCTTAAAATACTTATTAGTAAGAAGTCTCACCAACATTTTCATACAATGCATATCTATTGGGAGGAATGAGGGAGGAAGCAATTATGAGACCTACCTAATAAAATAGTTTTGATGAATTCTTCTTTACACAGAAATTTAGATCTTAACAGATTTCCACTATTTTATTAAATACTTGGGTATTGAAGTTTGCCTCCAATTGTTATATTTTTCTTCAGTACTTCTTAATTAAAATATTAGCACAAGTTGAAAATGTTTGTGAAAATAAACCCTACTCTCTCCTACACACAATGGTGACTCTAAAATGGGCTCTATTGCCTAATTACTTCATTGCGGCTCCTTCAGACTGTTGATACAAAATTCCTGTGAAGTAGTATATTAATAGAGGCACTGCAAATTTGAAAGATAACTATCTTCACATGCAAAATTGGTAAAAAAATTACTCTGAAACCTGTCATTTACTCAGTTCTTCAGTCACATATGATATAACAGGGGTGGGGGGGAAAAAAAAAAAAAAGACTTGAGGCGAGAGTCTCCTGATCTATCACATGGGAGAAGATGCATTTTAACCAAGAAAAACTTCACAGGTCTGCAAAGCCGGTTCATAAATCTTAAGACTTCCAGAGCTATGCTTCAAATTCCAGATGTAAACGCCATGACTATCTCGGCTAGAATATGATATTCAAAAAACTGCACAGAGGAGGATTTTATTAGTCTTGAAATCTAGGAAGCGGCAGGAAAAATTAGTGAAAGAAAAAATGTTCCTTCCTATTCCTCCCTCAGAAATATCTAAGGAAATACTTATAAAGAGCATTCCAATGAACTTTCATCTTCTCAAAGCACTCCTATATATCCATGGAGTCCCACATCTCCTAGCACTCAATCTACTGACAGAGGCACCAACTACGGAATATTCAGAAAACCACAAATGCAGAAAGTATAAAATTTTCTTTAAGACATTTTATGTGGATATTCAATCTGGAGATAATAAAAATGGTGCACACTACAGAAGACATTTTCCTGCTTTGCCCAAAGAGGTCTCAGATTCTGGTTTGTCCATCTGAAGAGGATATGCAACCAGCAGAAATAAATGATAAGGGCTTCATTGGGGAGAGAGCACTTCCCACTATACACTGAAGGCCATACACTAGAAGAAGCAAGAGCAGACAAGATGTACTTGCTACAGAACCCAGATGGAAGGAGAAAAAAAAAAAAAGTAGGATTTGGAGACTCAGATTCTGGCAAATCTTACAGGAGTTACAATAGCTAGTTGGCTATCTGCTCCATAGGAGCAGATCACTCCTAGGAGTGAGACTGTTACCTCCAACACAGGCAGGTACTACACCAAGAACCAAAATGAGAACTGGGTCACAGCTGAAGTGCAGGAACATATTCCCATACCACCACGAACAGAGAAAGGAAACTTCAGCAGCCAACAGCCCCCAAAGATACTATCAGAGAAGTGTCATCACCACCCTCTGATCACTCCTCAAATTCTGTCAAACTGCTACCATTCAGCTGCCACCACTTCTGAGATGACAGGGAAAGAGTGGGTTTTGGTTTGGAGATTTTGTCCCTAAATCTTCTTAAAAAAGGGAAAATTTAAGCCCCAGTACCTGCACCTAGTGAGGACGAATTATACATACATACAGAGATGCACAGAGCTCTTAGTTACTGCTTAGGCTTAAATATAATCAGGACACAATTATCTGCTGGGGAAAGCTATTAAGCAGTAGCACCTTTGACACTTCTGTAGCATTCTATGTTCAAAAGATCACCAAGAAAATCACATTTATATATTATGTAACACAATAATCCAGCAAGATGCATTTTCTCTGTGTTTCCCCATGTGCTTTGTAAGAGATAACAATTACAAATGCTATTTTCTCTTGCAAGGCTAATGTAGTTTTTAAAATAATGTTTATGTATTACTACGACATATGTCTTCCTGCAATTGCTCAGATAGCTACTGGAGACAAAAAAACTTTTTTGCTTATTCCAAGATCATCATAAAAAAAAAAAATCAGCAGCAGACCATTATGCTGTGCAAAGGAACCATTCTCTGGTTTTCTGCCTAGCTTTAAATAGTAACAGCTGTACTCTGTTGAATCAAAGTTCATTGTAGCACCATAGAGTTTGTAGCACTGCAGTCTCTGTCCTTTTTTCCCCACTCTGGCATCAAGCATATGCCTCATAGGAGTCTTAGGACAAAGCAAAGAATATAATAATTTTTCTCCTCAGATTCTGTTTGTGTGCAAAAGGTCTGAGCTAGAAACAGTCCATGTATTAGCTCACTTCATTAACCTTTTCAGTCCCTTACTGAACCCCTGTAGAGCTTTCATATCCACAACATCCTGCAGCAAGGAATTTCAGAGTCTGTAGATTCTTCAAGTCTACATGGCTTCAAATCGTTAAGTATTAAGTAATCAATAAGAGACCCTTAAAAAAACCTGCTGCAGAGGTTTTGGACTTTATTCATTACAACCATCTTAATGGTATAAACTACAGGCCTCAAAAGAAGTGTCTCAGATTCAAGGAAGACTGTTTTGAGACACAAATATTTAACATTTGCATGAGATAAGATCTTTGGTAGTCAGCATCTCTATTTCGGTTAAGCTTGTTTATTTGATGCTACTCTTAACATTTGGTTTGAATGTAGGTCAATCGTCTTGCTGGACTAGAATGGCCATTAAATGAAAATCAGAATACAGAAATGCTGGTGAAACTCTGTTCTAACTGAATTCTATCATGGAATTAGTGTCAGCAGGCAGGAACATCTTGCAGAGACTGTAAAAATTTCAGAGCCTAGTGAGTAAAGTGGTCTTACTTTTAAAGTACCTGACTAGAATAGTGTGATAATTCTAAAACTAGTAACTTAGGCATAATAAAGATGACTAATAAACACCACAATCTCTTCTGAAGCATTAATCCAAAATCTTCTTAATTTTCTTTACTGAATTCTAGCACTCAAACCCAAGGCAACTGCTATGACTGTGCTTTCATACTGCCATCATAACTCAAACAACCGTACATGTGAAGACGAAAAAAGTGTTGACACGAAGAAAGTACTTTGAGACTTCAACCAGGCAACAGTTGACTATACCCTACCTGTGCAGAAAAATCCAATATTCTATCTTACAGAGAGCAATAACGTTTGATTAAACTGCTACTTTAAAATAGAACAACAAGTAACCAGAGTGAAGCAAACATGACTGTATGCTGTGCAACAGCTCACTGTTACCATGGGATACTTGTGGGGTTCTTTAGGGAAGGTTGAGCACTGGGTAACTGTCAAAAAAACCCAAAAAAACAGTATTCCTTTGACACAGGGACGTAATTGAGTCCCTTTTGTTGGTTTACATGCCTCTTTGATTCCATCCTCAAAAGACCTTGAGGCTACCACTTAGTCTACTGTCTGAAGCTTCAATCTTGATTTGCAAAGGGCCACTTCTGCTGGTAGCTCAAGGCACCTAGCTGAGAAGTACAAATAGTTAGAAAGTTAGCTTTTTGAAAGGAAACTATAAATATGACACAATTAAGTAAAAATTTGATCCTGAATTTTAAAATAAGAAAAAGATTATTGATCTTAAAGATCTGAAACATTCATTAAAGATATTAATATAGAACACAAAATATTTAAAAACCTTCCTAAACATAGCTGTGTTGTTTCCCCCTGAGAACATCTACTGCCCCTCCTGTAAACACATCATGCAACAACGCTCACAGAACCGCAGGGAATATTTTCTTAACTGTGGTTTACATGCAACTTCACCATTCACCACAAAGGAGACACCACAGAGGTAACCATGAAAGTTTTAACATTTTTAATGAAATGGATAAACTTAGGTGGATAGTTGAAGACTTAAAAGCATGGAGATATGCAGTCTAGTTATTCAGGAGATGTATCATCTAGTATGATCATAATAGATACAAAATAAGAAAGTGAAATGAACTCTGTATAACTTAAGATTAGCTGTATGGCCTAAAATACTTGCATGAAGGGTTGCCCGAGGTTCCCCACAGTTCTTAGTGAAAGATAGTAAGATGTACATATGTCACATCAAATCTGATAGAACAAAAAAATTCAAAAAGAAAGCAAATCCTCAATAACAAGAGTTGGACAGCTAAATGAAAAGTGATTTATACGCTTGCAAAGCTACATGTTCTCTAAACAGGCTTTCTTGTGTCTTCTATACATCAACAGTAGATTCACAACCTTGACTCCAGCAAACAGTTCAACTTGGCAAAAAATGAAATTCTACTATTCAGACTCATGCCAAATAATATGCTTCTTCAAAGAGATCAAAGTTGCATCATATGGAAAACTCTGAATCTGATTAAGATAACTTTGTTCTGGAATGACAAACACAAAAGTTTGTATTACACTTAGAATAAAAATATCAAATGATAGACCAAAACAAATACGTTCAACTTAAAAATATTTTTGAGAGTAGGTAAGCAGCTGGAATCATACAGTTTGCATTGCATTTTTAAACCTTTCTCCATGACATAGATGTTTCAATGGAACAAAACAAGTAAAGCAACAGGGAATACATTAAGAATGAAATTGGGTTGGTAGATACAGTCAGCACAGTTCAGTCAATAGTTACAATCTCAGTGTGCTTTCAGGGTCTATTATACTCAAATCAGCATTCTGTTTATTGTTTTAGCCCATCTGCAAAGCATGAACACTTGGAAGTATACTCTTCTTTTTTTATCACAGATTTTGTTTGCACTTAAACATTGCCACAATTGAACAGATATGCCCTCTTATATCTACTGTAGATCAAAAATTGGTCTTACAGATGGTTCTTCCCTGGGAAGGAAATGTAGTAGTTATAATTCATATTTTCTGTCCTGATTACATGGTCTCCTTCAGTTTACTAGCTGTGGGTTTTCAACACAGACACTGCCCATTTCCATGGTTATAAGTAGGATACTTTGTGCTCTAATTTCATTTTTAAAAGGCAAACTAGAACGTATTGTAACACTTATCAGGACATAGAAAAATAAGTTTTCCACTGTTGCAAGGACAGAGCAGTTCTCCTTTGCTTGGAAGCAACCACTGACACTTAGCCTATTTGGTTCCTAGCTCCTACATCCCTCTCATGACCACTGGTGCTCACCGTGCGGTACTTACAAAGGATAACTTTGCCCACTGCTGTTAGTCACATCACTTAATAGCACATCTGAGGATTTTAGATATAGCAGCAATGAACCATGTAGATGCATACAAGCAGTATTTGATACAAATTTACTTGATCATGAAAACTCCAAAGATTCAGATTCTGCATTTGTGCCAGGCTTGTCATTCTGTCACAGATCTCTCCACTCAGACTGCTTATGATGAAAGGAGATTGCCAAAGAGAATTCTGTTTCCTTTTAGTTTAGAAAACCAAATACCATTACATTTTCAGCCAATGATACTTTAATAAGAAACCCAGACCCTAATCTTTCAGGAACATAAAATGAAAGATACAAGACTTGACTAATTTCTCATCTCACAATTCAAATATGGCATGTTGATATGCTGTTTGACTACTGAGGTAACAAGAGAGAGATTTCAGTGAATGAAGTAAATAACATTGAAACATTCAGTAAGCAAAAATAATCTCTTAATTTTTTAAGTATAGCAATTAGGAAAAACGTCGTAACTGACAACTATCAGATCCCTATCCAAATCTTGAGCCAAATATTCTGAGAGGAAAGTGAACAGATGAAAGAGGTTTCAGTTTGGTTTAGACTAACTTGTACCACCACCAACATGGACAGAAATAAAGCAAGCTTGATAGCGTTTTAAAGAAAGGATTTTAAATTAAAATTTAGTTTTCACCTTTCAAGTATTCTTTTAAATATAGATTTATTACTACTGCAACTTTCAGAACCATTTCTCTGAGGTCTTTGTTCTATATGACACTGTTATATTAAGATTCACTTGAAATAATAAACAAACTAGTCCATTTATTACAATTATCTGCCCAGTTTTATAATTTCTTGGCTATATTAGAACTGGAGGCATAGTCTACCTATTTCCTGAAATTGCATTATCCAGAGAAGAAGAGGAAACAAAAGGCGCAAAAAAGAAAGACATCTACATGATTCCCAGTTCAACAGAATGCATCAGAGCAAAAACCATCACACCAGCCTTTCCTGAGGCATTCAACATCTCCAGAGAGACCAGTCTCACAAGGAAAGATAAAATTCAGGTGGTATTCACTAGACTAAAAAGGCTGTAGAAAAGCAAACAGGCATAGAAATGCTGCCCCATCTTTTCTGGTAAGCCAGCTGATCAATGCTAATTTTTCAGCTACAACAGTAGAGGTACCACAGGAGGGTTTGGGCATTTTTTGTTTGTTTTCTTCCTAAAGCAATGTAGACTTTTACCTCCTGTCCCTCACTTTGAATCCACTTCTCCTTACAACATGAGAAAGAGGCCTGATAGCTGGTGGTTTTGAGACTTAGGATTTTAGAAGACAATTGGTCTGTGGGTGGTTGAGGTTTCAGGTTGCGTTTGGTGATACGTTAAACATCAAAAAAAAAGAGAGGACCTCCTCCAGAGGTCATCCAGCAACCAAATCTTTTATTTTAATTTCGATGTAAAAATCAAAACAGAAGTTCAAGCTACAATTTCAACTGTAGCCGAAAGTCTTCTCTGCAATGTTTGACTACATAATTACCTTAATACTTTTGTTCCTTAAGCTGAAAATAACCAATGCACACTATTCAGCAATTCCTCCTGCTCTGGCAACCAAAATAGTGGTATCATTATTAATGGCAGAAATCATCATCTGCTACCCCAGCAACAACTGTGATGACACAGATTTAAGACAAACATTAACTGACACGGAACTAGAAATAAAAAGGTCTACTTTAGATATAACACAGTGAGCACTAAACAGAGTGCAATACAGAGGGGAAAATATAAGAAAAGGCAGATCAAATCTGTTTTCCAAAGATTCTTCACACATTAATCCTTAAGCTATAAGGGTAAATTACAACCTGCTGTTTTGAATCATCTACTCAAAATACATATTTAATTTTATTCTTTCTCTTCACTGAGAAGGAACTGCGCTCTGCACTTCGCTCATATAAGCAAAGAATTATCCGACATGATCTGAATCCTCAGCTCCTTTGAGAAGACGCTATCTCTATACAATATAAACACAGGGAGCAGGTAGTACTCTGTGCTTCTCTAACTTCCCAATGATGTGAGATAAATAATAAAGCCATCCAGGTCACTAAGGAATATCTCTACAGAGATTCTAATAAATCCTAGCATCCCAGTCCCTCTGTATTTGGGAGCTTCTGTACGTGGCATACCTTCCAGTGTAAAAGCAGACATCACACACTTTGTTGCGAATGCTTTGAATCATTTTTCATTTGCTAAAGCAAGCACACAGTTAACATTCCTCTGTTCTCTGTGCAGCTTCTACCAGGGGCAAAACTTCACCTGCACAGTCACCAGGAAGTTTACACCAGGAAGTTTACGTGACAGAACAAGCAGGATTTCAACCTTAAGCATATAAGCAATGTCTTGGTTTTGTTTCAGCTTCCATTCTTCCCGAAGTATAGATCAAATTTAACAACACTATGCTTAGAGGATTTTGGGGGTTTTGTTAAATCTTTGTAAGGCAGACAAAAAAGCAAATAAAATTTCACCAAAATAAGACCCATTAATAATTACAACAGGCCAAGAGTTAAAGAAACAGCCTGCTGTTTCTTGATACAGTAGCTTGAAAGTTCATATTCAAATTTATGGTTGGTTCTGCAGACTGTGTGCAGTTTTAAGTATTTATCAACATATTCACTGTATTTTTACATGGATTCTATACCTTTCATCTTTATAACAGAGAGCATTGCAACTGTGATAGGAAAGAAGCACAAAAACTTCAAAGGTTTGCAGCATTAAATACCATAAACAGTACTTCATGGCTCTTCAGTCATTAACATAAGTATCAGTAGGACAGAGATCAAAGCTCCTCACCACCTGGGGACAACTGCTGCCACTATGTTGGAGTAGGCAAAGAGGTCAAATGCAACATGGTCTCCTGTTTTATCTGACCTTGTGATCATTTGTAATTACTGGACTGGAAGCAGAGCACAGATGCCAACCTTTCTTTCCAAAATACCCAGAAAAACAGGCAGGTTAGACATGTCCTCCACCTGAAGTAGTTTTTGAAAGTAAGGTAAAAACCTCATGAAGAGTGCATGGACTAAGGAAAAACTACTGCTCAGCATGAAATGGGTTAATTAAGCACTGAGATGAACATTTCTATCACTATACTGACAGCTGTATTCAACATGGCATTATTGCATAAGAAAACTATTTTGCCACAGCTTCACGATACTATTTATTCTGTGGTTTATACTGACACACAACAAAGGTATAAAAATAGGCAGCTTTTCCATAACATTCAATCATACACGGTCCATAAGGTACCATAACTGGTCATAATCAAGAAGAGAAAGAATATTGAAACTTGGAATCAAAAATACATCATAGAATAGTTTGAGTTGGAAGGGACCTTAAACGCTGTCTAGTTCCAACTCCCCTGCCCTGGGACACCTCCCACCAGACCAGATTTATCAAAGCCCCACCCAGCCTGGCCCTGAACACCTCCAGAGATGGGGCATCCACAGCCTTTCTGGGCAAACTGGGCCAGTGTCTCACCCACCCTCAGAATTTCTTCCCAATATCTCATCTAAATCTTCCCTCTTTCAGTTTAAAGCCATTATGCCTTGTCCTATCATTAACACTCCCTGATCAAGCGTCCCTCCCCATCTTTCACTGGAGCCCCTTTAGGTACTGGAAGGAGCTAAAAGGTCTATCTGGAGCCTTCTCTTCTTCAGGCTTAATGACCCCAATTCTCTCAGCCTGTCATCAGAGGAGAGATGCTCCAGCCCTCAGAGCTTCTTCGTGGCCTCCTCTGGACCCACTCCAACAGGTCCATGTCCTTCTTATGTTGGGGGCCCCAGAGCTGGACACAGCACTCCAGGTGGGGTCTCACCAGAGCAGAGCAAAGGGGTAGAATCACCTCATGTGATAAAGTAAACACTTATTTGTTTACTTCTAACCTAGTACATTACAGATATAAGCACAATACCAGTCGAAGCACTGCATCAGGAGCTTGTAAAAGATTGGTATCATACACATGGACACAGAGGGAAGAAGACACATTTTTAATTGTTCCATTTTCAGTCCTGCAAAACTCAACAGGAATAAACATCTGTAACAGTGTTGAGGCCCTTACACACTTGCAACACCTAGTGCATCTAGCATATCTCTATTTTACCAATTTCCCTTTTGAAGTGAGCTGTGCATATTCATAGATATGAAGGTTCTTTCTTCTTTCTAAACACTCTTAAAAATCAGTTCTTAAATATCACTCCAGTTTTTATTGCAACAAAAGTGATCAGCACTTAAAAGTGTATGTTCACCCTTTTATTGCAATAAAAATGACCAGTACCTTCAAGTGTTAGCATATTCTTTTCTCCTTGCTTGAATAATTTTCCTTATGTACAAAATGGAAGCTACTCACTAAGGTAGCAGGAAGGAGAGACTGCTCTTCTCTGAGACTTAAGACACAGGACCGCTGCTATGGAGAAAGATACTAGCACTTCATGTTTAGTCCAGATAGGCTGGATCACCCAGTATAAGGAGTCTTCTGAGACAGTGAGACAATGTGAGTGACTGAAAGATCTCATTTGGCAAAGGTAATGATGCAGTCAGGAACCCTGTGCTACACTGTGGTTTCAGCTCCTACAGAAGCTTCTTGTTCAGTCACAACCCTGACCTACAGTAATGCCAGAGTTACTTCTGAAAAACATGAGCTGATAAACCATGGATCATCTTTGCTCAGTCTTCCATCACAGTCCTTTCCCTATGCATGCTTTAACCTCAACACACACTCAGCCCACACTGTAATTACTGAGTCTAGTTACTACCCGATGTGTAAGGTAATGGGGAAATTGGTTTAAGTGGAATACAAGAACTTCTGATAGCACAAGTAACTTAATACCGCAACAGAACAGGGTAACCTGATAAGCAATTTCAGATGCCCTTAGAAGCTGAAGAAAGCTATACAACAGAACACAAAGCTCCACAGAAAGTTGTGCCGAGTACAAACAATAGACTGAAATTTAATTTCTGGCACTGCTAACAAGTTTAGGAATAGCCTATTACTTACTGCAGCTTTCTTCATTCCACACATCAGTGGAATTCAGTTCAGAAATCACCCTACAGAAGGAAAATTAAGCACCTTGCCTAGCATAATGTCTGTTACTGGATTACTAGTCAGCAATGGGAGGGTTTTCTACACAGCAGTCTGCAGTCAGAATTCAGCCTACCAAAAAAGCTACTGATTTCTATGGGCAGAGAGTGCCCTGAGGCAATAGAGAAGTCCTTCATGTTCAAGTGAAATCAGAATTCTGAGGCTAAGGAAATAAGCACCTAGCAAAGAACAAGAAGACTAGCAAGTTCTCCACATTACTAGAAATAAGCTTTGGAATCATCTGTGAACAAGGAAAGAAATAATTTAATAGAACAATGACTTTTCAAAACACAAGTTTTCTAGATCTTGCTTTAGGCTTTTTAGAGCATTTTAGAGTGTTTTACTATTTTCTTCATCCCACATCATTAGCACCAGTAACAAGGAATTTAACAAGAAAAATTTGTAGATATAATATTATATTCTAGCAAAGTCTTTGATGTCCATTACAGACTTAAAGAAGTAGATAATCCCATTTGGAAAGAAAAAGAAATATAATTTCCACTTTAAAAACATAAAAAGCTAAAGAAAACTTTAAGGCTATACTACTCAAAAGTTTATGTAAATAAAAAAATAACAAATGGTGCAAACACTAATGTCTTTGGCTTGAACAATATTAAAATTTGGTACTGAAAAATCACAATGCTCTAAATGAGCAATTCACAAACTTTAGTGTGTGCAGCCTTAGAAGACAAATAGAGAGCATAACCATAAGAAAGCCCTTATCAACTGCCATAATGAATTTGGGGTAGACAACTCTGATACATTTATTTCATTTTTGGGGACACAGTCATAGGTAAAGTATTTTCAGTGTTTGTTCTTGTAGCTTGACACCTGAATTTTACATACTAAAAAACAATTACCATCCATATTCTAATAGGATAGCAGATTTGCTATCAACATATTTGCAGCTTAAGACACGCTCATAAATAGCAGGCTCCTAATTTTCTTTCAGAAGTGAATAATACATATGATTTTAACAAAGCACAAAACCTCACAGATAAAAACCCAATCCTTCCATTCCTGTACACTGACCAGAAATTCCTGTGGAGAAGCATTCAGATCTAACTGTAGCAAATACCAATCCCTTAAGTGGAGTAAAATGATTCCTCTCATTCAGTCTTTGAATTGCAAGCATATGGTTATCCTTGGGTTCCAAGCTTGCTTCTTGTTTGTAGGTTGTTTGGGGTTTTTTAAAGGTATGCTATTATGTCTCCAGGCTTAATTACATGGAATGAAAAAAAATCGAGGATGGGAAACTTGCAGGATATAAACATCAATGATACACTATTTTAGCTGAGGACATAACTCTAAAAGCATGAATCATTGCTACTAAGCTTAAACAGAATTTCCTCTAGATAAGACCAAGAATGAACTGATAATTCAAGTCCTTTCACATTCTAAGTCAATTAAAGGAATTTTACAAATACATCCTGCATGGTAAAAATGAGTAAACAAATAACCGCATTAAATTAAACATTCCAGTTATCCCTCTGTGCTTCTACTTTAACAGTTTGTGCCTTACATCTCATCTGGACCTTGGGATTTTTCTAAAGCAATAGTGAAATAGGAAAAGAGGGCTTTTTTTTTATTTCTAGATTATGTTTCAAGGAATTTTCTTAGGGACAAGACTTAGTATAGCATGCCATGACTGTCCTACTCACTGTAACTATCTTCTTTGTTTCAGAAATAATGAGTTAACTACCAGATGCTTCTTCCACCCACAATATGCATGTGGACAAAATAAGCCCCTATGTTACAGAAAAATCACTTCATATTTTTTGAGACTCAAAAGATATTTTTGCTTCCTTTCTAATAAAATGCAAAATTGATTCAAAACTATTTTATCTAAACAATTAAATAGATTCTTATTCGGCTCAAATATCAGCTTGAGGCCTTTGGACAAACTGTCTCGCACAAAGGAAAAAAATCAGACCTCAGAGGAACTGGAAGCTTTATGTTCATTATGCTTCAGAAAATCAACACAGTTTTTTGATTTGTGTGTTTTTACCCAGAGATGTTTTGTGTTGATAGTGTTATGTAAAATGGTAAATAATTTACTATTTTTATGTTATTACTAAGAGCTTCCTTAAAGCATTATGGGAGAACAGTAACAAAAATACTGCTCCTTGTAACTTGGAGTTGGCTCTTCTGACATTTTGGAGATTACGACATTGGCATACCAACTGAACAGAAAATTGTCAAATTACTGTGCAGATAAAGCTACAGCAAAAATAAGGAGAAAAATCTAATAAGTGTTCACTACAAAATAAGATACTACAATGTATGCAAAAGGTAGTTACTTGAGATAGGTAGGTAACACAGCTTGTAGGAAATATATGAAAAGAGGTAGAAACAGAACAAGTTAAATACAGACTAGCTTTGCATACCTAAGTGTTCATGTATGTGAGAAAAAAGCAACTTCTCCAGTAAAGACTTACTTGATTTGCCCGTGGTTTTCTAATGCCAAATTTATTTTGGCTCCAGCTACACTGTGCTCCTTAGCAGATCTGAGAATGGAGTGCCTGCATCTTTCAGTTCTCATGATTATCGACAGTATGTTCACTTCTCAGTGCTGCTCTGATCCACAACTTCTTATGAGCCCTGATGACTTTGTTATCCCAGATCTTATAGAAGCACGGCAGAATTAGTCTTGCCATGCTTTGCTTGCTCATCAAAGGTAGAAAATTCAAAGCACAGACTATGTGGCCTACTGTGGTCTCCTGAGTCAACAATTACCATTCAACATCTACACTGTAGTGCTACCTTATGCCACCAGAACCTTGTAATGGAGCTGCAGTGGAAAACTTATTGGTCTATAACTTAAAATATACAATAAGGCATTCAGCGGTCTTTGAATGTAAATCACATTATACAGAGAACACAGCACTGTGCTAATTCTTAATCCAAAGTGAAAGAGACTTGTTCCATATTATAAGAATACAGGTGATTTTTAAAGGGGGAAGATTAATAGAGCTATTGTGCCTTTCCTTGATATCATAAATGAAATATACATCAGAATACTGACTTCAATGACAAGAAAAAAAGCCAACAGCAACAAGTACCAGGAGTTTCGTTTGTTCAGCCTGCCATGCAGGTTTCTCAGATCTCTGCCCACACCAACAGAAGGTCTCTTCACTGCAGGGCAGCAGGACATTAACTCCCTGGAGCAGGAACCTCAAGGAGCTGTGATGTGTCAAGACTGGGGTTGGTCCTGGGCTTCATTTAACACATACATTGTGCTTTTGCTTCAGCTAATCAAATCTTATAACATGTGAAAAGGAACTAACAGCATGGAAGTAAAACTGAAGGGGGGAGGGTGCAGGAAAGATACAAACATTTCCACAAAATCAAGTTTTTTATCAATGCTATAAGAAGCCAGTACTTAAGACAGAACATGAGGTACAGACACTACAAGTCATAGTTAAGATTCTACAAAGATATTCAGGTACAGTAAAAAACCCAACCATTATATTAACACGACAAAGTCTTGCAGAAGGAAATTACCGGCAGAGGATGCCAGCTGAGACTGATATGTACCTGCTGCTGTACTTTTGGGATTCCTGATAAACAGATGATAGGGTAGATGGCAAGGATGCCCAGCATGCTATAGGCCAGCAACATGCAAGACAGACAAGGGTTTGAAGCCATCTCCCATTGTCCTTCCTCCTGCTATTCTTGTACTCAAATCTCTTAATTAAAGGTTTTTTGTCTCCCTACTATGGAGAGTGCTTCAATAAGAAAGACAATGACTTTTTTCCTTTGTGGATGTATATTGGCAGACACAAAGTATTTGGCAAACAACCCACAGGACTGTCTTGAACACCCTGCCAACAGCCTACTTACAAGACTGATCACTCCTAGGTGATAGTCAAAAGTTACTGCCAGATGCAATCAGACAGTAATCAATATTAGAGATGAGAAGCAAAGAGATTTGTATTACTTTTACTAGTTTTGTTTCCTAGATTAAGGCTTACATAAAAGATCTTCCTTTGAATCCCACATCAAGCAGCTAATTGTACCAACAATGAGAGGGCTTACACAGTCATTATGTTAGAAGGAACGAGAAATCAAGAAAATAACCACTTTTTATCCCCCTCAAAAGGAAGTATCACTGTCAAATAGCAGAAAATGTATTCCTGAGTTTCAAAATTAACAGAAAAGTTACAAATATAGGTATTCAAGGCCAGTGTAGATCTTCTTATTAAAAAAAGGACACACACTATTCAAGAAAGCAAAACACGCATCACTCAAGTTCGGATTTCACCAGTCAATGCTTTACCATGACCCAAAAAACAATGAGGCAGTTAGCACATCTGATGAACAGCATACTGGGTAGCCTTACATTGCTACAATTAATCAGTAAACACAACAGTAGGTATCTTTATTTGAGAGTAAAAACACCCCAAAATTATGAGTTTCCGTTTAAACTTAAAAACAAAACTCAAAAGTTATCGATGTTTTTACCACCAACGATGACAGCATACGCAGTTCCTACCCTCTGGGCCATTCTTTCCTTACCATCTTCTTATTGTAGTTGATAAAAAACACAGTGTATAATTGGATTCTGATTTTGTGTAAACTCGTTAAGATGTAGCCAGCGGGTGAGTCACAGTGCTTTTAACTCCTTGCAATGTTTTAACTATGAAAAGCTTCTTCTCAACTACTGATGAAAAAAAATAGGTCATACTGGGAGAAAATAAGCAAAACCCTTGAAGTACACCAGTAACCAGCCAGAATTAAAGGATGACCAAGAAATAAATTCAATTGTTATGAAGAACAATTCCTCCTGTATGTTAATTACTCACAGGACTGTAGAGAAGAAAACCTTGTCTGCCTATGCAACAAGATAAGATGTTGCAACTATCGTTTGCATATGACAGTGTGCTAGAAAATGAAACGGTTTGTAATAAAAACAAAACACACAACACACTAAGACTTCCTGAGTGATTTAAAGGTCCCATTTCCTCCATACACACTCAGTTGACAAATGTGACAGAGACCTAATGAAAAATTAAGAAAAACTCAGGCAGGGCAGGGTGGGCATTTGGAAAGTTACAAGCAGTAGAACAGGTCTACCTGAAGCCCTTCAAAATACCAAGGGAACAAAGAAAAAACTATAAAGACCATTACAATTAGAGTTTCAGAGCTAAGAAGGATAAAGCAGAAGGAACTGATTTTCAAAAGCTGTGAACCTAATTTTCAAAACACTTTCAGAGAATTACTGCAAGGAAAGGACATATATAGTTCATTATTTATGACAGAAGCATGTATACTTATATACATATACACTGAAGAATATTGTCAATACTGAAGGAAGATGGGAGGTATACAGAAAGGCATGTGTGTCTGTAGGTGCAATGCATACTTAGAA